>CM053571.1:24872719-24952881 GCA_028646485.1 Cryptoprocta ferox
TAGAATTACTTCACATTGGTCATCTACTTATGAGCATCTACAATCAACTGGATCCCCTTTCAGTGGCATATCCTTAATTAAAAATAAGACAAGTTTGGTTGTTTTTTTTTGTAAAAATGGTAATACATTATAAAAAGTTCAAATAAGATAGTAAAGTCCAAAAGACAAAATAAAAACCTCTTGCATTTTGGCCAACATCCTTCCAGATCTTTTTGTATACTTAGGTCCACATATATCCACATACATAGTCACATCAAAATAATGCTGTTCCTGCTGATTTATATTGTTTTATTGGGGGGGACCTATATGCTATGAACATATTTTCATGTAAATAAATATTTATATTATTGTTTTTAATGGCTTAATTCCGTTGTGCACGTGCACTGTAATTTAACTAGAGTCCTAGTGATGACATTTGTATTGTTTCTAAAAGCACCTATTACAAAAAAGGGAGTAAAAAACATCCATATGAATGTTTTCTTTTTGTTATTTTCCTTAGAACGAACTGACTAGGAAATGAGATTTCAGGGCAAAGGCTAATGATATTTTGGTAAATAAGACTGTCCCAATTTCAACTTTAACACCAATAGTACACAATATAGTAATTGTAACCCTATATCCCTATGTACCCTAATGGACAAAAAGGATCTGTTTGGAATGTTGAACATCTTTTCATTTGTTAGTTAGGGGTTTATTTTTCTTGGTTTAAAAATGTCCTATTGGGATGCCTGGGTGGCTCAGTCGGTTAAGCGTTGGGCTTTGGCTTAGGTCATGATCTCGAAGTCTGTGAGTTCGAGCCCTGCGTTGGCTCTGTGCTGATGAGCCTGCTTCAGATTCTGTGTCTCCCTCTCTCTCTGCCCCTTCCCTGCTCATGCTCTTTCTCTCTCAAAAATAAACATTAAAAAAATTTTTTTTAATATCCTATTGATTCCTTTGCTTATTGTGGTGTTTTTAAAATTGATATTGTATAAACTCTTTATATATTAGGAATATTTTTCCTTTTCCCACCTGATACAATTTATTTTCCATCCATTCATTAATTGTATATAGAATATTACAATCTTTATGTAGTTAATTTTTACCAATTTTTTTCTGTTCTGGTTTCTGGTTCTTGTTTCATACTTAGCAAAGGCCTTTCTCAGCTCAAGATTATAAAGATTCACCTTGATTTTCTTGTAGTATTTTTAGGGCTTCATTCTGTACATTTAGATTTTTGATTCATCTGGTATTTATTTGACAAAGGGGATAGATAAAAAGTCTGTCCCCAGTGGTTTGTTATTTCTCAGATACTATCCTTTTCCCACTTAGCAGTGATTTGTAGCATATAGGTTACTGATTACCAGCAAGACTTCTGGAGTCCACACTTCTCGGCTTCAACACTTACCAGTGATGGCTCTGGGTAATGTAAAATCGAGATAATAATTGCAGCTATCTTAGGGTTAAATAGTAGAACCTGAAAAAGTGTTCTGGTAGTTGACACCTAACACTTGGCAAATTAAACACTCATACATGCAGAGCAGTTTGTTTCTGGATTCCATTTTCTGTTCACTGGTATTATCTCCCACATTTTTGTGACACTCCATTACCCAACTCAGTGTCCCATCTAATGGCTCTTCTTTCCTCATTTCAACAAAAAAGGTCCTATCTCACTTGTCTTTCTGATCATAACTAGAGCCCGGAAATGTTGCCCTTGAGGGTAAAAGGAAGCTGTGTTTCACAATACAGAGAACCGAAACCCCAAACCAAGGGAGAGTGCCTATTTCTTCGACGGCGTATTCGGCTGAAACCCTACCTCATTTCAGGTGTTGGCATATAACCGACGTTCTCAAAAACTAGTACCTTCTCTTCCAACTATAGTTTACAACCTTAAGGCAAATGGTTCACAATGTTACCCCCGCTGGGCCCTGACTTGAGGGGACTAGGTGAGACGTGGAGGAGAACGCGAGGGAAGGATTCATCCCCAGGCCCGGGTCCTGACCTGGCAATTGACTCCTGGCAAGCTGAGCCGACTCCCCACTCCGGGGCTGATGCCCCAAGACTGACGTTGCAGGCAGGCGACTCCTGGCCCCATTAAATCTACACAATCGGGAAGGAAGGCAGGAGGACGTGGCGGCAGAACCTCATCAGAGCCCTCAGCGGCAAGACAGTGAGAAGAGCCGGCAGTGGGAAGGAAGAGCGGGAAAAAGGGAAACCACCCCCCCAGAGACTTTGCGTTTCGAGGAGGCGAGAGATACCGGCTTCCTGCTCAACCGTGCACTTCACTCTGGCTCGCTGAAGCAAGTGCCCGGTCTCGGATTTTCGGTTCCTTCGGCTCACGGGATCTCTGCATCCCAGCGGCGTATCGCAGCGCCGCCTCGGCCCCGGCGTTCCCGCCTTTGTCGGCAGCTCCCGCCTCGGCCCCGCTCGCCTCCTCCCTGTAACGGCCGCTAGCTGCGGCCGGCGTCCGCCACGTCGGTGACGTCGGCGTAGGGGCGGGACTTCCTGCTTCGCGCGCTCTTAGGTCTCCAGACGCTGTCGGCCCCGGTGGGCTGGAGGGGCGGCGGGCGGCGGTGTGCTGAGCGTGGCATTTTCGTGGGTCGGCGGCTACTGGGATGCCCCGCTCCCCCGAGAAAGCCCGTCCGCCGAGGTGGAGCGAGGCTTTAAACCGCCGCCGCCCTCTCCGCCCTCCGAGCTCTCCCAGAATACCTCAAATTTCCCTGGAGTCGGGAGCTCCAGGGGCGCGCTCGGCCCTCCTTTCCTGCTTCTCCTATTCAGCCTGCGCCGCGAGCGGCCGCTGGCCGGGCCAGCACCTCGCGTGTGGGACCGCCTCCCTTAGCCCCAGTTCCCGTGCGGCAAGAGTTGAGTGGGTGCCCGTGGTTGGAGCTGTGCAGGTGTCCCCCGGTGGCAAGTGTGGCCACAGCACCGGGCGCTGTTAAGTTTTATGCGCGCACGTTGCAAGGACTGTGTGTGAGTCTGGTACGTAACCTCTTTTTATGGGGACGCTGTGTTGTCCGTAGTGTTGGAATACTCCCCTTTTCTCCACAATTTGCCCTTGAATTTTTGTTGTTTCTATTTTTCCTGTAAAGTAATTGGAGCGGGTGTTAGAAACGTAGGCTGTGAGACCTGTTGTGGCCAGTTAAGTGCACGTGAAACTCTTTATGGAGCTTTTGAAAAAAGACTCTTTTTCTAGAAAGTTCATTTAAGTAATTTTTACACCCAAGGTGGGGGTGGGGTGGGAGTGGAACTCACGACCCTGAGGTCAAGAGCCCACCCGGAGATCAAGAGTAGCATGCTCCCCCGACTGAGCCAGCCAGGCGCCCCCTAATAGAGCCCTTTGATGCACCCCAGAAGGGTGCTTGTGTAGCCAGTTTACTAACTGGCTAAACGTTGTGGTACCTCCACTTTGAGATGAAAAAACTGTGTTACCATTTCCGTGTCTAGACTATGTAAATGCATGCCGGGCTTAAATGGACATTGTGATAAATCCTTACTGTCCAGCTTCTGCCTGTAATAAATGGGCACCTAGCTTTTAAAAATGCCCACTGCCACGTATGTTTAAAGCCTTAAGTTACGTTATTATGAAACTGTTTCAGTAAAAACTCAAAGATGTCTAGGATGGCAAGAAACTCGTTCTTAATCTCGTATATACTACAGTTGATAGTGTTTAGACTGAGCACAACATACTTCCGTAGATCGAAAACTGAGTAGGTTGTTAAAGCAGTGCTTCTGTTACCAAGCAACATCTCTGTAAACAAGTCTAATATTCAACTAGAATATAATTAAATGTATCTATCCTACCATTATCTGGATTCAGAATTCTGTAAATTCATGGGTTTAGCCTGTAGGTGGTTACAGTTAATATACACCTTCTTTACTGAGGTTTTGATTTCAAACTCATTTTGTGTGGAATTACTAGAATGATTTGAATTTCGATGTCCTACACTACTCTCCAGAGAGTTGCAAATGGATTTGAGTTATCCTTTGGTTATTTAGGACAGTGTATGTCTGGTATTTCTTTTCTTTTGAATGTTTTCTAACTAGATGAAGGGTGCAGGTTATATTCAGAAATTTTTTAAAAAATAGAATAAAACCAATATAGGGTTACATAGCATGTTGGGAGATCGAAACGCTATCCACAAGCGGTTTTTAAGCCTTGGTTGAGCCAGTGACCTCAGTCTTTCTCCACCCATTGAACCCTTAATGATATAATTTGTATGACTGTATGCAAGTAATATACAGAGCACTTTTTCATGATTTTTTTTTGAGTGCTGTAACTTTTTAAGTATGTAAGGAAGGAGGGGAGAACATTTGAGACACTATGAGACTGACTTCTTTGAAATCAAACTATTGGTAGTGGGAATTGGAACTTGATGTTTTATGTTTGTTATGTCATGTCCTTTCTGCATTACAAAAATCTGTTGACTTAATTTTAGTCCCCTCCCCCCTTTTCTTTTCCACATGCTGATGTTGAAGTAGTGGAATAGTCAAGTGTTGGACAAGACAAGCAGAGAAGAAAAATCCAGAATGACTCATGTTGTATGATAAAACCCTTAGTAATCAGAAGTCAGAATTTTGTCATGGGAAATTCTAATTCCAGAAGCTTAGAAGAATGAAATATTAACAAAGATTAGTTAATTGTCAGAATTTTTTGTGTGTGTTTTTTGTAGGTACTGTCTCTGCCTAAAGTAAATGAGTTTTATCTTAACTTTGTCATACATAATGTATTAGGCTCAGTAATTAAATTTTGTCAGATTGTCTAATCTGTGTGTACTTTTAGGGAATGTGTATATGTATCTGTAAAAAAAAAAAATTTCCCTAAGCACTCTTTCCTACCAACTAAAGTTCCATTTCTTAATTTGAACTCTTCAAAATCTCCTCCCACTCTGCCTTTTCACATTCATGTTCTTTATGGAAAAGCTATGCTGTGTCCAGACTGGTTTCCTCACTTATCCTCCAGGCCTACTTTGTGCTTTTTCCCTTTCTTCCAAGTCTTCATGTCTTTCCGCCTACCTGACCTGATTTCTTTTGTTCTTTCCCATACAGTTCAACTCCACCATAATCTTTGGAGGGGAGGAAAAGTTTTCTATTCTCTTAGAGTCTCTGGCTGTCCTAAGAATTAAATGGGACATAAAACATGAACAGAGGAAAGCATACAAATTAAAAATTTTTTTACATTTACTTGGGGGCCTTCACAGGAGAATGAAGGCTTGATGTGACCAGAGCAGAAAAATTTTATACCTTTTGGGTAAAGAAACAATAAATTTGTTAAAAGAAACAGAAGGGGTTTGTGTTGAGAGTAGTAAATTGTAGAGAAGTGACTAGGAAGATAAAGTTTGTTTAATAAGGCTTATTTGTACAGATTTCTCCGCTTTTTTAACTTTATTTTTTTTAACATTTAGTTATTTTTGAGAGACACAGAGCAAGTGGGGGAGGGGCAGAGAGAGAAGGAGACACAGATTCCAAAGTAGGCTCTGAGCAAGCTGTCAGCACAGAGCCGGACTCGGGGCTCAAACCCACAAACTGTGAGATCATGACCTGAGCTGAAGTCGGATGCTCAACCGACTGAGCCACCCAGGCGGCCCCAGGTTTCTCAGGTTTGATTCCCCATGTCTGGTGATAATAAGGTCTTTACTCCTAGTACCGGGAGGGCACCTTTCACATGGGATTTTTATCTCCTGTTTTCAGAAAGAAAAAGGAGGGGCAGAGTGTGCCCTTTTGTACCTGCTGTTTCTCAAGTGCCTGTAACTCAATAATAATCAATACACTGAAATGGCATCTTTGGGGTAACATGTTCTGAACTTCACCTCTGAAATCCTGTAGGGTGTTTTCATTAGTCATGCTCCTCTGATCCTTCTACTTTATACTGTATTTATTGTTTCTGTATATGCCTCACCTTCCTAACTAGATTGTAAGCTCCTTAAGGGCCGGACACCAGATCTCAATGAGCTGTATCCTTAGTCTCTTTCATAGAAGTTGTTGAGTAAATGTTTCTTAGAGATGAGAAACATGCATTTCTACTTTTTTCTGCCTCTTTTAGTGTAGTAGAAGTAAAAGACAATCTTTGTGAGAGTAACTGAGGGAGGAAGGGCAACTGTAAACCCTAAGAAAATTAAAGAATAGGAATTCATTGGAATTGGAAGGAAAGATTCTATTCCTAGAAAGTGTGATATTTGAGAATTTCCCATGACAGTACCAGCAGTAAGGACTCCCTCAGGAATGCTGGCACTGCTCTCAAATGGGCTTGGGGAGTTTGGTCAGTTTCCTGGTTCTTCCTTAGTAGAATCTTAATTTTAAAAGCGCTTCCTCCCCCCAACTCTCTTCTCTCCCTCCCTCTCCACTGTATAATCCCTCTCTCCCTACCTCCCCATTTTACCCACTTACATTGTACTTTTTCCCTAGTCAAGACTTATCAATGAATTATGTAAGTACTTTCATTTGGCTCTCATAAATTAGCAGTTCTGTGAAGTTTTATTAAATTTTTCCATTGGGGCTGCCTCCGTGGGTCATGGAGAGATCATAGGCTGTGTAGTCTAGGGTTTTTTTTTTTTTTTCCATACATAGTTTGACTGAGGTATAATCCAGTAGCAAAGAAATTAAGAAAATCAGGAAGTGCCCAGTTGCTTGTTTTCTGTATACTGTAACTTCAGATTGCTTTTGGATATTAAAAAAATTTTTGTTTAATGTTTTTTGTTTATTTTTGAGAGAGCGCGTGCCCGCGAGTGGGGGAGGGGTAGAGAGAGAGACACACAGAATCCCAAGCAGGCTTCAGGCTCTGAGCTGTCAGCACAGAGCCTGACGCGAGGCTTGAACCCACACATCGTGAGGTCATGACCTGAGCTGAAGTTGGACACTTAACCCACTGAGTTACCCAGGTGCCTCAATTTTTGGATATTTGAGTTGGGAGGAACCGAAAGTATCCATTTATTTTTGGAAAGTGCCTATCACTCTCAAAATAGGCCTTTCAATAAATTCTAGGTAAATTTTGTAGTCTTGTTGTAAGTCCTGTATCTGATCCTTATGACAAACAGTTACTTTATTTAAAGGTTTAAAAAAGTAGAGTTTCATAGTACTTTTATAAATTTTGGTTTGGTTCATTTGTTTCTTAGTAAGCTTCCTGTCCTAGCTTCTGAGTTGTTGCCCAGTAACACAGTTGCAGGATAACATAGCAACTACTGAAACATTAGCAGTGGACTATAGGGATTTTCCTGATAAAGTTGCAGTGCTTGTCTTTAGTGTTCACATTCAATGTGTTTTTCTCATATGAATCTCATTTTGGTTTAAGGCAGACACTTGAGGTTTGTTGAACTTAAAGGGCATAGAATATAATTATATATTTTTGGAGTGCTGACAAATTATAACAATGCACATTATTTTTCACGTACAGATGTGTGATATATATTGAATTATGTTGTATATGAAGGCTATGTGAAAAGACTGGTTCATTTAAAGAGTTTATTTTGGGCAGAAAAACTATTAAGTAATAATTAACATCAGACTGCTCTGTAACTGATATAGCCAGCAAGAGATGGGGTAGATGCAGTTGAAATAGTTCTTCTCCAAATAATATTTTTGTTACTTTTGGAGATTCATGGGAGGCTTAGATCAGTAAGCACGAACTAATAGGCATTATGATTTTGTGGGTAGAGAACTGAAGACTTGACTGAGTCATTTAACCTTACTTGGCCTTTTTTTCTTTTTTGAAAAAATAAATTCTTGAAAGTTTTGTTTGTTTATAATTTAAAGTACATTTTATTTCTCCTGTTAATTGGTTTAGTCAGTTTTTGAGTGACTGTCGTGGGTCTTGCACTGTACTGGGTACTGGGGAGATTGTGAATAAGACATAGTGCCAAGTCTCAGGTAGTGCCTGGTGGAAGAAATGGATAAAATGAATAGTTGTTTGTAACTTATGTATAGTTTTTTGTAATATAACATGGGAAGTGCTATAAAGATAAATAAGGGTGTGTTTTGGTGGCATGTAGGAAGGACACCTGACCTAGACTTGTAGAGAAAATACATTATAGTTGAAGAAATTCCAGATTAGAATTATGTAAATGTAATCTGAGAGTATACAGAGAAGTATTAAACCTAGTCTGGAGCTAATTAATCAATTAGAACTGGGGAGAAGGCTCTGAATTGGAGAGACTCAGAAGTCCTTAGCAATAGTGGTAGGTCAGATCTTGGGTGTAGATGGGATTCCTAGGGAGAGTGTGTGGAATCAGAAGTGAACATTCGCATGTAATGGGTAGGTGGAGAAAGAGAGTAGGGAGGAAAACCACAGAAGGGTAGAATCTTGGAAACCAGCCAAGTTAGGAATGCTTATCACATTTTATTGATTGTTTGCAAGTTGTTTGTCAAGAAACATTGTATAGCAGTATAAATATAAAGATGCTCTCTACAAAGATCTGAACTTGCAAATGGGGATAGATCAAGTCTTTGGTCAGTATCATAACTTAGAGAAAAAGTATATAGTTGACCTTTAAACAACATGGGAGTTGGGGACTCCCCAAAATCTCATTGTGATTTTTGGTTTCCATTTCCCTAAATACAAACGATGTTGAGTTTTCCCTGTGCTTATTATCCTTTTATTTTTTTTAATTTCATTATTTTTTAAATTATTATTTTGAGAGAGGCAGGGAGAGTGCGAGCAGGGGAGGGGCAGAGAGAGAGAGGGGGAGAGAGAGAGGGAGAGAGAGAGAGAGAGAGAGAGAGAGAGAGAGAGAGAGAATCCCAAGCAGGCTCTGTGAGGTCAGAACCCACAAAACATGGGGCTTGAACCCACAAAAACAGTGAGATCATGACCTGAGTGGAAGTTGGATACTCAACTGACTGAACCACCTAGGCAATTAGCCTTTTAGAAGTCATCTTAAATGGTCAAAACTTTTGCCCATTTTTTAGCTGGGTTTTTTTTTTTTTTTTTTTTTTTTGCCTTACTGAGTTGTAAAAATTATTTATATATTCTGGGTTAAAGTCTTCTATTACAGACATATTTGCAAAGATTTTCTCCTAGTCTGTGGCTTACTTTTTCTTATACTTCTGTCTCTGAAGTGCAAACTTTTTTTAATGAAGTCTAGTTTATAAGTTTTTCCTTTTATAGTTTATAATTTTTTAAAAAATATTTTTTTAGCCTCCTGGTGCTTACCTCAGTCAGTGTGTCCTTACACTGACTGTACAGAAAGAGGAGGCAGAGTAAATTCACCCATATACACCCCAGCCTGGGTGCTTTGCCTGGTCTGTATTCTGAATGGGGGGACATGGAGAAAAAGAAAAAAAATTGTTTATTTTTGAGAGAGAGCGAGCTTGAGCAGGGGAGGAGCAGAGAGAGGGAAACACAGAATGTGAAGCAGGTTCCAGGCTCAGCTGTCAACACAGAGACTGACACGGGACTCAAACCCACAAACCGTGAGATCATGACCTGAGCTGAAGTCGGAGGCTCAACTCACTGAGCCACACAGGCGGCCCTGTCGTTTATAATTTTGATGATATATTTAAGAACTTTTTGCCTGATCCAAGAACCCAAAGATTTTCTCCTCTGTTTACCTTTAGCTCCTTCATTTAGTTTTGGAATCCATTTTAAATTAACATTTGTGTATGGTCTAAGTTTTTAAATTTTTTCATGCCAAGTGGATGCCACGATGCCTTAGCACCATTTGTTAAAAAGGCTATTCTTTTTCCTTTGAATTATATTGGCACCTTTGTAAAAAATCAGTTGCTTATAACATAAGGACTTATTTCTAGAGTCTCAATTCTGTTCTGTTCATACTACCACACTGTCTTGATTACTGTAGTATTACAATAAATTTCAAAATGGGTAGTGTAGGGGTACCTTGCTGGCTCAGTGGAGCATGAGACTCTTGATCTCAGTGTTGTGAGTTTGAGCCCATGTTGGATATAGCTTTTACTTAAGTAAAAGAACTAAAAAATTCAGGGGCACCTGGGTGGCTCAGTCTGTTAAATGGCTGGTTTTGGCCCACGTCATGATATCACAGTTTGTGGGTTTGAGCCCTGTGTCAGGCTCTGTGGTGTAACTCAGAGCCTGGAATGTGCTTCAGATTCTGTGTCTCAGACCTCTCTCTCTCTGCCCCTCTCCCACTTACACTCTGTCTCTCTCTCTCAAAAATAAATAAACATTAAAAAAATTTTTTTAAAGAAAAAAAATTCAAGGAGAAAACAAAATAGGTAGTATAAAGCCTCCCAGCTTAAAAGTGATTCTAGATTCTTCCCATTTACATATAAAATTTAGGATCCACTTGTCTATTTCTACAAAAAAACATTTACTGTGATTTGATAAGATTTGCATTGAATCCATATATCAATGTGGGAAGAATTGCTAACTTAAGAGTCTTCCAATCCATGAATACGTGATGTCTTTCCATTATTTAGGTTTTTAATTTCTCTCAATTGTTTTTTTTTTTAGTTTTCAATATTTAAACCGTGCACTTTCATTAAATTTATTCTAAAGAATTTGGAATTTCTGATATTGGGAAGAGAATTTCCATAATTTGATTCATTGCTGTTATATAGAAATACAGTTAAAAATTTTAATATTATTTCTACATATGTGATCATGTATGATAAGATCAGATTTTTCCAATCTGAATGTTAATACATTATGTTAATAATTTTTTGCTTTGCTGTGGTGCCTGGGTGACTCAGTTGATTGAGCCTCTGACTTCAACTCAGGTCGTGATCTTGCGGTTCATGGGTTCAAGCCCTGCATCAGGCTCTGTGCTATAGCTCAGAGCCTGGAGCCTGCTTTGGATTGTGTGTCTTCTCTCTCTCTGCCTCTCCCCTATTACTTGGGCTCTGTCTCTCTCTCTCTGTCTCTCTCAAAAATAAATAATAAAATAAAAAAATAATTTTTTGCTTTGTTGTATGTGCTAGATCCATCAGTAAGATGTTGAATAGAAGTATTGAGAATGCATTGCATTGCTCCTGGTCTTCAGGAGAAAGTTTGTAGATTTTCACTATAAAGTGTAATGTTAGCTGGAGGTTTTCTGTAAATGTCCTTTATTAGATTGAGGAAGTTCCCTTTTGTTCTTAGTTTGTTGAGTTTTTTTTAAATTGTTTTATGTTTATTTATTATTGATACAGAGAGAAACAGAGCATGAGTGGAGGAGGGGCAGGGAGAGAGAGGGAGACACAGAATCTGAAGCACGCTCCAGGCTCTGAGCTGTCGGCACAGAGCCCAACGCGGGGCTCGAACCCACAAACCGTGAGATCATGACCTGAGCCGAAGTCGGACGCTTAACTGACTGAGCCACTGAGGCGCCCCAGTTTGTTGAGTTTTTAATCATGAATGGATATTGGATTTTGTCAGATCTTTCCCCCTGCATCCAATGAGCCGATCATATAGATTTTGTCCTTTATTCTTTTAATATGGTATAGTACATTAATTGATTTTCAGAGGTTAACTCAAGCCTGTATTCCTGGGATTAATTTCACTTAGTCATGCTGTATAATTATATATATGTTGCTAAATTTGGTTTTCCTAAATTTTGTTAATGAATTTTGTGTTTATGTTCGTGAAGGATATTAGTCTTTTGGTTTCTTGTGGTACCTTTGTCCAACTTTGTTATCAGGGCAATACTGGCCTCATTGAAGGAGTTGCATGATGTGTCCCCCTCTATATTTTCTGAAATAGTTTCAAAAGGACTGCTATTACTTCTTTTAACTATTTGGTATCATTCACCAGTGATGCTGTGGGGGCCTGGGCTTTTCTTTGTCGGAAGATTTTTAATTACTAATTCAGTTTCCTCATTTGTTGTGTTAGTTCCATTTGGATTTTCTGTTTCTTTTTGAATTTTGATAACTTGTGTGTTTTTAGAAATTAGTCTATTTCATATTGTTTAATTTGTTTATATAAATTTCATATTTTTAAAATAGTCTTTTAAAATACTGTAAGGTTGGTAATGATCTGCCATTCATTATTTTGGTAATTTGTATCTTTTCTCAGTTTTCTGAAAAATCTAGCCTACGTATGTCAATTTTGTTGATTTAAAACCATTTTTTAACATTTATTTTCTATATATGGGGGGGGGAGGGGCAGAGAGACAGGGAGACATAGAATCCGAAGCAGGCTCCAGGCTCTGAGCGGTCAGCACAGAGCCCGACGCGGGGCTCGAACCCATGAACCATGAGATCATGACCTGAGCTGAAGTTGGCCGCTTAACGGACTGAGCCACCCAGGCGCCCCTGTTGAATTTTTAAAATAAAATTTATTTATTTTTGAGAGAGAGAGACAGAGAGACAGAGACAGAGAATGCGCATGAGCAAGCAGGGGAGGGATAGAAAGAGAGTGAGAGAGAGAGAATCCAAGCAGGCTCCAAGCAGTCAGCACAGAGTCTGACATGGGGCTCAAAACCCAGGTTTGATCATGGCCTGAGCCGAAATCAAGAGTCAGACACTTAACTGACTCAACCACCCAGGTGTCCCAATTTAGTTGATCTTTTTAAAGAACCAACTTTTGGGGCATTTGGGTGGCTCGGTTGGCTAAGCAACTGACTTTGGCTCAGGTCATGATCTCGCAGTTTGTGGGTTCAAGCCCCACTTCGGGCTCTGTGCTGACATCCCAGAACCTGGAGCTTGCTTCAGCTTCTGTCTCTGTCTCAAATAAATAAATGTTAAAGTTTTTTTTTTTTTTTAAAGAACCAGCTTTGTATTTAATTGATTATTTTTCTTCTTTTTCTACTTTCTGTTTCATTGATTTCTACTCTAACATTTCTCCCCCTTGTGCTTAGTGTACTCCTTCCACCCCCACCTTGTTGCGTAAGGTGGAAGCTTAGATTATTGATTTGTGACCTTTTTTCTTTACTGATAGATGTTAAAGCTATACATTTTCCTCTGAGCAGTGCTTTAACTACATTCCATACATTTTGATATGCTGTTTTTGTTTTCATTCAATTCAGATATGTTTAAATTTTTCTTATGATTTATTTGATCCATGGATTATTTAGAAATTTGTTGTTGAATTTACCAATATTTCAGAGTATTCCCAGATTTCTCTCTGTTGTGGATCTCTGATTCTGTTGTGGTCAAATAATGTACTTTTCATGATTTCAGTATTTTTAAATTCACTGAGACTTATTTAGTGGCCCAGCATATGGTTTATTGGAATGTTTTATGTGTGTTTGAAAAGAATATGTATTCTGGAGTTTAGAGATGGAACATTGTGTCAGTTATATCAAATTCATTGATAGTGTTTATCAAGTCCTCTATATCCTTGGAGATTTTCTGTCTTTTATCAATTATTATACTCTATAACTATTTTTGTTGTATTGTCTATTTCTCTTTTTAATTTTCCTTTATTTGCTTCCATGTATTTTGGGGTTTTATTGTTAGATATGTATAATTATTATGTCTTCCTGATGCAGTGACTGTTTTATCATTAAGAACTAACCTTTGTTTTAGTAATATTTCTTGTTTTAAATTTTGTCTTTTTAGTTCTATAGCTACTCTAGTTTTCTTAGGTTTATTGTTTGCATAGTATATTATTTTTCTATTCCTTAATTTTAACATTTTTATGTCTTTGAATCTAAGATATATCTCTTAAAGACAACATACATTTGGGTCTTGTTTTTTGTTTTTGTTTTTATTTAAATTCAGTCTTATATTCTCTGCCTTTTGAATTTGGTATTTAGTCCATTTCCATTTAATATAATTGTTGATTTTGTTGGGTTTACATCAGCTATTTTGTTACTTTCTGTTTGTTTTCTGTTCCTTCCCCTTCTTTTCCTCCTTTACTGACTTTATGTTTGTTTTTAGTGAACCATTTTAATTCTTTTGTTCATTTTTTTCAATATATTATTTTCATATTTGTTGCTCCAGGGATAATAATATACATTTTAACTTATTATAGTCTCCTTGAGGGTGATACTAAATTCTGGTAAATTATGGAAACTTCAGTGTATCTCCTTTCCCTCTTTGTTGTTCTATTATTATCATACATATTACAGTTATGCGTATTATAAGCCCAGCCAAATAGTACTTTATGGCTTTATACAATCTTATTTTTTTTAAGGGAAATGAGGAAAAGTAATGAGAACAATTATATTGCTAGAATCTTTTTTATTTACTTATATAATTATATTTTCTGCATGCTTTATTTTTTTTTCCTGTGGATTTGTTACTTTCTGGTGTGACTTTTCAGTGTAGAGGTCCTCCTTTAATATTTCTTCTAAGGCATGTTGGACAGCAACAAATTTTCTCGACACTTTATTTCACTGTCATTTTTGAAGGATGGTTTTGCTAAATACAGACTTCTTAGTTGAGAGCTTTTTTGTTTCCTTAAAGTTCATGGTTTCTTTTCCTGGCTTCATTGTTTCTGACAGGATGCCAGCTGTTAATCATATCATTGTTCCCTGGTATGTGATGAGTCATTTTTCTCTTCCTCCTTTTAGGTATATTTTTGTGTGTGTGTGTGTGTGTGTGTGTTTCTGTTTTTTTTTTTTTTTTGTTTTTTTTTTGGTGGTCCTTCAGCATTTTGATTGTGATGTATCTTGGTGTTGATCTATGTGTGTTGGATTTGTTGGGCTTCTTGTATAGATAAATTAATGTTTTTCTTCAAATTTGGGAATTTGTAGGCATTATTTCATAACTTTTCTTTCCCACCGCTGATGCTCTTTCCTCTTCTTCTGGAACTCTTATTATATATATGTTGATATGCTTTACATCGTCCTGCAAAATCTGACATTCCGTTCATTTCTCTTTATTTTTTCTTGCTATTCTTCAGAGTGGATAGTTCATTGATCTTCAGGTTCATTACTTCTGTCTTCTGTCATCTCAAGTCTGCTGTTGAGCCTCTCTAGTGAGTTTATTTCAGTAATTATACTTTTCAACATGAGAATTTCCATTTTTAAAAGCAATTTTTGTCTCTATTTTCAGTCATCTGAGTCATTGCCATCATACTTTCATTGAGTTCTTTAAAGATGCTTTCCTTTTAGTTCTGTGAACATATTTATTATAACTCATTGAGGTTTTGGCTGCCAAATCTAATATCAGGAGACACCCAGAGACATTTTCTCTTTGATGTTTTTCTTCTTGAGAAAGGGTCACAGGTTTGTGTGTGTGTGTGTGTGTGTTTTGCTTGTATTCTAATTTTTTGTTGAATACTGGGCATTTTAGGTAATATTTTGAAGCACCTCTATATTTTGACTTTTCTTTTGGAGGCTGATGTTTTTTCTGTTTGTTTAGTAACTTGCCAGGTCTAAACTTGTAAAGTCTGTTTCCCCTCCGTTATGTTGTTCTGACATCTGCTGGTTTTATTTATTTTTTTTAAACCCGACTTTCTGTGTCTGTATACCTTAGTGTTCAACCAAGGATTGGTCAGAAGTTGTATTCAAACAGTTTGAACTAATACAGCTATGCTAAATATTAATATGGCTAGTACTGCTGATTATCTATGTGATTATGAGGGAGTATATTCAGACACAGGTCATTTTTAAGTTGGCTCTGGCTTTTATTTTGCACCAGCCTCTCATGCCTTGTGCATGAGCATAGCTCTGTTGGCCAAGGATGCGTGGGTGGCATGGACTTCCTTCAGTGTCCAATGCACAGTCTTAGTTTAACCTGTACTAGTAAGTAGTTTATGAAGCCCCTCAAGGCTGTCTCAGCTTCCAGAACTCCTGTAAAATCCTCAGCTAGTCTGCCAGTTTGTTGCTTGCCACATAGAGTCCTGCAGCCTCAGGCTCCAGGTGCTCTGGCCCTCACTGTTAACACAGAAGTCTCCACTTCAGCTGACAGTGTAGCAAATCAACAGATTAACCTCAAGTAGTGGTGGTGAACCTTCTCTTTTCACAGCCTGCCTCATAGCTTGTTAAACTTGTACAGTGACAGAGGTGGGAGGAGATGGGAGCCAAAGCCGAAGGTAGACTCATGTTCTTCTTATCCAAAGTTCAGCTGTTTTCCTGATAAACACTTTTCAGTTTGTTGAATGCTTTTGATTGAATTCCAAATCACTGAAATGGTAGTTTGGCTGTTTTGTGAAGAGGATTTATCAACTTGCTCATTTCCTCATACTGGTTTCTTTTTTTTTTTTTTTTTTTTTTGCTTCTGTGTGGAACTCTTCTCTTAGGAGGATAAAACTTGACCCATACTTCTTTAATATAACTCATAATCCTTTGCACAATATTAGTCATTTATTTCTCCTCTAAATGTACTTACAGACTGAAATTCCCTGATTTTCCTTTAGCATCAAATTATAAAGCATTTGGGGTTTTGGAATCCTAAGACCTCTGCAATTTCTTGCTTTTCTTGTCCTTTTGATAAGTGAAGAAGCTGCTTACTATTCATTCAACAAGTGTTTATTGATTACCTGCCATGTTCCAGCTATTATGTAAGGTTTTGGGGGTATTAAGATGACTAAGACATAATCTCTGATCTCAGGGAGGTCTTTGTCTAGCACAGGAGATTGGAATACAAATAACTAATTATAATATAGTGAAGTAAATTAATTGATATGGATAAATATGTGGCATTATGGAGGAGCTCACAATGACAGTTAACTCGGAATGGATTAGAGGAAAAGAAAAAGGGAAGCATCTAGGAAAGACTTTCAGAAGGAAGTAGTGACTGAGTTGAATATAAAAATGAGTGAAAGGGGAGATTAGGAGGCTGCATTCCACAGAGGGGTCCATGTGAGGTGAGCAGATGTGTGGTATGTTCAGTGAACTATAAGCGGTTTAGTTTTGTTAGGGTGTAAGTACAAATCGGGGAGTTGTGACAGATGAGAATGGAAGGGTAAAGAGGGTCCAGACTGTGAAAGGTTTTGTGTACTGTATTAATAAGCTTGAATTAACCTTTATTGACCAGTTTTTCAAAACTGTTGAGTGGGAAGCACTTCAGGATTCTGCCAAGATTGGATTTTAATGTTTTTTAACTACATCTTCAACTACTTTAAAAAGTACAATAAAAGATAAATCTATCCCAATGTGCTGTAAACTGGATTTAAAAACATTAGAGACCTATAGCATATTAACTGATATGGAAATAAAGATCTGATATGTCTTTAATATAAAATCTTCTGAATTAAAATTTTTATATTTAATATACACAAATAAAAGACCTAATATGTTTTAAATATTGGAGTTCTATAAGATTTAATTTGAAGATATTTACTAAAATTGTTTGAATACTGCTGTTTTAGACTTGGTAATTCTGTAGAGTATGGATATGGGGCTGACAACAAGTGGTTGTTGTTGAATATATTTTTGAGTAGTGCATAAACTTGCGTGGAAGGGCATGGAATTTCAGTAATTCTGGGTTATTTCTTAAAGTGGTGGCTTTAACTTCAAGCCTCATTTTATTTTATATTTGGTCACTGTTTTCTGATGTGCAAAGGGGAGACTTTTTCCCCCTCCTCCTTTGGTTGTCAAGTAGACTTAAGGTGTCCTCCTTTTTTTCAATTGACATTTTCCCTGTGGTTATAGTTTATATATGTTATAAAATAAGAAATGTGCAGGAAATGCACAGACATCATAAAATCACACCTATCACCCACAGATCATCTTAATATTTTAGTGTTTATTTTTTATGCATATATAGTTATGTAAATAGGCTTTTTACAAAATAAGGATTATATAACAGAGTATTTTGTAGTCTGTGTTTTCTACTTCTGTAGCAAACTCCTGATGTTATTAAGTACTCTTTCATAACTTTTTCTTTTTTTTTAAAGAAACATTTAACTGTGGCATTTTGCCCTAGAATTTACTTTTAGGAAAGTTTTTTTTTCTTATAGCTCAAAATAACTATTTTTAAAAACAGCTTTTTTGAATATAACTGATAAATAACAAATCGTGCATTTTTAAAATTAATATTTTAATATATGTGTATACTTGTGACACTATCATCATAGTCAAAATACTAACTATATCTTTTACCCCCAAAAGTTTTCTTAGGCCCCTTTGTGATACTTCCCTTTTGCTCCTGCCCCCTCCAACTGCTCACTCCTTCCTATTTCCAGGCAACCATTGTTATGCTTTCTGGCATCATGATTGGTTTGCATTTCCTGGAATTTTATATAAATGAAATAGTATAAAATGTACTCTTTTTTGTCTAGATCTTTTTTCACTCCGCATAATTATTTTGAGATTCATTCATGGTAAGGAAATAATTTTTATTGAATATTATTCCATTGTATGGATATATTACAGTTTGTTTATCCATTCACCTCTTGGTGGACCTGTGTTTGAGTCTTACAAAAAAGCTGCTATAAACATTGGTGTAGAAGTCTTTGTATAGACATGCTCTCATTTCTCTTGGGTGAATACTTAAAAATGAAATGGCTGGATTATATGGTAAGTGTGTGTCAGTTTCTTAAAAATTAATGAAATGATTTCCCCAAATGATTTTCCCATTTTATATTTCTACCAGTAGTTTATGAAACTTTCAGTTCTTCTCCATTCTAGACAGTACTTTGTAATATTAGTCTTTTAAGTTTTAACCATTTTAATAGGTGCATAGTAGTATTACATTGTGTTCTTTTAAAAAATTTTTTTTAAAAATATTTATTTATTTATTTGAGGGAGAGAGAGAGCTCCAGCAGGGGAGGGGTAGTACAGAGTCCCTCTGCTAGTGGAGAGCCTGATGTGGGGCTTGAACTCACAAACTGTGAGATCATGACCTGAGCTGAAATCAAAAGTTGGATGCCTAACTGACTGAGCTACCCACGTACCCCTACATTGTGTTCTTAATTTGTATGTCATTAATAACTAATGGTATTTAATGTCTTCTCAAATGTTTATTTAACCATTTGTGTATCTTCTTTGGCATGGTGTCTGTTCAAATTTTTCAGCCAGTTTTATGTTCTTAAATTGAGTTTTTTTAGTATTTAATTTTCAGAATTCTTTATGTATTTTGGATACAAGTCCTTTATCAATATGATTGATATATATTTATATGTAAGATATATGTTTTCATATATATATATATATATAAATTATTCCTCCAATCTTGTTCTCATTTCCATTATGGTGTCTTTTAATTTTTTTTAATGTTAATTTATTTTTGAGTGAGAGAGACAGAGCACGAGCGTGGGAGAGACAGAGAGAGAGACAGACAGACAGATAGACAGACAGACATAGAATCCAAAGCAGGCTCCAGTCTCTGAGCTATCAGCACAGAGCCCAATGCAGGGCTCGAACCCACAGATTGGGAGACATGACCTAAGCCAAAGTAGAGTGCTTAACTATCTGAGCCACTCAGGAGCCCCCATTATGGTGTCTTTTAAATACAGAAGTTCTTTTGATTTAAAATTAACTTGTTAATTTTAATAATAACCAATTTAAAGAAATCTTTACCTAACTCATGACTAAAATTTTCTTCTATATTTTCTCCAAGAGTTTTATAGTTTTATGTTTTGTGTTTGTATATACATTTTGAGTCAACTTTTGTGTATGGTGTGAGGTGTAACTTGAAATTCAGTTTTTGCATATGTCCCAGGACCATTTGTTGAAAAGATTATCCTGTCTCCATTGAACTGACTTTTTACGTTTTTGTCAATCAATTAGCCATATTTGTTTGAATCTGTTTCTGAATTTTACTCTCTTTTTAGTGGATTTTTGTGTCTGTGTTGACACTAATGCCACACAATTTTCATTTTTGTTGGATTTAGTAACTTAAGAATCAGGTAGTGCAGATTCTCCAACTTTGTTTTTTTTTTTCAAAGTTGTTTTGGCTATTCCAGGTCTTTTTGTTTCCATTTAAATTTTAGAATTAGCTTGTTAATATCTATAACATTCGCTGGGCTTTTAAATGGCATTGCATTGAATTTGAGAGAAATTAAGATCTTAACAATGGGGTTATTATCTGATCTATTAATATGGTATAACTTTCTATTAAACACACTTTTTAGAAAATAGCCTGTTTTCTAAACAGCACTATGATGTAAGCACCATGAAGTCAGGGACCTAATTTTATCTTCCACTTCTACCTGGCTTTTGGGGTGTACTCAATAAATGTTTACTGAAAGATAAATTAAGGCAATCCCTGAACACAAATGTTGGTACACATCTCTAATTAGTTTCTTAGAATTAATTCCTGTATGTGGAATTGCTAGGTCAAAGGTTATGTTCATTTTTAAGACTTTTGGTTACCAGACTGTCCCCAATATTTTTTTTTTTTCAGGCAGAAATATCTTGATGGATAATTGTTACAAGACATGCATAATTGATTCGCAAACAGTGTTCTTGGTGACATCCTTCTTCATTTTTGAAATTACATTGTAAGCCTGTGGGAAAGTAGGATTCATATGACAGAAAATTTGTGGTTCAACTTTGTCATTAAGTTTACTGCAATTGGGAGTTATGAAAAGGACCCAAAAGTAGAGGATTATTGTTTTTTTTCTTTAAGAAACTTAAAATTTCTTTAGAAAGGCAGTTTACATAATTATAAAGCATTAGAGGGGAAAAGTGCAGATGTGATAGAATACAGAATAAATACTCTGAGGTAAGCACAAGGAAGGCAGAAACCAGTGGAACAGAAAGATGGGCAGAGCTTTATGTTTACTTTTATTATTTTTTTAATGTTTATTTATTTTTGAGAGAGAGAGAGAGAGAGACAGTGAGAGAGCGTGTGAACAGGGGAGGGGCAAAGAGAGAGGGAGACACAGGATCTGAAGCAGGCTCCAGGCTCTGAACTGTCAGCAGAGGACCCAATGCGGGGCTCGAACTCATAGGCCATGAGATCATGACCTGAGCTGAAGTCGGATGCTTAACTGACTGAGCCACCCAGGGGCCCCTGTTTATATTTATTTTTAAAGTAACTATAAACTCTGAAAGTATATTTAGACTGTAAGGTTTTAGGTTTGATTCTGACCTTGATTTGTGGATTAATTGAAGAGATTTAAGAAGGTATTTTAATTTGGTATAACTATGTGAACACAGTTGTGAAGACAAGAATAAATAATGTGTATGAGGGATTGTAAAGCAAACTTAATTGGCTCTAGCAAAGGAGTGTTGTAAGGCAGCAAAATGAAATGTTTGCATTTGTATAGACAGTTGGCTAGTGTAGGGCTGTGAGTTTGGCTGAGAAGTTAGATTTGATCCAGTAAATAGGAAGGATTATAATAGTAGTTACAGTGATGAACACAGTATATGAGAAAGATTGTCCTGGTGGGTATTTGTAGGCTTTTTAAGGATGAGGAAAGACCAAAATCTGGCACATGTTTAGGAGATTTTTCTTAAACCAAGGGTAAAATATTTGAGGTTTTGCCCTCAAGGGTGATGATTCTAGAAGAAGAATGATTAAAATCAAGAGACAGATGAAGAATCAGCAAGATTAATAATTTACTACTAATGGAAGTTGAGGAATGAGTTGTGTACTAAGAAATAAAGAGATGATAGTGGTAACTTTTTTTTTTTTTTAAAGGAAGCAGATGGAAATTTGAAGTTAATGAGTTTAATTCTTATGTTCAGCTTCCATTGTGGATGGGACATGTGAGTAGAGTGGGAGTTTTGAGCTGTGTTCAGAATGTGGGTGTAAATTTGAATGTCATTCAAATAGGTGTAAAAAAATGAAGCGTGAGAGAAGCAACTTGACTTAATTTAGAGAGATGCAGCAGTGGATCAGAGATTTCTCATGGTGACTGGGAGAACAGGAACAAATAAGGGAGAGAGAGTGGTTAAAGAGCTAGGAGATGATCATGGTACTATATAAATGCTAAGGGAGAAGAATATTTCAGAGATCCATAAAGGTGATTGTGTGCAAACCGCATTATTAACCTTTATGTTTACAGTGTTTAGCATGGTTTAGTAAACAAACTCTTAATGAAAGATGATTGTGAATTCTGTTAGTTATTGGATTAATCAAGATTGAAATTTTTAATGTAATATTTTGAGAAGAAGTAATGACAAAATTATTTTCATAGTTCATAAACCATGTGTCAATACTCTCATGTAAAGGGACTGCCGTTCTTACAAATTTTGCCCCAGATTTCAAAAGTAGTTTATTTTTACATGATATAAAAAAAACACTAATAATTTTAGCTTAATTGAAGGGAATCGTATAATACTTTATAGTTTGTAGTAGCTTTAGCCTGTATATCATGATGTTTTTTAAAGTTTGGGGGTTTTTTTGTCCTCAGTTTTTTTTCTTTCTTTTTTTTTCTTGTTAAAGGATTTTATTGTTTTTAAGTAATCTCTGTAACCCATGTGGGCTTGAACTCACAACCCTGAGATTAAGAGTCACATCCTCCACTGACTGAGCCAGCCAGGCACCCCTTTTTTTCTTTCTTAAACTTTCAATTTATTTATTTATTAATAACATTTATTTATTATTGAGAAACAGAGACAGAGCCTCTGAGCAGGGGAGGGGCAGAGAGAAGGGGAGACACAGAATCTGAAGCAGAGGCTCCAGGCTTTGAGCTGTCAGCACAGAGCCCGATGCAGGGCTTGAACCCACAAACTGTGAGATCATGACCTGAGCTGAAGTTGGATGCTTAACCGACTGAGCCACCCAGGTGCCCCAAAATTTCAATTTATTTAAACAACAAAACCAGGTCATCCATTTTTCTCACCCTTCTTCTCCCACCTCTTGCAACCACCAGTCTATTAGTTTGGAGTGTTTGTGCATGTGGGGTTGGGGGGGGACTTATTTCACTTATTCACTTATTTATCTCTGTCTGACTTATTTCACTTAGCATCATGCCCTCGAGGTCCATCCCTGTTATCACAAATGGCAAGATTTCATTCTTTTTTTAATGGCTAAATAATCCAGTGTGTGTGTGTGTGTGTGTGTGTGTGTGTGTGTGTGTGTGTCTGTGTTGCAATGTTCTTACCCATTCATCCGTTGATGGACATGTAGGTTGTTCCTGTATCTTGATTATTGTAAATAATGCTGCAGCAAATGTGGGGGTGCATATATCTTTTCAAGTCAATGTTTTCATTTTCTTCGGATAAATACTCAGAATGGAATTGCTGGATCATACAGTAGTTCTATTTTTTAATTTTTGAAGAGCCTCTATTACCTTGTTTTTCCAAATGGATCATTGTACCTGTTTATTCTACCTCAACATATGATCTTGGTCTTTTCCTATTCTCTAAACCGGTTTTATTACATTTCTGGTGTAAAAATATTTTCCAAGATAAGTTACATAATTTAAAAAGCCTTATTACCACAAGGTGTCATTGTAACATATAAAAAGAATTTCCATATAAGCATGTGTAATACCGATTTTTACATTTTCCTATATTTTTAAGTCTATTTTTTTGTTCCACATTTTGCAGTTATCTTTTAGGGTATATTGTGAATCTCTTATATTAAAGGGGGAAATAGAGTAGTCGTGTTCTTGAATTCTCATATTTTTGCAAAAACATATGCTTTCCACCCACGAATTTCTTAAGAGTATGTTGCTATAGAGATGATTGTTTGAAGGAAAGAATGAGGAGTTACAGGAGGTGGACATTTAAAGAACAAAATACTTTTTTTATGTCTTTGTTCCTGACAGAGCAAGCTTTAGTGTTTACCCCTTTGCTGATGAAATCTCTGTGGAAGAAAGGTAGATATTTTGAGTGTTGTACTATGATGGTATTTGCATTTACTAAGATGCTTTTGGAAAGGTTCTTGTACTTGATTCTTTTTTTACATGGAGGATTAGTACTTGTAATCTTTGAAGCAACCTTTCTTCTACTTTCACTGGATTCCATTTTGCTTTTTTTTTCTTTCCTGATTTTCTGCTTGCCTTTCAACTAATAACATTAAAATAGCTTTTATTTTTATTTTTTTTGAGGGAGAGGCGTGTCCATGTCTAAGTACTAATTTCTGTTACTTCTACCTCCAGATTTATTTTCAAGATCATTCTCTGTTGACTACTTGCTACCACTGTTTTAGTCCAGATCTTTATCATTATTTTCCCAGCCTTTTGATCTTACTTTCTCTAGGATTCCCCCATTCCCCACCCGCCCAGTTTATTCTACACACCTTGGATAATTCTACATACCTTGTGTATTCCACACACCTACTTATTTTTCTGAAGTACAAATCTGAAACTACCCTGTACTGTCCCTCATCTGCCTTTAAGCTTAAAACTTCATTTGCTCTTCTAGATGCCAGGATAAACTCCAATCTCTTGCACATTTCCTTCAAGGCCCTGCCCCATCTCGCCAGGCTCTACCCACAAAGTTCTTTTCCATCTCCATGCCTTCATACTTGATGTTTCTTCTCTGCTCCTTTGGTTTATATCAGGATCACCCTCTTTGCGAAGTCTTCCTGGACAGCCTCTCTAGCAGAATTAGGCCTCTCTCCCCTTCGCACACAAACTATCTATAAATACATTACATTGCTTTATACTTTTAAAACTTTCCGAATTCATTTAATATTTGGAATTGGTAATATATGCACATGGCAAAAAATTAAGTACAAAAAGGATTTAATAAATAATAAATTTTCTTTTATCCTTGTTTAGTCAGCAAGCAGGTTTCAAGGACTAACATGAACTCCTTTTTTTTTTTTAATTATTTTTTAATTTTTTTTTTTTAACATGAACTCCTTGAGGGCAAGGATTTTCATTTATTTATTACTGTATCCCTATACCCAAGTGTCTAGCATATAATAAGACACTTAGAAATGTTTGTAATACTTTTAATACGAGCAGGCTCTTCCTTGCTAAGAACTTTGCTTGACCTAATGGTCTGCAGACTTCTGTATCCCCCTCAGAGTTCTCTTACTGTAAGTGGACCGCTCAGTAAATATGCCATTCAATAAATGCTGGTTATATTAATTGCCTTTTTTTTTTTTGGTGTAAGATATGGTTTTATTTATTTATTTATATATATTATATAATTTATTGTCAAATTAGCTAATATACAGTGCATACAGTGTGCTCTTGGCTTTGGGAGTAGATTCTCGTGATGCATCACTTACATATAACACCGGGTGCTCATCCCAACAAGTACCCTCCTCAATGCCCATCATCCATTTTCCCCACTGCTCCCCTCTCCCCGCCTCTCCATCCCCATTAACCCTGTTTGTTCTCTGTAATTAAGAGTCTCTTCTTGTTCACCTCCTTCTCTGTAGCTATTTTTTTTCCTTCTCTTCCCCATGGTCTTCTGTTAAGTGTCTCAAATTCCACATACGAGTGAAAACAAGGTATCTGTCTTTCTCTGACTGATTTATTTCACTTAGCAAAATACCCTCCAGTTCCATCCACATTGTTGCAAACGGCAAGATTTCATTCTTTTTAATTGCCCAGTTTATAGCAGCACCATCAACAATAGCCAAATTATGGAAAGAGCCCAAATGCCCATCAACTGATGAATGGATAAAGATGGTTTTAAAATTAGCCTCTGTGTCTTGAAGATGACTTTTATTTATCTGGCCCTGAAAAATTTTATACTTTCTTTCTAGTAGAACCTCAAAGATAAAGAAGAGAATGTTTATGTTAACTTGAGCAAAAATGTCATTTGAACTCTTTTTTTTAAAGTTGTTTTTAATGTTTATTTGTTTTTGATAGAACACAAGAGGGGGAGGAGAAGAGTGAGAGGGAGACAGAATCTGAAGCAAGCTTCAGGCTCCAAGCTGTCAGCACAGAGCCCGACATGGGGCTTGAACCCACAGTCCGCGAGACCATGACCTGAGCTGAAGTTGGTTGCCCAACCGACTGAGCCACCCAGGCACCCCGTCAGTTGAACTCTTAATATTTTTTTCTTTTTTAAATTTTTTCCTTTATTTAACTTTTTAGACTAAGGCATAAATCTCATGGAAATAATTCAGATTTACTCAAAAAACAAATAATTTCCAGGATATGTTGTCAGATCAGTAGACAGCCTTCATTTCGTGCTATAAGCTACATGGTGGCTTTATCTGTTTCAGTATATGAGGCTATGAGCAAAGAAGCCTCTACAGCTCACACAAAGGTATTAAGTGCTCATAAACCTTTTGGCAAGTCCCATGTTATATGCAAGAGAGCCTACACTAAGAAATATTAAAATGAATTTGAAGCATGGCTTAGGCAACAGTCATCTTTGTTTTTCAGATTACAACTTTTCAGAGACTTCTGTAACTTATTTCTAAGTATTTGAGGTTGACTGGTTACTAACTCCTATTTTATAGAATTCTTTTGTATGAATTAAGCTGTGTGGAAGCAGACAGTGCAATTACAAGAATAGAATAACATTTTAATTCAGAGTGCTTGGTGGTTGATTGCTAACCACTCTAATACATATCTTCCTCCCTTCCTTTTTCCTTGCCCTCCTGTTTCATTCTAAATCACAGTTATGGGGCCTGGCACCTTACCAGGGTTTTGAAGGGTCTATTCCCAGCTACACTTCAGGTTTTGGCAGGGTGTCAAGTTGTGACATTTTTTTTTGTATATAAGACACCCTGGGATGGCCATCCAGAGTCTGTTTGGGTGACTAGTATAGTATTCTCTCTGGGTTTTAAAGACCTTAATTTCTACTTTTTTGTTATAAGTGAAGTAATGCCTCATGTAGTTCTCCTTAGACTTTTAATGTTTTTAAAAAACAGCATTCACTTTGGGGGCATGTAGTATTTAAAGCATTGTTTTGAAATGTTCAAAGGCATAGCATGTGCTTTTTAAGGGCATGTGTTTTGGAAGATTTCCATGAGCATTAGCAGCTGTGCTTTTAGAATATTTGGAATTTCCATCCTTTTGAGCAGACATTTTGTCACTGCTTAAGAAATTTTTTTTCTTAAAAAATTCTTTTCCACAGCTCCTGTGCAAAAGAATGTCATAGGTAGGTGTGTAGAGCTGGGACTAGTCAAAAGAAGTGGTAGGAAGGATATGTGGTTATGGTTGAATGACAGTCATAGTTGCAAGGAGAAGAAATGAGGTATTTGGAGAAGAGTTGTGCTGAATTTTTAAAAAACTACCTTTCACAGAGACTTGTTCATCTAATAAGTGCTTCCTGATTAACTCAGTCAGTTAAGCGTCTGACTTGGGCTCAGGTCATGATTTCACGGTTCGTGAGTTCGAGCCCCAAGTCGAGCTCTGTGCTGACAGCCCAGAGCCTGAAGCCTTTGGATTCTGTGTCTCCCTCTCTGCTTCTCCCCAACTCGTGCTGTCTCTGTCTATCTCTCAAAAGTAAATGAACATTAAAAAAATTTTTTTTTGAAAAGTTTGGTTTGAACCCTGTGCTTAAAATATTTGCATTGTGGGGGCACCTGGGTGGCTCAGTTGATGAAGCGGCCGACTTCGACTCAGGTCATGGTCTCACAAGTTTGTGAGTTCAAGCACCGCTGTTGGGCCTTGTGCTAACAGCTCAGAGCCTGGATCCTGCTTCAGATTCTGTGTCTCCCTCTCTCTCTGCCCCTACCCTGCTAGCGCTCTGTCTCTCTCTGTGTCACAAAACTGAATAAACGTTAAAAAAATTTTTTTGAAATGTTTAAAAAATTTGCGTTGTGCTTTTATTTGGTAAACTTTGTACAGTATGAATTTTTATTATATACTTTGCCTAATATTTATATATTCTGTAAGTAATTGGTACCTGTATATTGACTGGTTGAATCAGAAAAGCTTGAGTATGGTATGAATTTAAAATTTGATAGAAATTTTGTGTTTGGCTAAAATTTATTATGAATAATAGACTGAAGAGAAAGCCAGTATATTTATTACCTGTAGCCATTGTAACAAATTACCACATTTTGGGTGGCTTAAAACAACAAAAATTTATTCTTTCATAGCTTGGAGACCAGAAGACTGAAATCAAGGGCTGCACTGTCTCCACAGGCTCTAGGGAAGAATCCTTTCCTTCTTCTAGCTTTTTGTGGCTTCAGGCATGCATTGACTGGGGCAACATCTCTGCCTTTTTGGTCACTCTGCCTCCTCCTTTTTAGTCTCAAAACGTCCTCTGCCTCACTCTTACAAGGATACATGTGATTGCATTTAGGGCCCACCCACAAAATCCAGGATGAACTCCTCCTTTAAAAATCCTTAATTTAATCACATCTTTTGCTATATAGGTAATATTCATAGGTTACAGAGATTAAGAAGTGACTTATCTTCCTCTGGGGCAGCATTAAGCCCAATATAGTCTGGAAGCCTCAGTTACTGAAAATGGATGTGTAAGTGAATCAGGAGCAGTGCAGCATTAAAATGGTGAATATAATTATTTTATATTTTTGAGGTAATGTGCCTGTGTGTGTTTAGGGTATGGGGTTATTATAAAGATGAGTAAGGCCTGTTTCTTGCCCTGGAGGAAGTTACACTGCATGGGTTATATATACATACATGTACATTTACAAGATAGAAGGCAGAATAGTTTACCTAATCATGTTTGAGAAAGTCAGGAAGTACTTTGTGAAGGAAGTAATACATTCTGAACAGAGTTTTGAAGACTGATGAGAAATTCACTAGATCAGAGTACAGAGGAACAGAAAAGGCCTTCAGGACAAGGAGATTAGTATTTGCAAAGACATGGAGGTAGAAAACCGTATTGTGTGTTCAGCATGCTACCAGTAGTCAGTGCATGAGATAAATTTTAAATTTGTATTTATTTCTAATACACAAATTGTGCTCTCATTTTACCAGTTGCAAAGTAAACGTTCTTTGTTGTGAACATTTTTAAAACACATATCTTTTCCTAGATTAAGAAGATCTTTGTCCATTAGATACAGGAGGTGGGTGGGGGAGAAGTGCTTTAGGGAAATGCAAATTAAAACCACAATGAGATATCACTTTATAACTCCTAGAATTGCTAAAATTAAAAAGACTGTGTGAAAGTAAATAAGGGGGCTCTTAGACTGAGGTGGCTCTAATGCCCTTACCCTACATAAGCCAGAATCCATGCGCTTGAATCCAAGAAAATGAAATTTAACAACCAGTCACAGCCAGCCAGCTAGGCTTTCCTGAATAAGGCAACTCTTTAAGCTGTATCCATCACATAATTTCTTTCCTTTACTTCCATATCTTCTGTATAGAAACCACTCCACTAGCTCTTGTTGGTGGTTTGCTTCTAACCACTTTTCACTTTGACATTGCCTGATTGGAATTGGTGTGTGTACTCAAATAAACTCTGGGAAATTTTGTTCGTCTTATGGATGTCCACTTTTATTCAGCATTGTACTGGAAGTTCTGGTCACAGCAGTCAGACAACAAATAAATAAAAGGCATCCAAATTGGTAAGAAAGTAGTAAAACTTTCCTATTTGCAGATGACATGATATTCTATAGAGAAAAGCTGAAAAGACTCGACCAAAAAACTGCTAGCACCGATAAATGAATTCAGTAAAGTCATAGGATATGAAATCAATGTACAGAAATCTGTTGCATTTCTATACAACAGTAATGGAGTAGCAGAAAGAGAAATTAAGGAATCAGTCCCATTTACAATTGCACTACAAACCATAAGATACCTAGGAATAAACCTAACAAAGAGGTGAAAGACTTATAAAAACTATATAACACTGATGAAAGAAATTGAAAACTATATAACAGTGATGAAAGAAATTGAAGATGACACAAAGAAATGGAAAGAAAATCCATGCTCATGGATTGGAAGAACAAATATTGCTAAAATGTCTATACTACTCAAAGCAATCTACATATTTAATGCAATCCCTATCAAAATATCAACAGCACTTTTCACAGAGCTAGAACAAACAATCCTAAAATTTGTATGGAACTACAAAGGACCCCGAGTAGCCAAAGCAACCTTAAAAAAAAAAAAAAAAAAAAAAAGCTGAAGGCATCACAATTCTGGACTTCAAGTTATATTGCAAGGTTTTAGTGATGAAATCAGTATGGTACTGGCATAAAAATAGACACATAGATCAGTGGAACAGAATAGAAAACCCAGAAATGAACCCACAATTATGTGATCATTAATCTTTGACAGAGGAGGAAAGAACATGCAGTGGAAAAAAGACAACAAATGGTGTTGGGAAAAGTGGAAAGCTAATGCAAAGGAATGAAACTGGACCCCTTTCTTACATCATACACAAAAATAAGTTCAAAATAGATTGAAGACCTAGGTGTGCACCATTTGTGACGAATACCAGTGATCCATAGAAGTATTGAATTACTGAATCGTACAACTGAAATTAATAGTATGCTGTAAACTATATGGAATTTAATAAAAACTTTTAAAAATTTTAAAAAGATTTTGTCTTTTTAAAAAATTTCACCAGTGTTTTTTTTCCTTTTTAAAAATTCCAGTATAGGCAACATACAGTGTTATATTAGTTTCAGGTATACAATATAGTGATTCATTAATTTTATGTATTATTCAGTGTTCATCACAATAAGTGTACTCTTAATGCCTTTCACCTATTTCACTCAACCTCCCCTCTGATAACCATCTGTTTGTTCTCTATAGTTAAGAGTCTGTTTTTTGGTTTTGCCTTCTTTTAGTTTTTCCTTTGTTCATTTGCTTTGTTTCTTAAATTCCACTATGAGTGAAATCATGTGGTATTTGTCTTTCACAGACTTACTTGTTTTACTTCGCTTATGCCTCTAAATCCATCCGTGTTGTTGCAAATGGCAAGATTTCATTCTTTTTGATGGCTGAATAATATTCCATTGTATGTATGTGTATGTATGTGTGTATACACATATCACATTTTCTCTGTTCATCTGTCGATGGACACATCTGCCCATTTTTTAAATTATGGCTGCTTCCATAATTTGGCTGTTATAAATAATGTTTCAATAAGCATAGGGGTGCATATATCCTTTTAAATTAGTGTTTTTATATTCTTTGGGTACATACCCAGTAGTGCAATTATAGATCATATGGTAGTTCTATTTTTAACATTTTCAGGAACCTCCATAGTGTTTTCCATAGTGATTGCACCAGTTTGCATTCCCGCCAACAGTACATGAGGATTCCTTTTTCTCTACATCCTCACCAACATTTGTTGTTTTTTATGGTTTTTATTTTAGTCATTCTTTTTTTTTTATTATTAAAGATTTTCTTTAATGTTTATTTTTGAGAGAGAGAGAGAGAGACAGGCAGACAGACAAGAGAGTGCAAGCGGAGGAGGGACAGAAAGAGAGGGAGACACAGAATCCGAGGCAGGCTCCAGGCCCTGAGCTGTCAGCACAGAGCCCAACACAGGTCTTGGACTCACAAACCGTGAGATCATGACCTAAGCTGAAGTTGGATGGTTAACCAACTGAGCCACCCAGGCGCATCTCATTTTAGTCATTCTGACAGGTGTGAGGTGATATCTCACTGTGGTTTTGATTTCCATTTCTCTGATGAGTGACATTTAGCATCTTTTCATGTGTCTGTCGCCCATCTGTATGTCTTCTTTGGAGAAATGTCTGTTCATGTCTTCTGCCCAATTTTTAATTGGATAAAATTTGTGGGGTTCTTTGGTGTTGCATTATGTAAGTTCTTTATTTTGGATACTAATGCTTTATCACATATGTCATTTGCAAATATCTTCTCCCATTTAGTAGATTGTCTTTTAGTTGTGTTTATTGATGTGCAGAAGCCTTTTATTTTGATATTTACTCCCAATAATTTACTTTGGGGATGTAAACTCCCAAGTTTTCTTTTGCTTTTGTTTACCTTGCCTCAGGAAACTATCTAGAAAAATGTTGCTGCAGCCAAAGTCAGAGAAATTATTGCCTGTGTTCTCTTCTAGGGTTTTTATGGCTTCAGATCTCACAATTATGTCCTTAATCCATTTTGAGTATATTTTTGTATATGGTGTAAGAAAGTGGTACTGTTTCATTCTTTTGCATGTAACTTTCCAGTTTTCCCATCACCATTTGTTGAATATATGTGTTTTTCCCATTGCATGTTCTTTCCTCCCTTGTCAAAGATTAATTGACCATATAATCGGGTTTATTTCTGGGCTTTTCTATTCTGTTCTATTGATCTATTTTTGTGCCAGTACCCTACTGCTTTGATTACTACAGCTTTTTACTATGACTTGAGGTCTGGAATTGTGATACCTCCAGCCTTGTTTTTCTTTATTCAAGATTGCTTTGGCTATTTGAGGTCTTTTGTGGTTCCATAAAAATTTTAGGATTGTTTGTTTTAGCTCTTTGAAAAATGCTGTTGGTATTTTGATAGAGATTCCATTAAATTTGTAGATTGCTTTGGGTTGTATGAACATTTTAATAATATTCTTCCAAGTCATGAACATGGAATATCTTTTCATTTGTTTGTGTTATTTTCAGTTTCTTTTATCAGTGTTTTATAATGTTGAGAGTATTGGTCTTTCACCTCTTTTGTTAAGTTTGTTCAAGTTTGTTCTAGGTATTTTATTATTTTTGGTTCAATTATAAAAGACTTTTCTTAAATTCTCTTTGTGCTTCATTATTGGTATGTAGAAATGCAATGGATTTTTGTACATTCATTTTGTATCCTACGACCTTAATGAATTCATTTATCAGTTCAAGTAGTTTCTGAGGGGAGTCTTTAGGGTTTCTTATATATAGTATCATGTTGTCTGCAAATAATGAAAGTTTTACTTCTTCCTTGCCAGTTTGGATGCCTTTTATTTCTTTTTGTTGTCTAAGTGCTGTGGCTAGGAGTTCCAGTGCTATGTTGAATAAACGTGGTAAGAATGGGTATCTTTGTCTTGTTGTTAACTTTAGGGGAAAAGCTCCCAGTTTTACTCCATTGAGTATGATGTTACCTGTGGAGTTTTCATAAATGGCCTTTATGTTCTCTCTAAACCAACTTTGTTGAAGGTTTTTGTTAGGAATGGATGTTGTACTTTGTCAAATGCTTTTTTTTGCATCTATTAAAATGATCTCTTATTGATGTGATATATCACATTAATTGATATGCAAATACTGAACCACTCTTGCAATCCAGGAATAAAACCCACTTGAGTGTGGTGAATCATTATTTGATGTATCCTTGGATTTGGTTTGGTAATACTTTGTTGAGGAGTTTTGCATCTGTGTTCATCAGAGATACTGGCCTCTGGTTCTCTTTTTTTGTAGTGTCTTTATCTGGTTTTGGTGTTGGAGTAATAATTGGCCTCAGAATAAATTTGGAAGTTTTCTTTCTTTCTTTCTGTTGTTTGGGATAGTTTGAGAAGAACAGGCTTTAACTCTTCTTTGAATGTTTGGTAGAATTCACCTGTGAAGACATCCGGTCCTGGACTTTTGTTGTTGGGAGTTTTTGATTAGTGATTGAATTACATTGCTGGTAGTTAGTCCATTCAAATTTTTTGTCTTGCTAATTCAGTTTTGGGAGGTTCCATGTTTCTAGGAATTAATGAATTTGTTCTAGTTTGTCCATTTGTTGGCATGTAATTTTTTAATAATATTTTCTTACAATCATTTGTATTTCTGTGGTGTCACTTGTTACATCTCCTCTTTCATTTTTTTATTTTGTTTGAGTCTTTTATGAGAGTGGCTAAAGATTCATCAGTTAAAAAAAATTTTAGTTTATTTTGAGCGTGCGCACGAGAGAGAGAGAGAGAGAGAGAGAGAGAAAGAGAGAGAGAGAGCAAGCATGTTGAGCAGGGAAGGAGCAGAGAGAGAGGGAGAGAGAGAAGCCCAAGCAGGCCCCATGCTGTCAGTGCAGAGCTCAACATCAGACTTAATCTCACGAAGTGCAAAATCATGACCTGAGTTGAAACCAAGAGTTGAATGCTTAACCAACTGAGCCACCCAGGTGTCCCAGGGTTTGTCAGTTTTGTTGATCTTTTCAGCCAACCAGCTCCTGGTTTCATTGATCTATTATTTTTTTAGTTTCTTTCTTATTTCTGCTCTTTATTATTTCCCTCTACTGTTTTTGGGTTTTGTTTGTTCTTTTTTTTTTTTTAGCTCCTTTAGGTGTAAGGTTGGTGGTTTATTTGAGACATTTCATGCTTTTTTAAAAATTATCATTTTAATTGTTTTATTTTTTAATTAATCCAAGCTAGTTAACTTATAGTGCAACACTGATTTCAGGAGTAGATTCCTTAATGTCCCTTCCCCATTTAGCCCATCCCCCTTTCCCACAACCCCTCTAGTAACCCTCTGTTTGTTCTCCATATTTAAGAGTCTCTTATGTTTTGTCACCCTCCCTGTTTTTATATTATTTTTGCTTCCCTTCCCCTGTGTTTATCTGTTCTGTGTCTTAAAGTCCTCCTATGAGTGAAGTCATGTGATACTTGTCTTTCTCTAATTTCACTTAGCATAATACCCTCTAGTTCCATCCGTAGTTGCAAATGGCAAGATTTCATTCTTTTTAATTGCTGAGTAATACTCCATTGTATATATATACCACATCTTTATTCATTCATCCATCGGTGGGCATTTGGGCTCTTTACATACTTTGGCTATTGTCAATAGTGCTGCTATAAACATTGGGGTGCATGTGTCCCTTTGAAACAGCATACCTGTATCCCTTGGATAAATACCTAGTAGTGCAATTGCTGGGTTGTAGGGTAGTTCTATTTTTAATTTTTTGAGGAGCCTCCATAACTGTTTTCCAGAGTGGCCGCACCAGTTTGCATTCCCACTAGCAATGCAAAAGAGATCCTCTTTCTCTGTATCCTCGCCAGCATCTGTTATTGCCTAAGTTGTTAATGTTAGCCATTCTGACAGGTATGAGGTGGTATCTCATTGTGGTTTTGATTTGTATTTCCCTGATGATGGGTGATGTTGAGCATTTTTTCATGTGTCAGTTGGCCATCTGGATGTCTTCTTTGGAGAAGTGTCTATTCATGTTTTTTGCCCATTTCTTTCCTGGATTATTTGTTTTTTGGGGTGTTGAGTTTGGTAACTTCTTTATAGATTTCGGATACTAACCCTTCAACTGATATGTCATTTGCAAATATCTTCTCTCATTCTGTCGGTTGTCTTTTAGTTTTGCTGATTGTTTCCTTTGCTGTGCAGAAGCTTTTTATTTTGATAGTCCTCATAGTTCATTTTTGCTTTTGTTTCCCTTGCCTCCAGAGACGTGTTGAGTAAGAAGTTGCTGTGGCTGAGGTCAAAAGAGGTTTTTACCTGCTTTCTCCTCTAGGATTTTGATGGCTTCCTGTCTTACATTTAGGTCTTCCATCCATTTTGAGTTTATTTTTGCTTATGGTGTAAGAAAAGTGGTCCAGGTTCATTTTTCTGCAGGTTGCTGTCCTGTTTTCTCAGCACCACTTGCTGAAGAGACCGTCTTTATTCCATTGAATGTTCTTTCCTGCTTTGTCAAAGATTAGTTGGCCATATGTTTGTGAGTCCATTTCTGGGTTCTCTATTCTGTTCCATTGATCTGCGTGTCTGTTTTTGTGCCAGTACCATACTGTCATGATTACAGGTTTGTAATACAGCTTGACGTCTGGGATTGTGATGCCTCCTGCTTTGGTTTTCTTTTTCAAGATTGCTTTGGCTATTTGGGGTGTTTTCTGGTTCCATACAAATTTTAGGATTGTTTGTTCTAGCTCTGTGAAGAATGCTGGTGTTATGTTGATAGGGATTGCATTGAATATGTAGATTGCTTTGGGTAGTATTGACATTTTAACAATATTTGTTCTCCCTATCCAGGAGTATGGAATATTTTTCCATTTTTTGGTGTTGTCTTCAATTTCTTTCATAAGCTTTCTATAGTTTTTAGAGTATAGATTTTTTACTTCTTCGGTTAGATTTATTCATAGGTGTTTTATGGTTTTTCGTGTAATTATAAATGGGACCAAATCCTTGATTTCTCTTTCTGTTGCTTCATTGTTGGTGTATAGGAATGCAACCAATTTCTGTGCATTGATTTTATATCCTGCCACTTTGCTGAATTCATGGATCAGTTCTAGAATTTTTTTGGTGGAATCTTTTGGGTTTTCCATCTAGAGTATCATGTCATCTGCAAAGAGCGAAAGTTTGACCTCCTCCTGGCCGATTTGGATGCCTTTTATTTCTTTGTGTTGTCTGATTGCTGAGGCTAAGACTTCTAGTACTATGTTGAATAACAGTGACGAAGAGTGGACATCTCTGTCTTGTTCCTGACCTTATGGGGAAAGCTCTCAGTTTTTCCCTGTTGTGGATGATAATAGCATTTGGTCTTTCATATATGGCGCTTATGATCTCGAGGTATGATCCTTCTATCCCTACTTTCTTAAGGGCTTTTATCAAGAAAGGAAGCTGTATTTTGTCAAATGCTTTCTCTACATCTATTGAGAGGACGTGTGGTTCTTGTCCTTTCTTTTATTGATATGATGAATCACATTGATTCTTTTGCGGATATTGAACCAGCCCTACATCCCAGTTATAAATCCCACTTGGTTGTGGGAATAATTTTTTTTAATGTATTGTTGGATCCAGTTGGCTAATATCTTATTGAGGATTTTTGCATCCATGTTCATCAGGGAAATTGGTCTTTTTTTTAGTGGAGTCTTTGTCCAGTTTTGGAATCAAAGTAATGCTGGCTTCATAGAATAAGTTTGGAAGTTTTCCTTCCATTTCTATTTTTTGGAACAGCTTCAAAAGGATAGGTGTTAACTCTTCCTTAAATGTTTGGTAGAATTCCCCTGGAAAGCCATCTGGCCCTGGACTCTTGTTTTTTGGGAGATTTTTTGATTACTAATTAGATTTCTTTACTGGTTATGGGTCTGTTCAAATTTTCCATTTCTTTCTGTTTCAGTTTTGGTAGTTTATATGTTTCTAGGAATTTGTCCATTTCTTCCAGATAGCCCATTTATTGGCATATAATTGCTCATAATTGTTTTTATTTCTTCTGTGTTGGTCGTGATTTCTCCTCTTTCATTCTTGATTTTATTTATTTGGGTCCTTTCCTTTTTCTTTTTGACCAAACTGGCTAGTGGTTTACCAATTTTGTTAATTCTTTACAAGAATCAGCTTCTGGTTTCATTGATCTGTTCTACTCTTTTTTTGGTTTTGATAGCATTGATTTCTGCCCTAATCTTTACTATTTCCTGTCTTCCGCTGATTTCGGGTTTTATTTGCTGTTCTTTTTCCAGCTCTTTCAGGTAAGGTGTAAGGTTAAGTTGTGTATCTGAGACCTTTCTTCCTTCTTTAGGAAGATCTGGATTGCTGTATACTTTCCTCTTATGACCACCTTTGCTGCGTCCCAGAGGTTTTGGGCTATGGTGTTATTATTTTTGTTGGCTTCCATGTACTTTTTAATTTCCTCTTTAACTTCTTGGTTAGCCCATTTATTCTTTAGTAGGATGTTCTTTAGTTTCCAACTATTTGTTATCCTTCCAAATTTTTTCTTGTGGTTGATTTCAAGTTTCATAGTGTTGTGGTCTGAAAATATGCATGGTATGATCTCCATCTTTTTGTATTTGTTGAGGACTGATTTGTATCCCAGTATGTGATCTGTTCTGGAGAACATTCCATATGCACTGGAGAAGAATGTATATTCCCCTGCTTTAGGATGAAATGTTCTGAATATATCTGTCATCTGGTTCAGTGTGTCATTCAGAACCATTGTTTTCTTGTTGAGTTTCTGATTAGATGATCTGTCCATTGCTGTAAGTGGGGTGTTGAAGTCCCCTACTATTGTATTACCAGTGAGTTTCTTCATGTTTGTGATTGATTTATATATTTGGGTGCTCTCACATTTGGAGCATAAATGTTTACAATTGTTAGGTCTTCTTGGTGGATAGACCCCTGAATTATGACATAATGCCCTTCATCATCTCTTGTTACAGTCTTTATTTTAAAGTCTAGATTGTCTGATATAAGTATGTCTACTCCAACTTTCTTTTGTCAACCATTAGCATGATAGATGGTTCTCCATCCCCTTAGTTTCTATCTGAAAGTGTCATTAGGTCTAAAGTGGGTCTCTTGTAAACAAGATCCATATAGATGGATTTCTTGCTTCTTGCTTCTTGAGGTAGATCTGTATTGCTATAAACTTCCTTCTTAGAACAACTTTTGCTGCACCCAAACATTTGGACTGTTGTTTTCATTTTCATTTCTATGTATTTTTTTTTATTTCCTCTTTGATTTCTTGGTTGACTCTTTCATTGTTTAGTAGCATTTTATTTAATCTTGTATTGTGCTCTTTCCAGGTTTTTCTTGTGGTTGATTTCTAGTTTTGTGAAAACTAGCATTGTGGTCAGAAAAGATGCATGGTATGACTTTGATCTTTTATTTTTTTTTAATTTTTATTTTAGAGAGCAAGAGTGCATGAGCTGGGGAGAAGGGCAGAGGGTGAGGGACAGAGAATCCCAAGCAGCCTTCATGTTCAGCACAGAGCCCACAACTCTGGGATCATGACCTGAGCAAAACCCAAGAATTGGATGCTCAACCAACTGAGCCACTCAGGCGCCCCCGATCTTTTTTTAAATTTGTTGAGACTTATTTTATGGCCTGATATTTGACCTCTTCTAGAGAATGTTCCATGTGCACTTCGGAAGAGTATGTATTCTGATGTTTTAGAGTAGAATATTCTGAATATATCAATTAAATCCATCTGGTCCAATGTGTCATTCAAAGTCACTTTTTCTTTGATTTTTTGTTCGGATGATCTATTCATTGACATAACTGTGTTGTTAAAGTCTACTATTAGCATATTATTATTGGTCAGTTCCTTTGTTATTGTTTTATGTATTTCAGTGCTTCTGTGTTGGGTGCATAAACATTTACAACGGTTTTATCTTCCTGTTGGATTGTCCCCTTTATGATTATAGTGTTTCTCTTTGTCTCTTGTTACAATCTTTGTTTTAAAGTCAATTTTGTCCGATATAAGTATTTCTACACTGGCTTTCTTTTCACTCCATTTGCAGGATAAATGCTTATCCATCCCTCTCTTTCAATCTGCAGGTGTCTTTAGGTTTGAAATGATTTTCTTGTAGGCAGCATATATTGGGTCTCGTTTTTTTAATAAATTTTGTCTCCTATGTCTTTCGATTGGCGTCTTTAGTCCATTTACATATAAAGTAATTATTGATAGGTATATACTTACTGCCATTTTGTTACTCATTTTATGGCTGTTTTTGTATATGTGGGATGAGGTGAGCTATGGGGCCTCTTACTTTGCCATCTTCCCCGGACGTCTTATGGTTTGTCTTTTGACAACTGACAACACACATTTTGGCAACAGCGTGAAGCATTACAACTCTCATGTTTTTGGTTGAAACAGAAGATAGTGTAACCACTATAGAAAAAGATTTGTCAGTTTCTTTGAAAGTTAAACATCTACTCCATGATTCAGCAATTCCTTACACTCCTATGTTTATCACTCTCCCCAACTGAAAACATGTCCACAGAGTCTTGTCCAAGAATGTTCATAGTAGCTTTAGTCATAATGACCTGAAACAATCCAATACCCCGTCAATAAGAAAATGAGTAAGCAAAATATGATATTTGTTTACCTATAAAAATTTTTTTAATATTTATTTTTGAGAGAGAGAGAAAGAGAGACAGCATGAGCAGGGGAGGGGCAGAGAGAGAGGGAGTCACAGAATCCAAAGCAGGCTCCAGGCTCTGATCTGTCAGCACAGTGCCTGACGCAGGGCTTGAACTCATGAGCCATGAGATCATGACCTGAGCTGAGGTGGATGCTTAACCAACTGAGCCACCCAGGTGCCCTAACAAAATACGTTATTTAAACGATAGAATATTCTGGGATTCTTCCTTTCTAAGCTCATGGAATTGTATACTTGTGTATTTTATTATGTGTAAATTTTATTTTCAAAACAAAAAGACTGAACAAAAGAGAACTTGGTTGATGAAATGGGCTGTTTTGTGAATGTTATTGTGTATCCATGTGATGTCTGACGTTGTGGTAGCTTCACAACCAAAAGGAGAATTAAGCTACCAGGTTATGTTGGCAGAAGTATGATATCAACTTTAAACATAAAATAGCCAGTTTTACTAGCAAAATGAGTTTATTTGGGAATAGCAGAGGAAATGCACTTCGAGACATACAAACTATGGCTAACCATAAGCAAGTCCAGAGAACAAAGGAAAGGAGCATTCTTTTATATAGGAAAGTAGGGTTTTGGGAGGGGTAGTTTGGAAAGAAAGGAGAGGAGTGAGAGTTTGGGGCTGTAGTAGTGGCTTTTCATTGGCTGAGTTGTGGTAGTTCTTACTGGTTGGTTTGTTGGTGGACAAGGAGAAAATCTTGTTTCCTCCTGTTGGAGTAGTAGCAAAGTAAGCTGCTTTCTGTTGGGGTTTGCAAACAGCAGTGAGTGGTGGTGTGTTAGATTTCCCCCTTCAGTGAGATTTTCTGTACTCAGTTTGAGTGAACAAGACTAGGATCCTTGATGATACTGAGCCCGATTTTTTTTTTTTTAAGAGCCAACAACATCTTTATTAGTTTCTGCAGCAGGGCTACTGGATCCCCTACTTACAAGGGAACTTTAGAAGGCTACATTGGCTACTGGGAAGGAACGTTAGCACTTCTGTTAGAAGAGGACTAAGAGGAAATTGGAAGGGAGTCAAATGCAGAGACTGCTGGGCCACCTACAGGGAGATACACATGGGGCTTCCTACTGGATCAGGCCCTAGAGGTGAACCCTACCATCTCCCTCAGAGTGAAGGCAGAGACAAAGCCTGAGATAGTGTTATGAGCCTGATCTTTGAGTGAAAATTTAAAACTTTGAATTTTAGAATTCAAAATTCTGAATGCTTTCAAAAAATTGTGAGTTATAAAAAGCAGAAAAGTGCCCCAAAGCTGTCCTTTTGAGTGATTTACAAAGCAAACCCCCCAAATTAACCACAACGGAGATGAAAAAGTAGAACACTGCTGGCCTTTTCTCTGGTAACTCTATCCTGACTTTTATGTTAATCACTTTTTATAGTTTATAAACTATAGTTTATAGTATCTTCTAAATATTTTAGTTTTTCCTGTTTTTAATCTTTTCTGAACTTTAGAATAATTTAGTGTGCTTTTTTGTCTGGCTTTTATTTGCAGAGTATTTTTGAAGTTCACCTGTGTAGAGTGTTGCTGCAGGTTATTTTCATTCTTGTATAGTGCTACTTTCATTATGCCACAATATGTGTCTTCAGCTGTTAATGGACATTTGGTTTGTTTCTAGGTTTCATTTGGGAACAGTATTGTTATGAGCAGCAATTTTACAACAGAAATTTCTTGGTGTACTTGTACTCACATTTCAGTTGGGTATATTTCAAGTAGAGGAATTGTTGAGTCATAGTATATATACATCTTTAACTTGAGTAGATAGTGCTCATTTTTTTTCTAACATGGATATACCAGTTTACACCACAACATGTTGCTTCCCATACTCTTCAGATTTGTTATGGCCAATCGGTTTGGTTTTCTAATTGTGATTTTAATTTTAAAAAGAAATCCTACACATTATTATGTTAAAAAAGACAACTCAATAGAAATAATTGGGTAAAACGTTCAAATAAACATTTCACAAAAGAGGACATCCAAATGGTTCATCAACAAAGAAAAGTTGCTCAGTCTTCTTATTTTTTCAGGAAATTTCTTTTTATCTTTTTTGGTATTTTTTTTTTTCCTGCCATGGGTTATTGAAAACACTTTCCTATATTACAGCAACTTTGTTTTTTGCTTTTTCACATTTAGAGCTTCAGTTCAGCTACAATTAATTTTAGTGTCTAATGCATAGTTGGGCCCAGGTTTCTTTTTTCTATAAGGTGATCTGGTTGTCCCAGCCCCTTTGTATTCCAGACGCCCTTTGTATTCCAGACGTCTGTTTTGTCACTGATTAGCAAAATGACCTTTATTCTTAAATGTCTTACACGGGTGGATGTGTCTTAATAACTGTAGATTTGTAATGTCTTGATATCTAGTAAGTAAAGTTCTCCTATCTTGTTTTTTAAAATCATTTCTGCTGTTCTTTAAAAATGCTTCTGGCTTTTTGTATTTCCATGTAAATTTTTGAATCAGCATGCTAAATTTCACACACACACACACACACACACACACACGCACATAACACACATACATATACCCCTACTTGCTAGGATATTGATTGGTGTTATATCTGTAGATCTGTTTGGGGAGAATTTGTGTCTTTAGAATGTGGTTTTCAGTATATGGTACATAGCTCTATTTATATAGACCTTTTTTAGTTTCTTTAATGGGTACCTGTGTAATGGTTTGCATAACTTTTTGCCTAGGTATCTGATATTTTTTGATGCTTTAAAAATGTCTTTAAAAATATTTTGTTGCTGATACGTAGAGTGCAATTAATTTTTATATTTATCTACTTAGCAATCTTACTGTACTATAAATTACTATAAATTCTCTTGGATTTTCTACATACACAATTAGAACAGTCTGTATATAAAGAAAGTTTTGTTTTTCCTTTTCCAGTTTTTTAACATTTTATACCTTTGTCTTGCTTATTACAGATTTTTTGTAGATTATTTTCGTTGTTGAATAAAATTGGTGATAATGGACATCCTGGTCTTGATCACATTTTCAGAGGAAGGCACAGGGGTGTCTGGGTGGCTCAGTCAGCTAAGCATCCAACTTTTGCTCAGGTCATGATCTCATGGTTAGTGAGTTCGAGCTCCACATTGGGCTTTGCATTGACAGTGCAGAGCCTGCTTCATATCCGCTGTCTCCCTTTCTTTCTCTCTCCTAAAAATAACTAAACATTAAAAATTTTTTTTAGAAAGGTTGGCATAAAGATTTTAGAATCAAGTAGAGTGTTTAGTGTATTCTTTTGTATACATCTTTTATTAATTTGATGTGCCTTTCAGTTCCTAGTTTGCTGTTTCTTTTTTTATATTGTGCCAAAATTCATATAACATAAAATTGAATGTTTTAAAGTGTAAAATTCGGTGGTAATTTGTACATTCATAGTGTTGTACCTCTATCACCTCTGTCTGGTTCCAAAACATTTTATCACCTCCGCAGATAACTCTGTATCCAGTAAATAGTCACTTTTTCTCCTTCCCCTCAGCCCCTGACAAGGGGGTTAATATGTTTTCTGTCTCTCTGGATTTACCTATTTTGGATATTACCATAATTGGAATTATACTCTGATGACACAAGTGGTGGGTGTTTTATTTCAGTGCCACAAGTTCTGAACATGTTACTTTTTACATCTATTTTCTGTTGTTCGGGTTGAGTAATTTCTGCTGCTTTGTCTTCCAATTCATTCTTTTTCTTCTCTTTTTTTAATTAAAATTTTTTTAATGTTTGTTTATTTTTGAGAGAGATAGAGACAGAGCATGAGTGGGGGAGGGGCAGAGAGAGAGGGAGACACAGAATCCGAAGCAGGCCCCAGGCTCTGAGTTGTTAGCACAGAATCTGACACGGGGCTCAAACTCACGAACCGTGTGATCGTGACTTGAGCTGAAGTCGGACACTTAACCATCTGAGCCACCCAGGTGCCCCTCTTATCTATTTCTGCCGTTGAGCTCATCCTTAGATTTTTATTTTGGTCATTGTATTTTTCAGTTCTGTAATTTCACTTGGTTCTTCTTTATATTTTCTATTCTTTGCTGAGACTTGTATTTCTTTGCTGTGTCGTTTTTTTCTAAATTTATTTCAGGCTTGTTTGTAATTGGTCATTGGAATATTTTTAGCATGACTTATTTAAAAATCTTTGTCAGATAAATTTATCTGTTCTCTCACTGTTGGCATCTATCACTTGTCCTTTTACTTTCAGTTTGAGACCTTTCTTATTCTTGGTGTGACTAGTGATTTTCTTGTGGGGTATTATGAGACTGTTTCCTGTTTCTGGCTTTTCCTGACACCTCTCTGGCACAGGAAAGGGAGGAAAGCCCCATTATTGCCAGATGGGGGGGTAGAAGTCTAGGTTCCACAGTTGGCTTCTGTTGACACCTGAATTGCAGGACATCATTACTGCTGGGTGCCTTGGAGTTCTGGCTCCTCATGTGGTCTCCACTGTCACCCTAGAAAGAGTAGCCCTGTTACTACTGAGTGGTAGTGCCAGACCTAATTCTCTGCTAGCACTTATCTGATGGCACTTCAACCGTGTGAGGTAGGTGTTCTTCCTTACTATTGGTAGGGTGAAAGTTCAGGTTTCCCATGTAGTCTTCACTGACATTGCAGAAGCATGGGGCTTTATTACCGCTCAGCAGGGATAAAAGTCCCAACTTCCTTGTTAGCCTTCTTGTATACCATGTAACCTAGCAGGATATTAGGGTACCTCATTACAGTCTGGTCTGTGTTGGCATGGTTAGTGGTGGAGTCACAGTTTTGTCTGTAGTATTTTCCTGGAGTAGATTGTTATTGTCCAAAACGCTTTTGTCTTGCTAGGCTTCCCCTTTCTTCTTTCTGTGTGTCAGTTCTGATATTCTGAGGTTTTTAGCCAGTGTGCCTGCTGGGCTCCATTTTTCAGAGTTTTATATATGTTATATATGTATATACCATTCAGGACACTTATTTGTATTAGTGGGATTAGTAGGAAAATACACATCTGCTCCATCAGAAGTCTTTATTCCAAAAGTTTTAAGATGTATTATCAGTTTTCATTTACTTCTAATTATTTTCTGATTTCTATTGTTACCTTCTCTTTAATTCATGTTGTTTAGAAATCTTTCTTAGCATATGTAGCTTTTCAGTTACCCTTTTATATGAGTTTTAGTTTAATTGCGCTGTGGCCAGAAAAACATTCTGTATAATTTTGGTTTAAAAATTTTTTTTAGATTTTTAAAAAAATACCCAGCATGTAGTCAGTGTTTACAAATGTTACATGTATGTATAAGGAATGTGTTTTCTATAGTTTGGGGAATGGTTTTCTATATATGCTAGGTCAGGTGGGTTAATTATATTGGTTAAGTTGTCTATATTCTTACTGATTACCTTTTTGTGCTTGTTCTACTAGTTACAAAGAATAGTGGTTGAATTATCCCGCTTTGATTCTGAATTTGTCTTTACCCTGTAGTTCTGACCCCTTCTACTTTATATGTGTATAAATTAAAATTGTCATACCTTGCTGGTGTATTTAACCTTTTATCATTACAAATGTCTTACTTCATTTATAGTACTGTTTCTGTTGGTTGTTCTGTCTACTGTTCTGTTGGTTATTTTTTTGGCCTTAAAATCTACTTTATTTGATATTAATGTAATTCTGTCATCTATCTTTAGATTAATGCTTAATTATATTTTGGGTTTTTTTTTCCCCACTCTTCATGTTCTTATGTTTTAAAGAGTCATATAAAAAAGACATAGTTGGGTTATGTTTTTTTTTTAATTTCTTACTTGAAGCATTTATGTACTTTAAAGTAATATATGTGTCTAAGTCTACTGTATAATTGTTTCTATTTTCCTGCTTATTTATGTTCCGTCTTATCTCCCTGTTTGCCTTTTAAATGGAATTTTGGGGCGCCTGGGTGGCTCAGTTGGTTGAGTGTCTGACTTCGGCTCAGGTCACAATCTCAGGGTTTGTGGGTTCGACCCCTGTGTCGGGCTCTGTGCTGACAGCTCAGAGCCTGGAGCCTGCTTCAGATTCTGTGTCTCCCTCTCTCTGCTCCTCCCCTGCTCGCTCGCTCGCGCGCTCTCTCTCTCTCTCTCTTTCTCAAAATAAATAAACATTAAAAAAATGAATTCTTAATAGAGTGGTGATTCTCAAAGGAGAGACAGGGGTGATTTTTGCCTCTCTAGCGTAATTTTCGTGAAATGTGGAAACTTTTTGTTTTTCACTACTGGGGGGAGCAGTGCTACTGGCATCTAATGGGTAGACTAGGAAATGTTACTAAATATTCTACAATGTACAGGAAAGCCCCTTTCCCACAAAGAATTTTCTGGTCTAAAATATCAGTATAAAGGTTGAGAAACTATTAGAGTGCTTTGAGTAATTTAAAATGTTGCACCCTTTTTAGCATTCTTAGTGGTTATCCCACAGATAGGTTCAGGAAACTTATTATGAAGAATCACATGAGTAAATAATTTAGATTCTTTAGGCCATTTATAGTTTCTGTTATGTGCTCTTTTCCCCCTCTCTACCTTCTTTCTTTCCTTTTTCAAAGTTGTTTTAGGTCTGTATAAAAATTGAGCAGAAAGTACAGAGAGTTCCCATATACCCCCTGCCTTCAAACATGCACAGCCTCCCCCACTATTAACATCTCCCAGAAGAGTGGTATATTTGTTACAATTGATGAACCTATACTGACATGTCATTATGACTCCTAGTCCATAGTTTACAGTAAGGTTCACTCTAGGTGTTGTACATTCTGTGAGTTTTAACAAATGTATGTTGGCATGTATTCAGTGGTAACAGTATCATACAGAATAATTTCACTGCTCTAAAAATCTTATATGCTCTGCCTTTTCATCTCTTCCAGAATGTCATATACTTGGACTCCAACAGTATGTATCCCTTTTAGATGGGTTTCTTTCACTTAGTAATATGAACTTAAGGTTTCCTTCGTATCACTTCATGGCTTGATAGCTCATTTCTTTTTTGGGCTGAATAATACTCCATTGTTGAGATATACAACAGTTTATCCACTCACCTACTGAAGGACATCTTGGTTGCTTCCAAGGTTTGGCAATTATGAATAAAACTGCTATAAGCATGTGCAATTTTTTGTGTGAATGTAAGTTTCATCTAACTTGGGTAAATAATGAAGAGCGCTTTTGCTGGACTATATGGTAAGACTAATAGAGTTTGTATTTCTCCACATTTTCACCAGCATTTGGTGTTGTCATTGTTTGGATTTGGGCCATTCTAATAGGTTTTTGGTAGTATTTTATTGTTTCAGTTTGCAATTCCCTAATGACATATGATGTTGAACATCTTTTCATATGCTTATTTGCCATTTGTGTACCTTCTTTGGTGAGATGTGTGTTAAGGTCTTTGGGCAATTATTTAATTCAGTTGTTTGTTTTCTTATTGTTGAATCTGACTTTGTGTATTTTGCTTAACACTCCTTATCAGATAGGTCTTTCTCAAATATTTCCTCCCAGTCTATGATTTCTCTTCTCATTCTCTGGAGAGTGAGAATGTTTTAATGTCTATTTATTTTTGAGAGAGAGAGAAACAGAGAGTGTGAGCAGAGGAAGGGAATAGAGAGAGGGAGACACAGAATCAATCTAAAGCAGGCTCCAGGTTCCGAGCTGTCAGCCCAGAGCCTGATGCGGGGCTTGAACTCACAAACCGTGAGATCATGACCTGAGCTGAAGTCAGATGTTAACCGACTGAGTCACCAGGCACCCCGACAGAGCAGAAGTTTTAAATTTTAATGAAGTCTAACTTACCAGTTATTTCTTTCATGGATCTTGCCCTCGGTTGTGTATCTGAAATGTCACTGTCATACCAGAGTATGACATACCAGAGACCTTTGTTATGTTCCAGGAACTTGATAAATTTGCATTTTACATTTATGTACATTTGAAATAATTTTTGTGGAGGGTATAACATCTACCTGGATCCACTTTTTTTTTGACATGTGCATTAATTTTGCATGTGCTCCTATGTCAAAGATCAGTTGGTTATAGTTGTTTTAGTCTGTATGTGTAGTCTTTTGTTCCATTAACCCATTTGCCTGTTATTTTTCCAATATCACACTGTCAAACTTACTGTTGCTTTTATGGTAAGTTTCAAGTCAGATAGTGTCCATCCTCTGACTTTGTTCTTCTTCAGTATTGTATTGGCTATTCTGGGTCTTTTGCCTCTACACATAAACTTTAGAATTAGTTTGTTGATGTCCACAAAATAACTTTTGGGGATTGTATTGAATCTATACATCAAGTTGGGAAGAACTTACATCTTGGCAGTATTGAGTCTTTCTATCCATGAACATAGAATATCTTTCCATTTATTTAGTTCTTTGGGTTTTTTTTTTTTCATCAAAGGTTAGGAATTTTTCCTCATATTAAAAAATGTACATGTTTTGTTAGGTTTATAGCTGTTTCATTTTGGGGAGTACTAATGTAAATGGTATTTTAAATTTCAGATTCCATCTGTTCATTGCTGATATATAGAAAAGCGATGGACTTTGTTTCTTTGTTATGTGTTTATTTTGAGAGAGAATGTGGGGGGAGGTGCAGAGAGAGAGAGAGAATCCAAAGCAGGCTCTGTACTGTCAGCACAGAGCCTGCTGTGGGGCTTGAACTCGTGAACTGTGAGATCATGACCTGAGCCAAAACCAAGAGCTGGACTCAACTGACTCAGCCACGCAGGTGCCCTGATACACTTTTTTTGTATGTTAACTCTATCCTCCAACCTTGCTATAATGTTTATCAGTTCCAGGAGAATTTTTTAAAAATTTGATCTTCTACACAATCATATCTGCAAAGAAAGACAGTTTTATTTCTTCTATCTGTATTTATATGCCTTTTATTTTATTTTTTTGTCCTAATACATTAGCTAAGACTTCCCACTATGATGTTGAAAAGGAGTGGTAAGAGGGGACATTTTTGTTTGTTCTTGATCTTAGTGGGAAAATTTCTATTTTCTCACCTCTAAATATGATATCTGTTGTAGATTTTTTTATACATGTTCTTTATCAAGTTGAGAAAGTTCCGCTCCATACCTAGTTTGTTGAGTTTTTAAAATTATGAATCGGTATTGGATTTTGTCAAATACTTTTTCTGCTTCTATTGATATGATTGTGTGATTTTTTTTTTTTTTTTGCTTTAGTCTGTTCATGTAATGGATTACATTAATTGACTTTGTTTTTTAATGTTGAACCAGCTTTGCATGCCTAGAAAAAATTCTAGTTGGTCATGATGTATGAATCTTTTTATACATTGTTGGATTCAATTTGTTAATGTTTTGTTGAAGATTTTTGCATCTGTATTCATTTTTTTAAGCTCTTAAAAGATAACATTCTTAACTTGAGGCCATACAAAACAAGAATACAGGCCAAATTAGGCTCGTGAGCAATAATTTTCCAACTCCATTCCTAGTGATTATATTAGGCATAGTTGGCTTATCAAAGTGTAATATTCATTGATACTTTTAGCCTTTTCCTGTACAGTACAAGGGCTCTATAAAACTTGTAATTCTACCTTTACTGACTTAGATGCCATTTCTTTATATGTTATAAGACTATATATGTTAAAAAACCCTAAGGTATTATTTTATGCAGTTGGTATTCAGTTAGAATTATGTACATATTTCCAATTTTCATTTATCTTTTTTTTTGTATTGTCCAGTTCACATCTAAGGTAATTTCCCTTGGGTATGGAGGACTCCTTTACTGGTTCTTTTGCTGTGCATCTTTTGGGATGAATGTGTTTCATTTGTCTGAAAATGTCGTTATTTTACCAATATTCTTTAAAGATTTTTCCTTTTGCTATATTTATAGGATGTTAGTTTGGCAGTTATTTTCTTTCAGCACTATAAAGGTAACATGTTTTCTGGCTTTCATTGTTGAAGTCAGTTCTTTCTATTGCTTCTTTTCAAGACACTTTGTCTCTTTTCTAGGCTCATCTTAAGATGTTCCCTTTTTCTTTAGGAAGATCTTAAAGTGATGTTCTAAGGTGCAGATTTCTTAATGTGATGTGTGTGAAATTCTTTTTATGTGTATGGGGTTTATAGAACATTTTTAGGGGAGTTCTCAACTATTTATTTATTTATTTTGCAGGTATTGCTTCTCCTTTACTTCTGAGACTCCAATGACTTATCTGTTAGAATGACATTTTAACTTTATTTTCTGTATTTCTTTTCTTTTTTGTATTTTTCTTTCTTGTTTCTCTTCCTACTTTATCTTGAATATATTCTTTTAACTTCTAATTCCATCTTTATTTATTTATTTTTAATGTTTGTTTATTTTTGAGAGAGAGAGAGAGAGACAGAATGTGAGCGGGGAGGGGCAGTGAGAGAGGGAGACACAGGATCCGAAGCAGGCTCCAGGCCCTGAGCTGTCAGCAGTCAGCACAGAACCCAGTGCGGGGCTCGAACCCATGAACCACAGGATCATGACTTGAGCTGAAGTCGGACACTCAGCTGACTGAGCCACCCAGGCGCCCCACTTCTAATTCCTTCTTAAAGTATGTCTTATCTTGGCTGTTATGCTTGTGCATTGAGTTTTTACTTTTGGTTATAGAATTTTTCAGTTTTAGAGTTTACATTGGTTTCCTTTTTATGGTTTTGAATTATCTCACAGAATACTCGACCTTGTTTCCTATTGTCTTATACACATTAATAATATAAGAAAATTTCTCTTAGAATTGTTGTCTAACAACTCTAATAGTGAGAGTCTTGTGTTATCTATTTAAATACTTTTGCTTCTTGTGACTTTAATTCATGTTCCCTTATCTTCCTATCGACTTGAGTTTTAAAATTTCTAAATATTTTTTATTGTGTCACATTTATTTGTAAAATTGTTTTTTAGAGCAAGTTGCAGCCTATTCTAATATTATTCACCTGAATTACACTTAGTAGCAATAATAAGGGTAAGCTTTTAAAGTCTGTATCCAAAATGAACGGGATGTTCACCAGGCCTTCTCCTTGCTGTTATAGTCTGTGTGTCTGTGAATTTGAGAACTGTCAGAAGGCATTCAGTCTCCCAACCACCTCTCTGGAACTGGCAAATGCCTCTAGGGGAAGAGTGGTCCCAAATTCCAGTCTTAACTTTCTGCATTCACATCTTCCCTTGTTCCCATTTCAGTAAATATTTATTCTGTTGTTAGTTTTCCAATGTCTTCAAGCAGATTTTTAAAACATATGTCCATCTTTTCTTGTCCTAAGCAGGAAGCGTGATCTAAATTATCTACTCCTTTATTACTAGAAGTGAAGGCTATCTTCAGATTTCTTGGTATAAGGGATTGGTAGGTAATACACTTCTCATGGTGTTTCAGCTAATTGGGATTTTTGTTTTTTCCTAAAAGCCTTCTTATATAATTAGCATGAAATTTAGAAATTCTTTCTTTGTAAGCTTGAATATAGAATTGTGGAATGACTTTTGAAGTTCAGAGAAAGACTTATGTTTTATGAGGCCTTTCTGTCTGTGTTACTAGATATCTATTTGGAGAACTACCAAAACTATATTTTCCAAGAGTTTCATTGACAAATTGATTACTGCTGAACTGGAGGACTGAATATATGTGCAAAACACTCAAAAACAGATATAAAATTCATTCTGACCTTGGTAAGACTTGGTAAATAGGCAGTAGTTTTCTGTGATTATGAAATTAATAGAGGAAAAAAGTCTGTGAAAGACTGTTGGCAGATGAAACCCAGGAGTTCATAACTTCAAGTCAAGAAAATACCAGAGGGTACAGATATATTTGCAATGGAACTAGACTTGGAGATGAGGTTGTGAAAACTAATAATGGGAAACCTCATTAAAATGAAGTTGGGGGGGTTCAAGCAAGGGGAGCTCTCATTCCCTACCAATTGTAGACCCAATAGGAAGACATAGACTTGACCTTGTACCTGGATGCTCCTTTACTATCCCAGCTGGAAGAAGAAACAGTTTTTTCTTTTTTTAAGGTTAACAAGATAATGGTTGTGCTGATTGAGAAATGGATATCCTGCAATTAGTGAAGTCCTGAAAACTATTTGTAGTCGATTTTACTGCCAGAAGGGAAGGATTTAAATCATTAACTTTATTTTCCTAAAATGTCCAGGTCTTAGTGAATTTTATTTCCGTGGGGACTTAACTTCCATTTTTTTTTTAAGTTTGTTTATTTGGAGAGAAAGAAAGAATGCATGCATGTGCACATGGGTGGGTGGGGGAGGGGCAGAAGGAGTGAGAGAGAGAATTCCAAGCAGCTCAGCATTGTCAGCATAGAGCCTGTTGCAGGGCATGAACCCATGAACCATGAGATCATGACCTGAGCTGGAATCAAGAGTTGGACGCTCAACCAGCTGAGCCACCCAGGCACCCCTTAACTTCCATTTTATTTATTTATTAAAAATTTTTTTTAATGTTTATTCATTTCTGAGACAGAGACAGAGCATGGGTGGGGGAGGGGCAGAGAGAGAGGGAGACACAGAATCCAAAGCAGGCTCCAGGCTCTGGACTGACAGCACAGAGCGTGACGCAGGGCATGAACTCACAGAACTGTGAGATCATGATCTGAGCCGAGGTCGGACGCTTAACCGACTGAGCCACCCAGGTGCCCCTTAACTTCCATTTTAAAGTAGGAATTAGCGAGGGGCACCTGGGTGGCTCAGTCGATTAAGCATCCGACTTCGGCTCAGGTCATGATCTCACAGCTTGTGAATTCAAGCCCCATGTTGGGCTGTGTGCTGACAGCAGAGTCTGGAGCCTGCTTTGTATTCTGTCTCCTTTCTCTCTGCCCCTCCCCTGCTCACACTCTGTCTCTATCAACAGTAAAACAAAATAAACAATAATTAATAAAATAAATAGGAATTAGTGAATATTTGCATCAACTAGAATAGAAAAGAAAATTATTCATTTTATCTTGGAAATCTTTGTTTCACTAGTAGGGGGACTAAAGGGTAGCTCTTGGTTTTTCTTGTGTAGTTTAAGCTTTCTGCTTATTAAAATTAAAACCTTATAATGCCTTTTGGTGGTATCATTAGAAAGTATGAGATCAGTTTATTGTATGTTTCTATCTCTTAAAAATTAATTTGGATCAAAAAGCAGATTCAAAATTATGTGCCAGTTTTATGATCCAGTTAGTTAATTCCCTGACACATGTATACTTTTGACAGGATAATGTTGTGGCAGCTGCTACAAACAGTGCACCGTTGCACATTTAACATGAATAAGAATTAAAGTTTTCTTGAAGAGCTTTTTCCCTTCTATTAAAATGTGATTTGACAGCAAACCAAAGTAACTTCAATTTTAGTTTAAAAGTCTTCTTAGGTAATATGCAGATATCACATTAATTTATCAGAAATGGTATAATACAAGAGAAACTGAGTAATTTGACATTGGTTTGTGTGTGCTGAAGATCTTTTCTTGTAGTAAGAAAAGGTATTTCATGATAACCCATGACCAGTGGAGATGCTATTAGGGAAAGATAAAAGAAATAGTCTTAAGAAAGATTAAGGAAGCTAAAGGGGGCAGAATTGTTTTGATTAAAACTTTCATTTTTAATTATTTATCATAAGAATACTCTGTCATCATTTTTTACTTCTAGTCAAACATTTAGTTACTTTCATAATCCTGGATCAGTGCTTTTGGGGATAGCTGAGGTGATTGAGTTTCTGTTCATGGCACAGTGCAAACACATAGGTGATCACCAGTTATGTGTGGACTGATTTCTCATCTGAGTCAACAGCATGAGTACAGCTCACCTTGTGTCAAATAAAAGACCCTTTGTAGCATTAATCACAGACATAGTTACTTGTCGAAGGTCATCTTTGTGAACATTATAGTTGTCTCCAGCCATTTGTCAAGTTATATATGGTTTTTCCCCTGATTTCACAGTGTGAATTTTGTACTAGGATCCTTCCTTTGAAGTTTACCCCAGTAGCTTCAGGAACCAGGAAACTATCCATGGTTTGTGAATCCAGGAGGTCCTAAACTGGAAAAGTTGGTAGTTCTAGTTAGGTTAGTAGTTGAAGATGTGACATTGATGGTCACATAAGCTTAGTGTGGAAGTGAAGAAAATTTGTTAAGGTATGATTCAACTTTGTTCTTTTTGTTTTATGAACAATTAAAAAATCTGAAAATTGGGCTTTGTTATAGAAATGATAGTTGAATAACAAATGATAAAAAGAATGTAACACTGAAGGAGTTTAGCTCATCACTAACCAAGTTCATTTCTCTGTGCAGGTATAATTTGGCATCCTGAGAGTCTGTCTTAGCAAGAAGGAAGTGGAAAATACTCTTAAAAGAAAACTAAGACAATAAGGAAGCCAGAACTTACTTTTACATGGTGATCGGCCCACTTACCAGTATGGATACTTTTCCCACCATATTTCCTCCTGGTGGAGAGAGTGGGCTGACAGGTGCTCAATCTGAGTTCCAAAAAATGTTAATTGATGAAAGGTTACGATGTGAACATCATAAAACTAACTATCAGACTCTTAAAGTTGAACATACAAGGTAAATTGCTTAAACTTGGAGGTGAGGGGCTTTATTAAGAATTATTTTTTTGTCTGAATTTTCTCTGGAACATATAGTATATTTTTGTTTGCGGTATATAGATTTAAAACTTTTATTCACACAGTAGAATTTTCACTTTAAAATTACTTAATTCAAAGCTAAGCATGATCTTAAGTGTGTTATGAATCGATAAAAGTCTTGCTTTGAAAGTAGCAAGACCTAGAAAATTAAGTGTATCTAGGTGGCTAAGTGTGTTTTCCCCCCTCAAGTAAAATTGTATTTATTTTGAGAGAGAAAGGGTGGGGGGAGGGCAGAGCGAGAGGGAGAGAGAGAATCCCAAGCAGCCTCTGCACTGTCAATGCAGGGCGTGACACGGAGCTCAAACCCACAAATTGACAAACTGTGAGATTATATCCTGAGCTGAAATCAAGAGTCAGATGTTTAACCGACTGAGCCACCCAGTGCCCCTCAAGTAAAATTGTATTTATAAACTATAGTGTTAATAATTAAATGAAACTCTATAAAGAAAAGATGTTTGTGAATTTCATGGAATAAATGATACTGGTCTTGCTCTGTAGTGTTTGTTGATTTTACATAAAGTCATTAGAAAGTAAAGGATATTCTTAAAATTAAGTTCTTTTTTTAAAAATCAGGTTGCAAGATAAGTACATAAAGTCACAAACTGAACTCAAGCGCCTATTAAATGAAAAGCAAAGTGACCAGGAAAAAGTTCAGTTGCTGCTTGAAGAACTACGAGGGGAATTAATAGAGAAAACTAAAGACTTAGAAGAAATGAAACTGCAGGTAAGAAGATATATTTCAGTTAGTACTATTGGGAAGAAATTTCCTCTGCCCCTCAAGGTCCTTCTAATTGGACTAAGAATCAAATTGACATGAGACAAATTAATTTAAAAAAATCAAATTTAGTTTTGTAAGTATGCAGAATCCACACACACGGAATTCCAAAGACAGGCAACAGGATGCTTATATGGATATTCTGAGCTAGGGAGACTGGTAAAGTCTGGGGATGCAAGAGGAAAGAAGATCATTAGTAGGATGGTGAGAAAGAGATGTTTGGAAAACAAAGGTTGCCCTGTTAAGTGGATAAATCTTTTATTCACAGAGGAACCTTAGTTAATAGCTCTCCTCTTGGTATAGGCTCTCCTTTCCAATTAAATTTAGGCAGTTGAGGGAGAAATAAAGAGCTTTTCCTGAATCTGCAGAGTTTTGATTACTTTAAAAAAATTCTTTTTAATGTTTATTTATTTTTGAAGGAGAGAGGGACAGAGTGCTAGCAGGGGAGGGGCAGAATTTGAAGCAGGCTCCAGGCTCTGAGCTGTCAGCACAGAGCCCGATGCGGGGCTTGAACTCATGAACTGTGAGATCATGACCTAAGCTGAAGTTGGATGTTTAACCGACTGAGCCACCCAGGTGCCCCCCCTTTTTATTTATTTATTTTTTAAAATGTTTATTTGATTACTTTTAAGTCACAATAACCTTCATGCAAACTGGCCCATTGTCCTGGACTCTGGGTCTGGAGTTCTTCTTGTCCAGCAAGAAAGTGGTACACAGGATTAAAAATTCGAGAGAGACTAATGTCTGGGAGGAGACAAGAGCCCCAAGTTAGGGTCCTTGTTCCATTTTTATTAGGATCAGAAGGCTTACAGTGGTGATGAGCATGCACAAAGAGACAGCGAAATCGTGAACACTAACTCGTGGGTGTGAGGGAAAGAGGGTTTTGAAGATATGTGGTGTTAGGGGTTAATACAGAACAAAATCCTGGCAGAAGGTTGTTTACAGAAGACATGAGGCACCACCTCTGTTTACCTAAACTGGTCTAGGGGACCAGAAAGACCGAGCATGTTACCTCAGGGTGAACAAGGCACTTAGCTCCATTCCCACATTGGTCTATAGTCCTATTTACCTGTTTACCTAATTTGGTCCTTCCTTCCTGTGAAAGCAGCTTTCTGCTATTGTACTAAATTGGGGGATGGTTCCCCCCTGAATACCTAATCTTACTTAGCTCATCTTGGATGTTTTCATCCTGAGATTCCCTATTCCTATACCTTTGTCCTATACTGGGGCCTTTGTGGCCCCCCCCCCTCCCACTTTACCTAATCTTATTTACCTAATCTTGTTTACCCAAACTTGGGTGCATACATCCTGTGGCTTTCTAATTCTTTATGCCTTGTTAACCCATTGGTGCAAGCTCAGGGAATTCCTAAATTTATTCTCCACAGCCCATCTTGGGGAGGCCTGCCCTTTGTCCCTATGGTGCAAAAGTAGTCAGATACTGGTAAATTTGGTGAGTTCTGCCTATATTATTAATGAGTATTTTGCTACATTTCCAGGTGGTATAATTTAATATTCTTTCACATATTCTAGATTGTTAGCTACCACATAGGGTTTAGCCATGAAACTGTTATTTTATGTAAATTTGTATTAAATTACCTGTTCTGATTTAAGTATTTCATTGTTCAGAAGAATTAGGGGAAAGGCTGGTTTGAATTGATAAATATTCAGAGTTAAGGAGTATTTTTTAAAGTTTTACTAATTTTCCTTTAAGTATTAGAACTGAAACTGAGCTAAAAAAAAAAAAGACTGATAGGTTTTTTCGAGGTTTTATTTTTTATTAAAATTATTTTTATTATTCAGGTATAGTTCACAAGACTGATAGTTATTTTTAAGGGGCCATTTAAAAGACTATGAAAACAATATGGGCACATAATTTATGTGGGCAATGTAAGATAAATGGTGTTTCTAAAGCAAAAGATAGTTGATACTGAAGTACTGATTATAGTTTCATTTCTCCTTTGCCTAGAAAGTAGACCAAAGCTAAACTTGACTATAGCACCAGTCAAACTTACTATATATTTCAAATTAGTAGATATTAGCAGTGATACTTTCCTATATTAATGTAATCTCTAAGTGGCACCAACTGTGTATTTCTGTTTATCAAGTGCTTAGTACAAATAATAAGGTATTTTTAATACTAGAATTTAAAGTTGATAGAGTAAAAAGCTACCTTTCATCTAGTATGGCATATCACCCAGTTCATGGATTTCTTTGACAGCAGTGTTAGAGGTTGGTCATTCAGCATCTTCTTCAAATCTTCCATTGTTGGAAACACCACCACTAAGCTTGGGTTGGAGCCTTTCCTGTTGTTTAAATACTCAAGACATTTAAACAAATAAAAACCTCAGAAATAGGAGTTGAATAGGGAAATATAATTTAAGCCTATAGAATTGGTGGATTAATGTTTTGCAAAAATTCAGAGACCTATGCAAATGAGAATCAGTGAGCACTGAACCCAAGGAATTCAAAGTATTCTTCAGGCATTGCAGATATCATCACTGTGTTTGTTCAGAGTAACATCTAGACATGCTTATTTGTACCAAGTGCATGCAAATAATAAACTTAAGACTGGAGTGTTTATATTAATATCAGATAAAATAGACTTCAAGACAAAAAGGTGTCACTTAAGATAAAAAGGTCATTTTTATAACAAAAAATGGGTCAATTCACCAATCAGATGATGGCCTTCAACAATGTTTTTTATGTCTTCGTTTCGTCATGTAAAGAGGGTAAAAGTTGTTAATTAACTTGTTGTGAAGAAGAATGAGGTAACGTAGATTTTTAGTACAATGTCTGACACAGTAGAAACTCATAAATGATGGCCATTTTTATCCTATTTGAATGCAGGCTCCGTAGGGCAGGAGCTTTTTTCAGTGTGTCTCTAGTGCTCAAGTGTATTTATATTAGTATTTATGTATTTTATAGTGGCAAATATTTGTTGAATAAATGACAATGAGTAAATAGAACAAATGAATGAATCAAAAATATTCTGTTCATATATAATACAGTGTTCTTTTCTCATATGTACCTAAAGCTTAAGCAACTTAGAGTTGATAATCATCTCATTTTTTCCTGTCATGAGTTAAATTGTGTCTGCCAAAAAGGTATGTTGAACTTCTAATGCTCAGTACCTCAGAACGTGACCTTGTTTGAAAATAGAGTCTTTGCAGATGTAATTAGTTAAGATGAGGTCATACATACATACATAAGGATGATGGGTCCTTAATCCAATATGACTGGTGTCCTTAGAAGAAGTGGAGAACAGATGCAAAGACAGAAACACATGGGTGAGGGGCAGGAGGTGAAGTGGGGAGAATGTCCTATAGTGACAGAAGCAGAGATCCAAGTGCTGCAGCTGCCAAGGAATGGCCAGGATCACCAACACACTGCCAGGAGCTAGAATGAGGCAAAGAAGGATCCTTCCCTACAGTTTGCAGAAGGAGTGTGGCCTTGCTGACACCTTGATTTTGGACTTCTAGCCTTTGAGACAATAAATTTCAGTTGTTTTAAGAATACCTAGTTTGTGATATTTTGTTATGGTAGCTCTGGGAAACTAACACACTGTCCAAAGCAGAATTCTTTTTTGGAACATTTTTGACACAGGGATCTTTATTCTCTGCTTCATTGCTTTCAGTGCAAGAGAACCCAGTGAACGTTTAAAGTGATCCAGTTCTATGTATATATTGGAGTATGTTAACTATTTTCCCTCTCATGTTGAAATGAAATCATCTTCCCTCTTGTCTCCCTTGGTTGTTGTACTATTCCTTGGATCTGCACAAAATAACTTAGGACATTTCTCCATGTGATAACTTCCCAAATGTTTGAAGACAAATATAATTTATCTGGTAACGTTTCTGTTTTTCATGATAAACATAACTGATTTCTATATGATATGTATCTGGTAAAAATAAGCTAAGTAAAGAAAGATCTCGCTCTATATTTATATACACATGTTGAAGCAATGTAGCTATTTGCTTTATGGATGTTTGCAATTTGTACAAATTGCGAGTTGAATAAAATCAATTCAACAAAGTAGAATCAGTAAGAAATATTTTAATAAATGTTTATGAAAGATGATTATTTTCAGAATAAACATGTATTATCTTGTCTACCTGCAAAATGCGTTTTCTGAGTTAAGATTTAATATCCCTTTGCCTTTTATAGAAAAGTGATATAAGAGACAGTCAATTAAAGAATATTTCTGTGTCACTTGTGTAGTTGTAGTAATAGTGTCTGACTTTTAGGATGATTGTAAAGATGAAATGAGACAGTGCATAGAGAGTGTTAGTACAGTGCTTTGATATAGTAAGTGGTTAGGACATGTTAGCTATTTTTATTATATTGTTATGTACTATGTTAGCCAAACCGTTTTTTAAAAATATGAGTTATTTGATATATTTTCTGATGCACATTTTAAAAGTTACTTTACCAAAAATTTATATGCTTTCTTTATGCTGCCAGGCAATTGAAACTATATCACCCAGTATTTTTCCCATTTTATTTGGCTGCTAGGAAGCTCAGCAAAATTTATTATTCAGTTTGCCATTAACTTGTTAAGAATCTCTGGCACAGCAATATTTTCCTTCTTAAATTAAAACATTCTTTGAAAAATATTGGTCTATTTTATATCTACATGACAAGTGTTGGTATAAGATAGATTTAATATAGGTAATGCACATTTTTGTTAAGTTTCTTTTGAGACAAGTGGTGGCAATATTCCATTAGAAGTCTAAGACACAGCATACTTTCCTCCTATAATAGCATGGGGAAAATCCTCTATGTGTGTTTTGATGGGAAGGGGGGGGGAGATAGATTTTTTTAAGTGTGTGTTCTTGTTTTTATAACATTCTTAGGAGAGAAAAAAAATCTTACAGAGACTTTTTATCAGAGACTTTATAGATCATAAGAGTCTTGTGTAGTTACCAACTTCAGTGTTATTTTCTCCTTCGTGTAGATCCATATTTCAATTTGTATTATTTTTCTACTGTCTTAAAGATTTTCTTTAACATTTCTTATAGTACAGATCTATTGGTGAGAATTTTTTTCAGCTCTTAAATATCTAAAAATAATTGATTTTAAAGATATTTTTGCCAAGTATTAATTTCTAGGTTGACTGTTTCCCTCCCTAGTACTGTAAAGATTGCTCTGTCTTTTCACTGATGTTGTTTCACATATAAAATTTGCTGTAATTCTTATTTTTGTTGTGTGTATGCAGTGAGCCTTTTTTCTTGGCTGCTCTTAAGATTTTCTCTTTATTGCTGAATTTATTTTTTTAAGTAGGCTCCATTCCCAGTGTGGACTGGCTTGAACTCATGATCCGGATTTTAAGAATCACGTGCTCTACTGACCGAGCCAGCCATGCCCTCCTCTTTATTGCTGATATTGAACAATTTGATTGATGTACCTTGTACTTCATCTTTTTGGTGCTTAGGATTTATTGAACTTCTTGGGTCTGTGGGCTTACAGTTTTTATCACATATAGAAAATTTTTGTACATTACTTCTGAAAAAAGTTTTTTCTGCCTTCTTTGATCTCCTTTGGCGATTCCATTATTAGGCTACTTGAAGTTCTCCCATAGCTCACATATGCTCAGTTCGTTTACTTTCAATATTTTTGTCTCCTTGTTGCATTTTGGATAGATTCTGTTGTCATGTCTTCAAGTTCACTGATCTTTTTACTTCTGCACTATTTAAACTGCCATTAATCCCATATGGTGTATTTTTCATCTCAGAAACTGTAGTTTTTAATCTGAGGTCCAATTTTGGTCTTTTTTATACCTTCCTTATATCTACTTAACATGTTCAGTATTTTCTCTAGCTTTTTGAACATATGGTATTCAGTTATAATTCAGTTTTAATGTCTTTGCTAATTCTAAAATCTATATCACTTCTGAGTTGGTTTGGTTGATTTTTTTTTTTTTTTGTTTATCGTGGGTAATATTTTCCTGCTTCTTTGCATATCTGATAATTTTTTTTGGATGCTAGACATTGTTAATTTTGAGTGCTAGATGGTTTTGTATTCTGATAAATATTCTTGAACTTTGTTCTTGGGTACAGTTACTTGGAAGCAGTTTCATCTTTCTGGGTCTTGGTTTTAAGATTTGTTGAGTGAGAGCAGGTTAATGTTTAGTGCTCATTATGTGCCAATGTGAGAACCTTCTCAGTACTCATTTCTCAGTTAAATGAATTTTTTCAATCTGGCTTTTGGGAAAAGCAACTATTCATAGCTGTGTGTGAGCTCAGATTATTTATCCATCTAATTCTTTCAGATTATTCTTTTTTCTGGGCCTTAATTAAATATTTTCCACGCATGTATGTGCTGATTGGGGTACTCTACTGAATGAGTCAACAGAGACCTCTTGCAGGTCTTCATAATTTTCTTTGTGTGCCACCCTCTTTTCTGCTACCCTGTCTTGTGACTTGCCACACTGCTCTCCCTGGATTCTTAGTTCCATTTGCTTAAGTCAGTCCATCAGACTCTGGATGGATATCCCTTTCTATGCATGGCTGGAAGGCTTCTCAAAGCTTACTTTCTTTGTTGTTTGTCTCTCAGAGATCTTATTTGCTTTATTAGGCCTATTGTCTTAAAAACTGTTTGATTTTTGTCTATTCTTTTGTTTTAGCAGGAGAATAAATCTGATCTCTTTTATGCCATCTGTTAGAAGTGAAAGCACTATTATTTTTAATTAACCTTTAATTACAGAAGTCTCAAACAAGTACTTAAGTAGAGAGGGTGGTTGTATTGCATCCTCACATACCCATCACCCACCATCAATAATTTCAATATTACCATCTGTCAGCCAGTCTTGTTTATCTTCTGACCTCCCTGCTCTGTCCTTCAACCACTCTGGATTATTTTGAGCCAAATCATATTATCTCAACTCAAAATAGTTTAGGATATATCTTTATTACATATGAAGGCAGTCTCTCCTTTAAAAGCATAGTCATAATGCCATTTTCATACTTAAAGGTACTTATTCCTTAATATCTTTTTATACTGCATCTTTGTTCACATTTCCTTATTTTTCCCACTGTTTTGCTTGTTTTTAAAGTTGGTTTGTTTGAAATGAGATCCGAATAAGGTTTATCTATTATTACTCTGTTCCTTTTAATTACCACCCCTTCTCAGTTTGGGCTCCTGATACTATGACCCAGACTCTTGACATCATAAACCAGTTTATATCAAGAGCTTTCTATCTGGTTTCCCACCTCCATTCACTGCCTTTCCCCACCCTAGTCACCAGTTTTCTCCCACCAAGGTTTTTTTTTTTTTATGTTTTTTTATTTATTTTTGAAAGAGACAGCTTGAGCAGGGGAGGGTCAGAGAGAGAGGGAGATACAGAATCCGAAGACAGGCTCCAGGCTCTGAGCTAGCTGTCAGCACAGAACCCAATGTGGGGCTCGAACCCACGAACCATGAGATCATGACCTGAGGTGAAGTCGGATGCTTAACCGACTGAGCCACCCAGGCGCCCCAGCCACCAAAGGTTTTGATCCATTTTGTTTCTTCCTCAAATGTAGATATGGTGATACCATTCTTAAGCTTGAATACCTTCAGTGAATAAGTAAGATACAGAAAAATATATATAGCATGCCTTTCTTTATGTAAAAACCAAAAGTGGTATATGTGTGTATATTTTTATATTGTTCAAGAAAGATACATAAAAAATTAGCAATTATAGGTAAGAGGGAAACTGGATGACTGAAGTAAGAAGACTTGAGTTTTTAATATTTTTGTTTGAATTATTTTATTTATATAATTCATTTTAAGTAAAAACATTTTTTTAAAGTAACTACTACTGAATACTGAGTAAATGATAAGAGTATAAACCTCATACTTAGGAATTTTCTACTGTGTAGCTCCCTCTTCTTTCCCTTTTGTTCCCAGGTAGGGTGCGGCTCTCCTAGGTGGCATTTGGAAATGTTTCAGCATGGCCTTGATTGTCACAGTATCTAGAGAGCATTAATGCACAGGGATCCAGGATTCTAAATTGTCTATAGTGCTTAGTGTGGTTCAACTCAAAATGCCTTTAGCTTAACTTTGAGAATCATTTTTCTCCCCAGGGAATTTAAAATGTTATCCATTCTTAGTTTTTGGGTTCTACTTAAGCTTTAGTTTTCCTATTCCTTTGATGTGCCACTATTTCTATACTTAAAATCTTTTCTCTGGTGGGTCTTTACCTGTCTGATGAGCTTATATTAGTTATTCTCATAGTTATTTGTATGTATAAGTTATTTTTCAAATGAGAGTTTGAACTTCCTATAGAGTGAGAAATGTATCCTGTGAGTTTTTGTGATCTTTAGAAAGTTAGACTCTGTGTATGGTTCAGTTTCTATAAAAAAGGGATGATAATATAGCTACATTGAGGATCGTTGTAGGGATTAAATAAATTAGTTAATGCATGTGAGGTATTTAGAACAGTATGTTATATAGATTATAGAGTATATTGCAGAATACTATGTATATACAGAATACTATGTATAGTAAGTAAAGTTTCTGAGCTGTGTGGAGTATTGATGAATAAATAAATGAATTAAACTGAGTATTCTTCATTTTCAGAGATTAATGTAAATATAAACTAGGTTTTTGTTTTACAGCCAGTATTCATTCATTCAAGAAATAGTAATTGAGTGATCCTATGTGCCAGGCAGTAATGTGCAGTGTTGGAAACACACCATGGTGAATAAAGACTGTGTTTGCCCTTACAGAGCTTATATAAATATTTAATCATTTACTAAGATCTGAGTTCTATAAGAGAGCATAACAGGAAAGAACATTGTTTTGGTGACCAGAGTAAAAATCAGCTTTTTCTGATTGAAAATAAGTCTGAAGAGGAGCGTCTGGGTGGCTCAGTCGGTCAAATGTCCAACTTCGGCTCAGGTCATGATCTCGCGGTTTGTGGGTTCAAGCCCTGTGTCGGGCTCTGTGCTGACAGCTCGGAGCCTGAAACCTGCTTTGGATTCTGTGTCTCCTCTCTCTGTCCCTCCTCCACTCACTCGCTGTCTCTCTCTCAAAAATAAATAAACAAAAAAAAAAGTCTGAAGAATTCTCTGTGATATACCAAATTATTTTACCTTTATTTTAATTGCTTTAGAAAATAATTAGCCACTGTATCACACATGGTAACCTAGGCTGCAAACATAGTTATTCCCAACAGTTACAGTAATAATAATCAGGGAGTGTCTTTACCTCATGTTAATGGGATTTTTGACATCTCTGAGACCCTGAAATTGTGATCTTAAAGTATTATGTCAAATAATGGTTCCGTTTATATAATGATTACTGTAAAATTCTATATATTGCATAATTTCTATGAATTGAATTTTGTTATAGTTAGGTGTTGAAATTTGGTGAATTCTTGATTTTTATATTTGTGATTTCATATTTAGAATTATTTTACGTTTCTCTACATATTAGGTATTAACTCCACAAAAGTTGGAACTATTACGAGCCCAAATACAACAAGAATTAGAAACTCCAATGAAGGACCGTTTTAGGAATCTGGATGAAGTAAGTAATATATATAGAAGGAACTGTGCATTTATCTTTATGTGACTTATCAAAAGCATTATTGCCCTACTTAGAAGCCCTGCAGTAGCTCCCCTTCTAACTCAAGAGTCCTTATTTTTAGGGCTGCACAGAATCAGGTCCCATAATCTGTCTGACTTCCTTTCTTCCATCCACTTTGGCCTCTTTGATGTTTCTTTGGCACTCCAGAAATGGAACAAATCAAGGATCTTTGCGTTAGCTCTTACTTCTGGCATGAATAATGTCCTTTCAGATATCTTTTGGCCAACTTCCTTATCTCTTTTAAGTCTTTGCTAAAATGTGACTTTCTCAATGAGGCTGACTTTGACTAACCTGTATTTCCATTTAATATTGCTTCCTGCCTTTCCCATCACTTCTTAGACCTTTGGATCCCCATTTACCCTGCTCTCCTTTTTATTTTTCTCTAGTACTAATTATCTTCTAATATGCTGTGTAATATGTATTGTGTTTTTTATTTACTTTATTACCATCTCTGGAATGTAAGTTGCGTGAGAGAAGGAACCTTTATCTGTTTGGTTCATTATATATTCCAAGTTCCTAGAATGGTTCCTAGTGTACAATAGGTGCCCAATTAATATTTGTGGAATGAAAGAGTATATTTCATGCAACTTCATAAGAATAAAAATTTGTTACAGTTTTCCTTTAGATTGAAATGTTTTCTTCCTTTTATGAAATATCAGTATCATATGACTAAATGTTTAATAAATGGAATAGGAAAAGATGACATATATTAAGTACTGTGCTAGACAACTTAGATATGCAACCTTATTTAACAAGTAGACCTGGCCTTACACATAACAAATGAATATTGTTGCCTTCAAGATGAACTCCTTTGGAAAGCTGTAGTTTAGTGATGCTGCGTTGCACAAAAACAGTTGTAGAATCCACTTTTTTTTATAAATGGCTTACTGGCTTGAAAAAATTGTCTTTTGAGTATCCTCCTGGTGGATAACCAAAGCATTGTGGTTGAGACTTAATTTTGGTATGTAAACAAAGCCACTTAGACCTAAATAGGTGATCAAGTTAAGTAAAATCTTAAAAAACAAAAAAAGTATGTTTCTAATAAATCATGAAACCCATTGTCTTGGTTTGTAAACTGTCTTAGAGAAATCTTTCTGAATATTTACAGTCAGTTGAGTATTTTAGGAGACATTACTTAATTACCTGATGAATGTTGAAATAGTATCTCCATATTCTCTGTTGCCTGAGTTCTTACTGAATTTAGAATAACAGCAATTTTTATAGTGTTAGTAAGCAAATTGGAAGTGTACTAGAGAATTGCATGTATTCCTGGCTAGAAAAGTTGGTGCTACATATATTCTTTAGACTGGTGTGTTGAAATCATTGTAATATTATGTATAATACATATTACATATGTATATATATGTATATATATATAATTTATTTTTATGTTTTTTTGGAGATAGAGCATGTGTGTATGAGCAGGGGAGAGACAGAAGGAAAGAAAATCTTAAGCAGGCCTATGCCTGCTTAAGTGTGTATCCCTATGAGGGGCTTGACCTCACAACTGTGAGATCATGACTTGAGCTGAAATCAAGTCTGATCTTCAACCCACTGAGCCACCTAGGCGCTTCTTTCATTGCAATATTTTATTGAACCTTAAGTTATTGTACTAAATATTAAAATAAATCTTTCATCTACTTTGAATTCATCGTGTCTGACTTTCAGGGGGCTATTTTCTATTTTACTTTAGAGTTAATTTTTAAAAGTTAATTATATTTTGAAAGGTATACTACATTCTTAAATATTAGTTTTTTGAGCCCAGAGGTCAAAACTGTTGATGTGCTATTCATTTTTATTATTATGAGAATCAGTGAGGAAATAGGGTTAATTGAATGATAATTTGATTGGCACCTTCTCAAGAATGTACTGATTCTGTACGTAGGATACTGTTCATATTAATTTTTTCAGGATTTATTTATACTTCTGTTCAGCTTATTTTTTACTTTTTAGAATGGCTTTCAATATAATGCAAGTTAAAATTATATTTGCAAAAGTGATTTTTGGAGTAAGTACAAATTTCATTTATAAACTTGTCATAAATTGTAATCTTTTAATTTAGGAAGTGGAAAAGTATAGAGCTGAATATAATAAACTCCGCTATGAACATACATTTCTCAAATCAGAATTTGAGCACCAGAAAGAAGAATTTGCACGTATTCTAGAAGAACAACAAATAAAATATGAATCAGAGGTGAGTGACTATAGTAGTTTAAGTCCTTATCCTTCTAGTCAGTAAAATTTTATGAATTTTTTGTAAATCCCAAGTTAGAGTTGATTGCATGATTAAGTTTCATTAATTAATGGTGAAGTATTTGGCATGATTTTCATCTGCTCTATAGTAACATTTTTGTGTGTATGAACATTCTTTTGGCTATTAGATTTTCTCTTTTCCTCCTTTATTTTGCCCTAGTCAATGGAAATAGAAAGTCTCTTTTCTCCCATAGCCACAGAGACAGACTTCTTTTTAGCAAATATAGTTTGTTTATATGATTTTTTATGTAGCTCTGCCCCCCTCTACTTTTCGGGACCGAACCACATCCAGGAGAGCCCTGGCTATCAGCCCATGTACCTTGTTTCTACTGAGAGAAATAAGGGATTTATACTTTATGTCCATCACATTCAAGAAGTGAAGTTTGTTCTGACATCGACAACTGCAGAATTTTCTTTCTGCTGCCTACAGCATGTCCCCTACTCAATCCCCTACTCTATTAGCCTTTCTACTAATTTTGTGTTTTGTCTCCTAATTTTGCCAAAAAAAAGATTGTGTGTTTATCAGTCTTTATGTACTTTTTACACAATTTTTTCAGGATGGAAAGAAATACCAATTTTGTCCTGCTGTATTCAAATAAGTTAATGCTAGTTGAATTTGTTAAAAAAAAAAAAAAAAAGCTTGGTGTCTGCAATTGTGTGAAACATTCTGTGTACAAACACATCTGCATTGTGTATTTATTGCATTGTCTTTATTTGGAATTAAGGATTAGAATGTACTCATCTTCCTTTACCAATTTCTAATTGGATCAAACTGATCTATTTTTAATCAGTGAGCAAACTGTTCCATGATTGTTTGATGTGTAAGAAGCTCTGTGAACATTGGATCATTTGAGTCCATTGATAATACAGTACTAGAAAACTATAAATACTTACATAATAGCTATTTTTATTAAAAAATTCTTTATAGCTTTAAATGCTTTATTCACATATGATCTTACTTTTGGCATAACAGTCAGTGAGATGGGGCAGGACTCTATTATTTTCTTCATTTAAAATGACCCGGAGGGGTGCCTGGCTGGTTCAGTCAGTAGAGTGTGCAACTCTAAATAATAAAATCTAAAATAATAAATCTAAAATCTAGAAAAAAATGAGGACATTGAAGCACAAGGTAAGCAGCTTGCCTAAAGTCTCATAGAAAGTCAGCAGCCAAGTTTACAGTAGAGCTCAGGCACCCCAAATACCAGCGCAAAGTTTTAAGTTTGAAATTACCAATGATTTGAAGTTGAGAAACCAATTAGAAGCCATCCAGCAGCTGATTTTGTCAAGAGATCTGTTGATCTATACTCCTTATGATGATGAAAGGTTTTGCATCTGTAATTTTGACAGACTTAAAGAAATATTACATTTAAATATTTTCTCGTGGAAAATAGGAATGAAAGATTTCCAGCCTAAAATGTAGGTTTTTTTTTATTGAATGTAGGTTTTTATTTATTTTTTTATTGAAGAGTAACCACTGAGGTTAGGATACTGGTGCTTTATTTTATACTTTGCATTTCAAATCTAATGTTGATATTTATCTGGTAGTGATTATTTGTATTCTCTAGTTTCTTAGTTTTACTGTTTTTCTAAAGAATGAAACCTGCATCTGAAATCTGATGACTAACCTAGTTTTCACCCTTGAAAGACCAAATAATATTCATTAAAATTTTTAAGGGGTCAGTGGTGTCATTAACTTTCCTAATTTAAATGTCTATGACATTGTAAGAAATCTGAAAATTAAACAGCTAGCTAAGAAGCCATAATAAAGACTAGGAGAGTAAAATTTTCTGATAAGACCAAAGTTCTTTCTACTTTCCAATTGGTTATGCAGGAACAGTGTATTAATTAATGGATAATTGGGTAAGCTCTTTCTTTCATTCCATCACGTTATACTCCAGTTTCTATACACAAGAACAGTAAAATCTAGTGATATGATTATAGATTATGAGACAGCAGTAAAACCTCAAAGTAAAGACAACTCTTGCTGTCTTCCAGTTTTACGGTTTAAACTGGTATAAAATATATTAGTTTGTACTAAAAATAATTGGCTTTTCTTGTGTTAATTAAGGATTCACACAATACTTATGCATTTTCATTTCTGCAGGTAAAAGTAGTAACTGAATATTCTTTACTGTGTTGGTGCTTATATGAATAGGAAGATTTTGTTAGTGTTTTCGTGAGAAGCTCTCCAGTGATTCACATTTCCCTCATGATATTCTGAATTAAAAAGAATATATGAAAGTAGATGTCTTTATCGTATGAATAAGATAATGTCATGATTTCTCAGTGCATCTGGCTGTTAGTACATATTAAGTCTGGGACTTTATACACATGAAATTCTGAAGTTGCATATATAGGCATTATTCAAAGTGATACTGTTGTGTTTTCATTATGTTATTTGGTGTCTAATTTTATATTCTGCAAATCGTAATGAAGAGCAATACAAAGGGTTTTAGGTACAGGTGATTATACTGGTTGACTGAAAGAGTGAAAGAAGCAAGAGTAATTCAGGGAGGAAGTGTGATGTTGAGAGAGGGGCAGTGAGCACTGCATCATATAAAAATGGAAATATATAATGACAGGTCCCTGAGATTATCCCATCAGGCTCTCCAGACCTGAGCTCTACCTTGGCTTTTATTGGGCTGATGAGAAGTCAAATTTCCTATGACAAAAAGAACTTTTCTGGGTCCCTGTTACCACATGCTATTTTTTTTCTTTTTCTTTTTTTTTAAATCAAATTATTGTCAGTGTTAGATTTTCACTGTGATTTATAATAGCATTCACAGTAATACCCTTTGTTTCATTTTTGGCAGATTTATACAGTGTAGTCTTGGCTTCAGGAGTAGATTCCCATGATTCATCACTTATGTACAACACCCAGTGCTCATCCCAACAAGTGCCCTCCTCAGTGCCCTTGTTTTCCCTGCTCACCCCAACTCCCCACACTCATTAACCCTCAGTTCTCTATTTATGAGTTTCTTATGGTTTGCCTCCCTCTCTCTTTGTAACTTATTTTTCCTTACCCCAAGGTCTTCTGTTAAGTTTCTCAAATTCCACATATGAGTAAAAACATATGATATGTCTTTTTCTGACTGACTTACTCAACTTAGCATAATAGCTTCCAGTTCCATCCATATTGTTGCAAATGGCAAGATTTTATTCTTTTTCATTGCCAAGTAGTATTCCTGTGTGTGTGTGTGTGTGTGTGTGTGTGTGTGTGTGTGTGTGTATCTGTATCTTCTTTATCCACTCATCAACTGGTGGACATTTGGGCCCTTTCCATAATTTGGCTATTAAAAGCGCTGCTGTAAACATTGGGGTACATGGGCCCCTGTGCATCAGCACTCCTGTATCCATTCGATGAATTCCTAGTGGTGCTATTGCTGGGTTGTAGGGTAATTCTATTTTTAATTTTTATAGGAACTTCCATACTGTTTTCTAGAGTACCCGCCAACAGTGCAAGAGGGTCCTCTTTTCTCCACATCCTTGCTAACATCTGTTATTTCCTGAGTTGTTAATTTTAGCCACTCTGATTGGTGTGAGGTGGTATCTCAGCATGGTTTTGTATTTCCCTGATGATAAGCAATGTTGAGCATCTTTTCATGTGTCTGTTAGACATCTGGATGTCTTCTTTGGAAAAGTGTCTATTCATGTCTTCTGCTCATTTCTACACTGGATTATTTGTTTTTCAGGTGTTGAGTTGGGTAAGTTATTTATAGATTTTTGATGCTAACCCTTTATCCAATGTGTCATTTGCAAATATTGCTTCCCATTCTGTTGGTTGCCTTTTAGTTTTATTGATTGTTTTCTTCACTGTGCAGAAGCTTTGTATCTTGATGAGGTCCCAGTAGTTCTTTTTTGCCTTTATTTCCCTTGCCTTCAGAGGCATGTCAAGTAAGAAGTTGCTGTGGCTGAAGTCAAAGAGGTTGTTGCCTGCTTTTTCCTCTAGGATTTTGATGGTTTCCTGTCTCACATTTAGGTCTTTCATCCCTTTTTGAATTTATTTTTGTGTATGGTGTAAGGAAGTGGTCCAGTTTCATTCTTCTGCTTGTTGCTGTCCAGTTCTCCCAGCACCATTTGCTAAAGAGACTCTTTTTTCCATTGGATACTCTTTCCTGCTTTGTTGAAGATTAGTTGGCCATACATTTGTGCGTCACTTTCTGCGTTCTTTATTCTATTCCATTGGTCTGTGTGTCTGTTTTTGTGCCAATACCATACTGTCTTAATGATTACAGCTTTGTAATACAGGTTAAAGTCTGGGATTGTGATGCCTCTAGCTTTGGTTTTCTTTTTTAACATTACTTTGGTTATTTGGGGTCTTCCATGATTCCATGTAAATTTTAGGATTGTTTGTTCAGCTCTGAGAAGAATGCTGGTGGTGTTTTGATTGGGATTGCATTGAATGTGTAGATTGCTTTGGGTAGTATTAACATTTTAACAATATTTGCTCTTCCAGTCCATGAGCATGGAATGTTTTTCCATTTCTTTGTGTTTTCATCAATTTCTTTCATAAGCTTTCTATAGTTTTCAGCATACAGATCTTTTACCTTTTTTGTTAGGTTTAGTCCTAGGTATTTTTTATGGTTCTTGGTGCAATTGTAAATGGGATCGATTCCGGATATCTCTTTCTGTTGCTTCATCATTGTTGTATAGAAATGAAACCAATTTCTGTACATTGATTTTATGTCCTGCGACTTTACTGTATTCTTGTATCAGTTCTAGCAATTTTTTGGTTGAGTCTTTTGGGTTTTCCATGTAGAGTATTGTGTCATGTATGAAAAGTGAAAATTTGACTTCTTCTTTGCCAACTTGGATGTCTTTTATTTTATTTTGTTGTCTGAGTGCTGAGGCTGGGACTTCCAACACTGCATTAAACAACAGTGGTGAGAGTGTACATCCCTGTGTCCACTGTGTCATGTTTCTGATCTCAGGGGAAAACTTTCAGTTTTCCCCCATCGAGGATGATATTAGCTGTGGGCCTTTCATATATGGCTTTTATGATGTTAAGAGATGTTCCTTCTATCCTGACTTTCTTGAGAGTTTTTATTAAGAAAGGATGCTGTATTTTATGAAGTGCTTTTTCTGCATCTATTGACAGGATCATATGGTTGTTATCCTTTCTTCTATTAATGTTGTGTATCACATTGATTTGCGAATATTGAACTAGCCCTGCAGCCCAGGAATGAATTCCACTTGATCATGGTGAATAATTCTTTTAATGTACTGTTGAATTCAATTTGCTAGGATCTTGTTGAGAATTTCTGTACCCATGTTCATCAGGGATATTGGCCTGTAATTCTCCTTTTTAATGGGGTCTTGTCTGGTTTGAGAATCAAGGTAATGCTGGCTTCACAGAATGAATCTGGAAGCTTTCCTTCTATCTTTTGGAACAGTACAAGAAGAATAGGTATAAACTCTGCTTTAAATGTCTGTTAGAATTTCCCTGGGAAGCCATCTGGCCCAGAACTGTTATTTGTTTGGAGATTTTTGATAAACCGATTCAATTTCTTTGCTGGCTATGGATCTGTCCATATTTTCTGTTTCTTTCCATTTGAGTTTTGGTAGTGTATGGGTGCCTAGGAATTTGTCCATTTCTTCTAGATTGTCTAGTTTGTTGGCATATAATTTTTCATAGTATACTCTAATAAATGTTTATATTTCTGTGGTGTAGGGTCTGATCTCTCCTCTTTCTTTCATGATTTTATCTATTTGGGTCCTCTCTCTTTTTGAGAAGTCTGGCTAGGAGTTTATCAATTTTGTTTATTCTTTCAAAGAACCAGTTCTTAGATTCATTAATCTGGTCTACTGTTTTTTTGGATTTTATTTTTTTGGGATTCTATATTTTTTTAATTTCTGCTCTAATCTTTATTATTTCTCATATTCTGCTGGCTTTGGGTTTTCTTTGCTGCTCTATTTTTTAGTTATTTTAGGTGTGAGGTTAGATTCTGTATTTGGGATCTTTCTTGCTTCTTGAGATAGGTCTAGATTGCAATGTATTTTCCTCTTAGGACTGCCTTTGCAAATCCCATAGGGTTTTGACTCGTGTTATTTTCATTTGCTTCCATATATTTTATAATTTCTTCTTTAATTTCCTGGTTGACCTGTTCATTCTTTAGTAGGATGTTCTGTAGCCTCAATGTTTTTGGAGGCTCTCTAAATTTTTTCTTGTGGTTGATTTCAAGATTCATAGCATTGTGATCTGAAAATATGCATGGTATGATCTCAGTTCTTTTATATTTTTTGAGGGCCGTTTTCTGACCCAGTATGTGGTCTGCTTTGGATAATGTTCCATGTGCACTCGAGAAGAATGTGTATTCTGCTTTTGGATGAAAAGTTCTGAATATATCTGTTAAGTCCATCTGGTCCATCGTATCATTCAAGACCATTGTTTCCTTATTGATTTTCTGCCTAGATGATCTGTCCATTGCTGTAGGTGGAGTATTAAAGTCACCTCCAATTACAGAATGATTATCAATATGCTTGCTTATGTTTGTGATTAATTGATTTATATATCTGGGGCCTCCATGTTGGGGGCATAAACATTTACAATTGTTAGCTCTTCTTGATGGATAGACCCCTTAATTATGATGTAATACCCTTCTTCATCTCTTGTTAGCCTTTGGTTTAAAATCTGGTTTGTCTGATATATGTATGGCTACTTTGGCTTTCTTTTGACATCCAGTAGCATTCTCTATCCCCTCACTTTCAATCTGCAGGTGTCCTCCGGTCTAAAATGAGTTTCTTGTGGGTAGCATATAGGTGGATCTTGGTTTTTGTTATCAGTTCTGATACCCTGTGTCTTTTGATTGGAGCATTTAGTCCATTTACATTTAGAGTGATTATTGAAAGATACAGATTTAGTGTCGTTGTGTTAGCTGTAGGTTTCATCCCTGTTGTGGGGTCTCTGGTCCTTTGTGGTCTTTGCTGCTTTCCACTCACAGAGTCCCCCTTAGGATCTCCTGCAGGGCTGGCTTAGTGGTCATGAACTCCTTTAGTTTTTGTCTGTCTGTGAAAGCCTTTATCTCTTCTTCTATTCTGAATGACAGCTTTGCTGGACAAACCCTTGTAGGTTAAGGCCCATTTGTCCCTAGCTGTTTTCAGAATACTCTCTTTATCTTTGTATTTTGCCAGTTTCATTATGATATGTTGTGGTGTTGATCTGTTTTTGTTGATTTTGAAGGGAGTTCTCTGTGCCTTCTGGCCTTGGATGTCTGCTTCCTTCCTCAGATTAGGGAAGTTCTCAGCTATAATTTGTTCAAATAACCTTCTGCCCCTTTGTCTCTCTCTTCTTCTTATGGAACTCCTATGATATGGATATTATGTTTCATTGAATCACTTAGGTCTCTTATTCTCCCCTCATGGTCTAGTAATTTCCTGTCCCTTTTTTTCTCAGCTTCCTCATTTTCCATAATTTTATCTTCTACTTCCACCTATTCTCCCCTCTGCTTCTTCCATCCTTGCTGTCACTGCATCTAGTTTATTTTGCATCTCATATACAGCATTTCTTAACTCGTTGTGACTACTTCTTAGGTCTTTGCTTTCTGCAGCAATAGATTCTCTGCTACCTTCTATGCTTTTTTCAAGCCCAGCTTTTAGTCTTATAAATATTATTTAAAATTCATGTTTACATATATTGTTTATATCTGTTTTGAGCAATTCTCTGGCTGGTATTTCTTCCTGGAATTTCTTTTGAGGAGAATTCTTCCATTTCATCATTTTGGCTATTTTCTGTCTTTTACATGTTTTAATACCTTGTTGTATGTCCTGCACCTGTGAGTACTACTATATTAAAAAGGAGTCATGCACTGTCCAGGGCCTGGCACTTCAAGAAGTGTTTTTGAAGTGTGTTGCATGCACTATGTTGTGTCTCTGGTGGCTTTATCTCCCTATTCATAGTGGTGGTTTTGACCTTCCACCAGGTGTTCTTTGATTTGTTTGTTGAAGTAACCCTGGAAAAAATGATAAAAGGGATGGGGGGGTAGAAGAAGCCTTATTCCATACAAAGAGAAATGAGAGGGGCAGAAAAAAAAAAAAAAAGACCAGGTAGAGAATCAAAGAAAATAATAATGCTTAATCCAGAGAGAGAGAGAGGAAAATAAAGAAAAAAGAGATATAGAAAAGGTGTAAAAAGAACAAAAATTCCTGATTAAACAAATAACCAGAGCAGAAAGAGAGAGAGAGAGAAAGAAGAAAAAAAAGTATATATGTATATAAAGAATTGACCAAAAATCAGATTAGAAAATCCAAAACTGCAGGACAGTTGTCTGTTGGTGCCTTGGAACTGGTGGCTGTGCTAGTCTGGAGGAGAGGCCGTCTGGTTTGGTCAGTGTCAGTCTCACCCCATAGGTAAGCAGTTATGCCAGGTATGGTGGGGCAAGGTTTGGTATAAACAGGTCCTGCCTCCCCTGGGGTCCACTGTCCTGTTCTCTGAAACCCCACCATGTTGGTGATGGGGAGAAAAGTGGCAACACCCCAGTTTCTCCTCCCCCGACCAGGTGTCTCAAATCACACTGTTCAGGCAGCCCTCACAGAGTAGCACAGCCAGGTGGCTGGTCCTGCTCCAGTCTCCTGCACCTCCTAGGTGCTCAGGTGAGACTCAAAACCTGATGTCTTAAATGATCCCACCCCACACAGGCCAGGTTCTGGAATAGTGCCACTCTGTCTAGTCAACAAGGGGCCTTTGGCTGGCACCTGCAGGGTCTTTTATCCTTGGAGGGGCAATATACCCCCTTCAGACAGTACTCAAGGGAGGGTACTGCTCTGTCTCAACACCCCTCCCCGCTTTATGCTGAGATCGCTACCTAGCCCTGGGGCTGGCTCCCCTCCCTTCGAGGCACGCAAGCGTGAGCACACAGCTCTGGTCTGGAGAAAGTCGAACAACCCTGAAAACTCCGATCTTCACTTCTAAAGCTGTTTGCAAGGTAGAAATTGGCTCTCTTTTTGTTCACTGGTCCATGGTCTGGAGAGGTTTTTCTCTTGTCCAATTACAGTCCCACACTTCCGCAGCCTTTCTCTTCCTTTTGTCTCTCCACTAAACGGGTGTTACCCCCCTGTGACTAAGCCACCTGTTTTATCTCTCCCAATTTGCAAACATGCACCTCTGTCCTGCCAAGCTGTCTCTGTACGCCTGTGGATAGGTTTCTGTCACTCTGTAGCCTGGATTCCTGGAATTCCAAGTGTTCTGACTGCAATCCTGCTGTGTTTGAGGGAGGAGGGGAATTCCAGTCCCCCTACCTCTCTGCCTTCTTGACTCCTGGGCTCTTTTTTCTTTTTTTAATGTTCATTTATTTATTTTGTGTGAGTGAGAGAGTGAGTAGGGGAGGGACAGAGAGAGAGGGAGAGAGCCCCAAGCAAGCTCCATGCTGTCAGCATAGAGTCCATGTGGGGCTCAATCTTACAAACCATGAGATCATTACCTGAGCTGAAATCAAGAGTTGGGCCCCTAACCGATTGAGCCACCCAGGCACCCCCACATGGTATTTTTTTTCTTACAACACAGGTAGCACAGAACTGACAATGATTTTCTAGTTTTGGTCTTTATCCTGACACATGTATCTTAAAACGCTTCCTTTTTATCTTGATATGTTCTGAAGTCCTAAGTGGCCCATATGCCTCCTTTATCTAAAATATTCTAAGTTCTCTGACTTGCAGCCTTCTTAGATTACTATGAAACACATTACAATAGGCAAAAGTCTCCCAAATTAAAACTAAATTACCTCACAGTGGGAATTCTCTGGGATTGACTTTTGCAACATTTTAGAAGGGCTTTGTGAAATTTTACTCATTAAAATTCTCTGTATGAATGCAGTTTAGAATATCTCAAAAACTTTTTATATGTAAAATTTTAAATGTTTAAGATGTTTATTTAATGTGACGTTGAGAACGGACTGAACTGAACTGTGTGCCTCAGTGTTCTTATCTGTAAAATGGTGTTAACAATAGCCCCTATCTCATGGAGCTGTGAGATTTAATAAATTAGTATGTATAAAGTGCTTAGATGAGTACTTAGCACATAGTAAGCATTCAGTAAATTCTATTATTATCTTTGTTTGAATTTCCACATACTCACATTTTTGAGTATATGATCCTGTCCTTTAGCATGCTGGCGTTTTCGTATCAGGTCTATACTCGAGACCATGTAAAGAGTTCCAAGGCACTGCTCATTTTACTTCCTGTGCCTCCCACCTTCATCTCATTCCTAGCATTCTGACTGCTCTGGTTTCAGGTGCTCTGTGTCCTGGCAGCATGTGTTTTATTATCCCTATTTTCTTGTCCAGTCTGAGTAAAACTACTTTTCAGACATAGTGAACATCAGCTCTTTGCCCTACAGTTCTTGTATCTCATTCCCTAATCTTTCTGTAACACTATCTGGAGGTAAGTACATAGTTTTGGGAATTGCTTTCTCCCTGTGATTGTCTTTCTCTTACTAGGAGAAAGTAGGGGTATAAGGAAAGGAAATTGTAACATCCAAAATTGGATTACAATCGAACTTTAGATTTGTAAACAATTTAAGTGTTTATTTCTTCTTAGTAAAAATAAATCACAAAATGTTTTGTATTCCATCACTAATTTAGGAAAAAATAATTCTAGTGCATAAAGGGGAAGAGGGGAAACTTAGAATCTTGGAAATATAAAAAGGTGACCTAACTTGATTTTAAAAACTAAGATCTGAGAACCTGAAATTTCATGTGCAAAATATTTACCATAATGCCTGACACAGAGTAAATGCTCAGATTAATGGTGTTGTTACTGTTAGTATCTGGCAGCATTAATCATAGTACTAATTATCAAAATAAATATAGCAAATATTTTAAAATAGATTTTAGATTTGTAAATGACAAACTAGAATTTGAAGAAGTGAAATACATAGAGGGAAGACATAAATTTGTACTTAGTTTCTTGGGAGAATAATTTTATATTATTTGAATTCTGTCATATGTAGGAATTAGATAATCATTATTCTCATTTTATAAGTGAGGAAACACTCATTTATGAGAAAACGTTCATGAAGCACTGAGAGACTAGTTCAAGGGTATAAAGCTAGTAGGTGGTAGAACCATGATTCAGATCTAGGTAGTCTGCGAGTTTCTGTTTCTGGCCATAATAGGGACTGAATTTTTCTTAAGGTCTTCACTAAAAACTGAGACAAAATGTTGGAAACAGTGGTGTTCAGACTGGAAAACAGATAGTACGAGGCAGTGATACTTGAAGGAGGGGAAAAAATTAAATGACCTCTACAGTTGGCCCATATTATGTCCAGCAGAATTGGAAAGGCCTTACAATGCACGGTGCATTGAGTAGAAGACTCAAAAAGATTTTACTTCAGTAGTGAAGCCAAATTAGCCCTACACTAAAGGATACTCTCGTTCTCTATAACAAGTGTAAAGCAAGATCTAAAAGTATTAAACTATTTCTAAGTAACCTAAAAGCATAACAGAATGAAGATTTTAAAGCATGTAAAGGAATCCAAAAGAATGCAGTACTGAAAACAAACAAAAACATAAAATTCACAATGTCTGACATCTAATAAAAAATGACTGGGCAGCTCAAATTGGTTCATAAGTTATAGGTTCCTAACAAAACATTTAAGGAAGAAATTATGTCAGGTCTCTACAGTCTTTTATAGAAAATAGAATCAGAGGTAATATTTCTTAACTCTTTCTGAGAGGCCAGATACCTAATACCTAACCTAATACCTAAACCAACCTAATACCTAAATCAAAGACATTATAAGAAAAACAAAAAACAAACCAAAACTACAGACCACTGTCTCTCATGAATAAAGATTCAAGAATCCTGAACAAAATATTAACAAATCCAACACTGTATAAAAAGAATAATACACTGTGAACAAGTAGGCTTTATGCCAGCCATGCAAACCTGGCTCAACATTACAAAATGAATTAATGTAATTCATCACATCAACAGACCAAAAAAAAAAAAAAAATCACATGATTCTATCAGTTGATGCAGAAAAATCATTTGACAGAATCCAGCACCCATTCATGATAAAAACTCTCAACAAACTAGGAAGAGACGGAAGCTACCTCAACTTGTTAAAGTACATCTACAAAAACCCTACTGTTAACCTTATACTTAATGATGAAAAACTTAGAGATTTCCCACTAAGATCAGGAACAATGAGGTAAGGATATCCTATTACCACTCCTTTTCAGTCCTGGGAGTCTTATTCAATACAGTAAGATAAGACTAGAAAATAAAAGACATACAAATTTGGTAGAAATAAAACTTTCTGTGTTCGCAGATACATGATTGTGTAGAAAATGTGAAACACTGAACAAAAAACTCTTGAAACTAATAAGCAGTTACAGTGAAGTTGCCAGGATAATGTACAAAAGACAATCACTTTCTTATGTAATAGGAATGATGAGGTAGAATTTGAAATTAAAAACACAGTATCACTTATGTTAGCATCCCCCAAAATTAAATACATAGGTATAAATATGAAAAAAAGGTAGAAGATCTATATGAAGAAAACTACAAAACTGATGAACAAAATTAAAGAACTAATTAAATGGAGTGACATTCCGTGTTGGTGGATAGCAAGACTTAATGTTGTCAGCATGTCTGTTCTTCCCAACTTGGTCTATAGATTCAGTGCACTCCCAATCAAAATGTCAGCAAGTTACTTTGTTGATATCAACAAACTGCTTCTGAAGTTTATAGAGACAAAAGACCCAGAATAGCCAACACAATATTAAAGACAAAGTCAGATGACTGACACTGTCTGACATCAGGATTTACTATAAAGCTGTTACAATTAAGACTGTCTGTTAACTGGCAAAAAAAATAGACAAGTAGATCCATAGAACAGACCAGAGAGTCTAGAAATAGACCCATAAAAATATAGCCATTTGGTTTTTGATAAAGGAGAAAAGGCAAAATGGAGAAAAACTTTTTTAACAAAGGGTACTAAAACAACTGGAAATGCACATGCAAAAAAAAAAAAAAAAGATCTAGACACAGACCATACGTCTAGACCATACGTCTTTCACAAAAATTAACTAAGAGTAGTTTTACTTTTAGACCTAAATATAAAACTTAAAATTATCAAACTCTCAGAAGATAACATAGGGGAAATCTTAGATGACCTTAGATGGGATGATGACTTTTTAGATACAAAACCAAAAACATGATACATGAAAGGACTAATGCGATGTTAGACTTTATTAAAATTAAAAACTTCTGTGAAAGATCGTGTTAAGGAGAATAAGAGAAGCCATTGACTGGTAGAAAATATTTGCTTAAGGAACACATGATAAAGGACTATTATTCAGATTATACAAAGAATTACAAAACTGCAGTAAGAAAAAAACCTAGTTGAAAAATGGCCACTTTTTTTCTTTTATAGTTTATTGTCAGGTTGGTTTCCATGTAACACCCAGTGCTCATCCCAACAAGTGCTGTCCTCCATGCCCATCACCCCCCCCCTTCTCCTCTCTCCCTCCCCCATCAGCCCTCAGTTTGTTCTCAGTATTCAAGAGTCTCTCTTGGTTTACCTCCTTCCCTCTCCCCAACTGTTTTTTCCCCTTTCCCTCCCTCATGGTCCTCTGTTAAGTTTCTCCTGTTACACTTAAGAGTGAAAACATACAGTATCTGTCCTTCTCTGCCTGACTTATTTCACTTAGCATGACACCCTCGAGTTCCATCCACTTTGCTATGAATGGCCAGATTGCATTCTTTCTCATTAAAAGTGGCCAAACACTTTAACAGACAGCTCACTAGAGAAGATACACACATGGCAAATAAGTGTATAAAAACATGTTAAACATTGTGTGTTATTAGTGAATTGCAAATTTTTT
>CM053571.1:24953381-24988652 GCA_028646485.1 Cryptoprocta ferox
TATTTATTTTTGAGAGACAGAGAGACAGAGCATGAGCAGGGGAGGGCAGAGAGAGAGGGAGACACAGAATCCAAAGCAGGCTCCAGGCTCTGAGCTAGCTGTCAGCCTAGAGCCCGACATGGGGCTCAAACTCACGAACCCTGAGATCATGACCTGAGCCAAAGTCAGATGCTTAACCGACTGAGCCACCCAGGTGCCCTGTGAATTGCAAATTAAAACAAGATACCACAAGACACTCAGGAGAATGGCCAGACCCAAAACACTGGTGATACTAATTGCTGGTGAGGATGTGGAGCAACAGGCTTTCCACTATTACTGGTGGGAATGCAAAATGGTACAGCAACTTTAGAAGACAGTTTGATGGTTTCTTACAAAACTAAACATAATCTTATCATGAGTTTCAGCAGTCATACTTCTTGATATTTACTTAAAAGAATTGAGAATTTTATCCAGCCACCTGTGCACAGTTGTTTCTAGCAGCTTCCTAATTGCCAAAACCTCAAAACAACAGACATGTCCTTCAATAGGTGAATGGTTAAATGAACTGTGGTACATCCAGACATGAAAAGACATGGAGGAACTTTTATTACATATTACTAAGTGAAAGGAACCAATCTAAAGAGGCTGTATACTGTAGTATTCCAAATATATGACATTCAGGAAACGGCAAAACTATGGAGACATTAAAAATATCATTGGTTGCCAGGGATTAGGGGAGAGGGAGGGATGAATAATAGGTAGAGCACGGAGGATTTTTAGAGCAGTGACATTATTCTGTGTGATATTACAATGGTGGGTCCATGCCAGTATACATATGTCATTATCCATAGAATGTACAACACCAGGAGTGAGCCCTAACGTAACCTATAGATTTTTGGTCATAATGTATATTACTATATGTTTATGAGTAGTAACAAATCTCCTCTGGTGTGAGATACTGAAAGTGGGGGAGGCTGTGGGCCTGGGAGGGTAGGGACATATGGGAATTCTCTCTGTACTTTCTGCTTAGTTTTGATGTAAACGTAAAACTGCTCTAAAATATAACGACTTTTTTTTAATAAAAACTTTTTTAAAAATTCCAGTATAATTAACCTACAGTGTTATATTAGTTTTAGGTATACAGTATAGTGATTCAACAATTCTATGTATCACTCAGTGCTCATCATGATAAGTGTACTTTTAATCCCCTTTACCTATTTACCCATCCCGCCACCCACCTCCCCTCTGGTAACCACCAGTTTGTTCTCTGTAGTTAAGAGTCTTTTTTTTTTTTTTTGTTTCTTTTTCTCTTGTTCGTTTGTTTCTTAAATTCCACATATGAGTGAAATCATATGGTATTTGTCTTTCTCTTATTTCGCTTAGCTTCATACCCTCTATTTCCATTCATGTTTTTGCAAATGGCACTATTTCATTCTTTTTTTTTTTTTTGACTGAGTAACACTCCCGTGTGTGTGTGTATACACATCAGATCATCTTCATTCATATATCAATGGATACTTGGGTTGCTTTTATAATTTGGTTATTGTAAATAATGCTGCAATAAGCATAGATGCATGTGTCTTTTCATATTAGTGTTTTCATATTCTCTGGGTAAATACCCAGTAGTGCTATCACTGGATCATGTGGTAATTCTATTTTTAATTTTTTGAGGAACCACCATACTGTTTTCCACAGTGGCTGTACCAGTTTGCATTCCTCCTGACAGTGCATGGGATACCTTTTTTCTGCATCCTCACCAACATTTGTTTCTTTGTGTTTTTGATTTTAGCCATTCTGACAGGTGTGAGGTGATAACTCACTGTGGTTTTGATTTGCATTCCCTCATGATGAATGATGTTGAACATCTTTTCATGTGTCTGTTGGCTTTCTGTATGTCTTCTTTGGAGAAATATCTTCATGTCTTCTCATTTTTAATTGAATTATTTGTGGGTTTTTTGGTGGTACATTGTATAAATTCTTTATATATTTTGGATACTAATTCGTTATTGCATATGTCATTTGCAAATACCTTCTCCCACTCCATAGGTTGTCTTTTAGTGTTGTTTCCTTTGCTGTGCAGAAGCTTTTTATTTTGATGTAGTACCAAGAGTTTATTTTTGCCTTTGTTTTCCTTGCTTCAGGAGACATATCTATAAAAAGGTTGCTATGGCCAATGTTAGAGAAACTACTGCCTGTCTCTCTTAAAGGGATTTTATGGTTTCAGGTCTCACATTTAGGTCTTTAATTCAGTTTGAGTTTATTGTTGTGTTTGTGTAAAGAAAGTGGTCTAGTTTCCTTCTTTTGCATGTAGCTGTCCAGTTTTCCAAACACCATTTGTTAAAGAGACCGTCTTTTTCCTATTGCATAGTCTTTCCCCTCTTTAAGATTAATTGACCATATAATTGTGGGGTTATTTCTGGGCTGTCTATTCTGTTCTATTGATCTATGTTTCTGTTCTTGTGGTAGTACCATACTATTTTGATTATTGCAGCTTTGTGTGATATCTTAAAGTCTGGGATTGTGATCCCTTCAGTTTTGTTCTTTTTTTCAAGATTGCTTTGGCTAGTCAGGGTCTTTTGTGGGTCCATAAAATTTTTAGGATTATTGGTTCTAGCTGGGTGAAAAATGCTATTGGTATTTTGATTGTATTAAATCTATGGATCGCTATGTATAGTATCAACATTTTAACAATATTTGTTCTCCCAATCCATGAGCATGAGCATGGAATAAAGACTTTTTAATTGACTGGGCATGCAGAGAAGCAGGAGAATTTATTTCATAATGAAGAAAAAGATCAATCAGAAAGAGACCTAAACATTTTTTTCTCTAGGTTATTTTAAGAATATAGTATAATACATATACTAAATATGTATCAGTTGACTGTTTATATTATTGGTAAGGCTTCTGGTCAACAGGCTATTCATTAGGAGTTGAGTTTTAGGGGAGCTAAAAGTTATACATGAATTGTTTACTACAATGGGGGTTAGTGCCCCCCCTTGCTTTGTTCAAGGGTCAACAGTCTAAGTGGAAAATACACTGGAAGTGGATTAGACACTGCATAAGAAGAGGTAATGGCTAAATTGAAGATTTTGCAATAGTAACTCCCCAAGATGGAATAGAGGGAAAAAGTATAAGGAAAAAAAAAAAAAAACATTTAACACATAGTGAACAACATCAGACCATTTAAATTTTAAAATGAGAAGGGAAGAACAGAAAAAAATAATTGAAGTAATAATGGCTAAAGTTTTCGGATTTCATGAAAACTATAAACTCACAGATATAAGACTCTCAATGAAATACATGCACAGAAAACACAAAGAAAGCTATACCAAGGGTGCATTGGTTGATATTACTTAAAACTAGTGATAAAGAGTATATCTTAAAAAGAACCCAGGGGGAGGGGGGAAAAACACCCAGAAGACTTCTTCCAAAAAGATGGAATAGATGTATTCTTCCCTCTTGCTCTTAGTAAGTAAAACAAAAAACTCTGGACATTATACATAAAACAAACATAGGATGCTGAAAGATGGAGAAAAGGCATACCAGCTAAGGACCTTGGGATCCAAGGACTGATTGGTATGTTCCCTGGGTTTTCATTTTGCCTCATATATTCCAGACTTGATGCTGAAGAACCTAGCAATTTGTCATGGATAGTAAAAAGCCCCATCACAGGTTGTTCTCTGCAGACAAAGCACTAGAATACTGCAGTAAAAAGCAGCCCCATCCCAATCTAAATGAGCAAAGGCCAGTGGAACACCTCGATTTCTATCTTTCCCAGGCTATAATGGAGAGGCCTAATTTTCAGCCAAGATGATTACCAATGAAAGCAAGGTAGGGACCCAGGACTTTCATCCACACTTGCAGTAACTAGGGCTTCCACCTTCCCCCCATGGTGGCATGGGAGATAACATTGGGAACCTAGATTTCCACTGCCTAGCGGTAATGAGGTGCCCCCTCCCCTCTCTGCTTGGGTCATGTCAGAAAAGGCTTAGTGCAGAGTCAGGACTTTCACCACTGTCCAGGCCTGAAGTGTTTTTTTTTTATTTTATTTTATTATTTTTTATTTTATTTTATTTTTTTTTACCAGGCCTGAAGTGTTAATGGAAGCCACACTTGACTCTGTGGTGTCAGTGGAGGCCACATGGGGAGCAATAACTCATTCCTATCCCTGCCATCTAGGGAGCTATCCATGTGCCTAGTTGGGAGCTGGAATTCCTACTTCTACCCACCATGGGTGTCATGAGGAGTTTCTTCCCACCCTTGGGTGTCATAGAGGTAACATGGGGAATGTGGATTATTACATGCACTTGGTTGTATTGAGAGGTAGTAATCCTTCCTCTGCCAGAGCCATGTCCTAAAAAGCTAGCTAAAATAAGATCCAGAGTCTTCTAATACAATACCCCAAAAGTCTAAATTTCAGTAGAAATTCACTTGTCATACTGAGAACCTGGAAGATCTCAAACTAAATACAGACAGACAATAGATGCTAACATTGAGATGACAGAGATGTTGTTAGAATTATCTGACAAATATTTTAAAGCAGCCATGGAAAAAATGTTTTAATATAAAATTATAAAGGTGAAATAATTAGAAAAAATAGAGTCTAAGCAAGGAAATAGAAAATGTAAAGAACCGAATAAAAATTTTAGGACTGAAAAATACAACAACCATTGAAACCCACCCCCCCAAAACAAAACAAAACAAAAATACAAACCCTCAGTTGTTGGGCTTAACAGCAGAATGGAGGGGATAGAGGAAAGAATCTGTGAACTTGAAGATAGAACATTAGAAATTATCCAGTCTAAACAAGCTATAGAAAATAGATTAAAAAAATAAATGAACACACAGAGTCATAGGTATCTGTGGACTATAACAGAAGATCTAAGATTTTTTTCCTTGAAAAGAGAAAGAGAGCATTGTTGAAAAAGTACTGGGAGAGGTAACGGTGAAAACTCTCCAAATATGATAGACACAAACATATAGATTCAAGAATCTGAGTGAATATCAAACAGGATAAAACAAAAATAATCTACACTAATAGAGATCATAGTCAAACTTGTAAACACTACAGGGAAAAGAATCTTATGAGCAGTGAGAGAAATGATACCTTACTTAGAGGGGGAAAACTATTCTAAGACATTTCTGATCAGATACCATAGAGGCCAGAAGGAAGTGCCACAACATTATCAAGTGTGGAAAGGAAAGAAGTAACAACTCATAATTATCCAGCAAAAATGTCCTTCAGAAATGAAGAATAAATCAAGACATTCATAGAATAAGGAAAACCAAGACAATCTGTTGCCAGTAGTTCTATCCAAAAGAATGCCTATAGGAAATTCTCTAAACAGAAAGAAAACAGTAAAATGAACCTCAAAACATCAACAAGGCTAAAAGAACACAATAGTCAAAACTATGGGTATATATAATAAATGTTCCTTTCTTGAATGAGTTTTCTAAATTTTGTTTGATGGTTAAGGCAAACATTACAATGCTGTTTGTGGTTTTAAATGTATATAGGGGAAATAAGACAATTAAAACAAGGGCAAAAGGATGTAAAGAGAAGTAAAATTTCTAACTATCACTTGAACTGGTAAAATGAACCCGGTAGACTATGATAAGGTATATCTAAATAATGCCCAGAGCAACAACCAAGAAAGCTATACAAAGATATATGCTCAGAAAATTATAGATAAATCAAATGGAATCCTAAAAAAAATGTTCAATGAACCCACAGGAAGGCAGGAAAAAGAAAACAAACATAGACCAAGCAATAGGAAAAAACCCAAATAACTGAAGCCATAACATATTTAGGGTCACAATAAAGGTAAGTGGTGTACATATAAAAATTAAAAGAAATTTACAGAGTTGATTTTAAAAATGAAAGACCCAACTATATGCTGTCTATAGGAAACCTAAAAAATAACAATATAGGTAGTTAGTAATTAAAAGGATGGAAAATTATATGTTTTGTAATAAACAAGTGGCTTTATTAATATCAGATAAAGTAGACTTTAGAGCAAAGAAAAATATCTGAGGTGGAAGATTATATAATAAAAAATGTCAATCTGTCATGAAGACTGAAATACTAAATGTGTATCAACCAAACAGCTGCAAAATATAGTAAACAGAAACTGATAGAACTAAAAGGAGAAAGAGCTGAATCCATAATTATTGTTGGAGATTTGGCACCCTTGTTTCAATGATTGATAGAAAAATTTGAAAATCAGGAAGGATGTAGAACTCAACAGCACCATTAACCAACAGAAATCCAGTCAACATTTATGGAACACTCTACCCAACAAGAGCACCTAAACATATTTTTTTTTAAATGGCCACTGAATATATACCAAAACAGGCTATATCCTGGGCCATAAAATAAACGTCAACAAATTTATAAAAATTGAGACTTATACAGAGTGAATTCTCTAACCACAATAGAATCAAGCTAGAAATCAATAGCAGAAAGAGTAGGGAAATCCTCATTTGGAAATAAAATGATACCCTTCAAATCATTCATGAGTCAAAGAGGATATTTCAGTGAAAACGTTTTAATAAATAATTTTAAGAAATACATTATCCTGAATGAAAATGTAACATCTTAAAATATCTGGGATATAGCTAAAGTATTGCTGAGAGAAAATGTATAGAGCTAAATGCATTCATTAGAAAACAGGAGAAAAAAATTAGTAATCTAAGTTCCCACCTTAAGAACCTAGAAAAAGAAGATCAAAATAAACCCAAAGCAAGTAGAGGGAAGGAAATAAGAAAGATAAGAGCAGAAATTGAAAACAGAAAAAAATAGAGAAAATCAGTGTAGCAAAGAGCTGTTTTTTGGAAAGCGTTAATAAAATTGACAAACCTCTAGCAAGACTGCCAAAAAAGAGGAAAGATACAGATTACTTATATCAGGAATGAAAGAATATCACTACAGATCTTGTGCACATCAGCAAAAGGTTAATAAGGTAATCTGGTGAACAGCTCTACCCAAACAAATTTGACAAACATAGATAAAATGGATCAAAAGGCAGATGGTACTGTAAATATGAAATAATTTGAATAGCCATATAAGCATTAAGGAAACTTAATTCATATTAAAAACTCACTAAAAGAATGGTTTCATTGGAGAATTCTACGAGGTGTTTAAAGAATGAAAACCAGTTCTATACCATATCTTACAGAAAAAGAAGAAGAGAGATGTTACCAGTTAGGGAAATTGGGTAAAGGGTACACAGAAACTTTTGAGTTATTGTTATGTTGCAAATGTTTATTTATTTTGAGACAGCGCACAAGTGAGCATGGGTGTGAATGGGGGAGGGGCAGAGAGAGAATCTTAAGCAGGATCTGCGCTGTCAGCAGAGAACCCAATTTGGGGCTCGATCTCACAAACTGTGAAATCATGACCTGAGCCGAAATCAATAGTTGGACACTTAACCAACTGAGCCGCCCAGTGCCCCATGAATTATTTTTTACAATTGCATGTGAACCTACAATCATCTAAACATGAAATAAAAAAAATGTAAACAGGAAAAAGTTATTTTGTACAGAAGAACAAAAGTAAGAATGACAACAGACTTCTTTTGGAAATAATATAAGCCCGAAGGTGGTAGAGAAATATCTTTAAAATACTAAAATAAATAAATAAACAAACTTAGGCTGTTTGATTCCAGAACCTATACTCTTAAACCATTTCTCTATGCTGCATCATAAAGATCATAAAAACAGAGATGGATGGAGCAATTAGATAGACTACTTTTTCCTTTTTTGTGACCTGGGGAGTTAGAGTGGTATTGCCATCCTTTGAAAAGAAAATGAACAACAACTATTCCTAGTCCCAGATCTGTTTCTCATTTCTGTTGTTTCCTTTACTTCAACAGTTTTTAAAAGTAAAATTGGTAAATACATCATGTTTCCTGTTAAGTAAGCTTATATTCTAGAAGAGAATAAAGTAAATGCAGAGGTAACTGAATACAGCCAAATTTGGATAAATGTCATAAAAGAAATTCAAACAAAGACTTTGGGAAATTTAGAGAAGGATTGAGAGTCTGCAGATTAAGGTTATCAAGGAAGATTGAGTGTGAATCTAATTGAGAGTGGAGGAAAAGGGAAAAGTTGAGAATATGTTCAAGATCTGTGTCCTGATGATTAGGGCAAGGGCAGTATCATGGCAATGATTAAATGTAAGCTCTTTGGTGGCACAGGTTTTGTGATTATTTGTTTGTCTGCTAGGTTTGTAATGTATCCTTACTACCTAGAACAGTCCTGAGTACATAATAAATGCTCAATAAATATTTCTCACATGAATGAGTAAATGAATAGAGAAATTAGAGGGCAGTGATCACCAGATTTCATAGGGATGATGTGATAGTGGTCTCTAGTTGGGGAGTTATAATTGTGGGATCTAATTGTGACTGTGCCATTAGCCAGCTTCACCCATAGTTTGAGCTATCACTTCAGCTGTCACACAGATGACTCTCAGAACTACTGAAGAGAGCAGTAATGTAGGAAACATGCTGGTGAAGGACAGTAGTTGTCTGTCCTTATATGTAAAATGAAGACGACAAGAGAATTACTGTTACTAAATGCAGTTTTATGTCTAGTGCATTTAGCTTGGCGCTTGGTCCATCATATTCCGTAAACGGCACCATTGTCTGAACCTGAGTTCCACTTGGACTTTGACCTAGATGAGCCACCATACCTCTAATATAGCACATTAAAACCCAAACTGTATTTAAATTACCTTATGCAGAAAGCTAAATGGTATTTCAGAGATGCCCAGCCTAAGATCTTCATTTTAATTGGTGCCAAAGTGAAAAAGTAACTTGCACAAAGTCACACAGAGAATATGGAAGGAAAATGGTAGTCAGGGACCAAACCTGGGGGGGTAATATTTATATGTAAAGGGTGGGAGGAAAAATAGGAAAGAGACACTAAAGTAGTTGGGCTTGAGACTCAATTTTATGGCTGCTTTCTATGATGAATTTTATTTTCTGGAAAAAATGATGTTTTCCTGTTAGATAGCTCTACCTGTATTTCCCATTGATATCTTTAATGTGTCTAAAGCCAAGTTGGAATCACTGCATGTTAAAACTGTAAATGATTTTTGAAGGCCTTCAGTCTGTACCCTCATTTTATAGATGAGGAAAACAGATTGTGTGCTGTGGTGGAGCTCTCACACTTTTAGATTCATTTATAGCAAAGTGAGCCATCATTCATCTCTTGGGTCACTTTTGCCCACTTTGCAGAGTGTTACTCTAAGTCCTTTTGGCTTAGAGTGAGCCTTCTAAGCTCATCCTGGCTACAGACAACCTCTGGTATTGTTAATAGCAGTGGTTTTTAAATTTAAAAAAAATTTTTTTTCTTTAAACAGCTGACACCTTTCAGTTGAATCATATGAAGAAACCCCATATATAAAAAGAGACTGAAACAGAGGAGTTGCTATGGTTAAACCAAGATTTGGTGATGGTGGTGGTTGGGGAGATCAGGAAAGGGAAATAATGAGTTTTACCCTGATAATTTAGCCCCCGATTCCTGTAGGTGAGGGGTCTCTGAAGGGCCTCTGAGGTTAGGAAGCAGTGTGAAACTCCATGATTTGGAGGCCTGTGGGACCTGGCAGTGAGGGCTGGCATGAATGAGAAGACTACTAGTGTTTCTGTTTGTCATGTTCCCCCGTGACTTTTCCACATACCCTGGAGTAATAATTTTTCTTTCTTTCTTGAATCTAATAATTAAGAACTAGGCCATCAGTGCAACTAGGGCCTTAATAAACTCTGAGCTATTATTTAAAAACTCTCATCACATTTATAGTTATTTACACAGACAAGCAGCTTTTTTGTGAATAAAGTGGCTTGGAATAGATAATTTTATTAGTCTAGACATAGCCCAAGTATTATTGTCACATGAGGAAAAGCTTACTGGCAATCAGCATATTGATCTTGCATAAACTTTTATAATGTTCTGATGAATTGTAAAATACTTGACACATTTTTAATTACTTTTATACTATTATTTATAATTTTGAATTTTAGCAACTGATGAAGCCCTGTGCTAGACACCATGGGGAGATAGAGGGAAAATAGGACAAGATCCTTGCCCTCACATTTGAGTCATGCTGAGTACAGAATGAAGACCGTGACTTTTTAAGTTTTTTCCTTTGTACTTGCTTTCATTACCTCAACTTTCTTTTTCATATTGTGTAATTTTTAATTTTAATTTACCGATGTGTAAAGCATATTCATGACTGAAAATTCAGTAACTTAAGATTCTGTGCTTTCTTTCAAATTATTACTAGATTGCAACACTGGAGAAAGATAAAGAAGAACTACATAATCAACTGCTTAGTGTTGATCCCACAAGAGACAGCAAACGAATGGAGCAACTTGTTCGAGAAAAAGTCAGTTTGTTTCAGAAAGTAAAAGGTTTAGAGGCTGAAGTAGCAGAATTAAGGGCTGAAAAAGAAAATTCTGGTGCTCAGGTAGAAAATATCCAAAGAATTCAGGTGCGGCAGTTGGCTGAGATGCAGGCTACTGTCAGATCTCTAGAGGTAAGATTTTAATTGCTTCCCGGTAGAGTATGGCATACTTTTTTAAAAGTGCGATTGACAAGCCTTTGATTTTTAGAGCACAAATGTATGCTTACCAATCTAATGCTGATGCATTTGTAGAGTCCCAAGAGTATATATTCTTTTTATAAAGAAGAAAGCTATTGATTCATAAGCAATAGCTATGCTACTACATTTACAAAGGGATTATTTATTCTTTGGGAGCCAAGACACCTAGCTAAAATGATTTAACCCTTAAGATGCCATAGAGTAGACTATGCAAAATTTTCAAAATTTGAGTTTCTGAGGATTAATGTCATCTCAAACCAGAAGGAACAATTTATTCCTAGTTATTTCCTTATATGGGATTCAGGATACTAAAATCATAAGACCTGTTTAAACAAAATATCATACTTTCATATGTTATGGCAGCTTCTTGCCAGAGTAATACAATTCAACTTGGGACTAATGCATATAAGTCTTTAGTGAACTATTTTCCTGAGTTCATTAGAGAAAGATAAGAGCTGGCAGATGTACGCTGGTACTCCTAGAGGTATTCTCCTATGAAAATTCTTGGTTTCCATTGTTGGAGAGGAAAAACTTTTTCTTCATACTCTTAGGTTTAGTGATTGGGGGTTGTGAGTTAAACTGACCAACAGATTAACAAGAGAAAAGATAGATATTTATATGTAAGTACACAGGAGTTCACAGAAAAATGTGGCTCAAAGTGGTAGTTAGAATTTGGGGCTTGAATACTACCCCCCCCCTTTTTTTTTAATATTTATTTGTGTGAGAGAGAGTTCAGGGAAGGGGCAGAGAGAGAGAGGGAAATAGGATCAGAAGCAGAGGATCAGACAGCAGAGAGCCTGATGCAGGGCTTGAATTCCTGAACCAAACTGTGAGATCATGATCTGAGCTGAAGTCAAACACTTAACTGACTCAGGTACCTCTGTATACCATCTTAATACGGTAACGGGACGGGGAGAAAGGGCGTTTATTGAGAACACAAATGACTTTTAGGTAAGATAAACAGGCTCTTAGGAAAATAGATAGGAGATATGACAGTTTTGTGACAGTGTCTGTATAGGTGATTTCTTATCCGGGTGCTGACCTCTCCCTTGATAGGAGTCAGTCTTCCCTGGCTATAAAACCCAGGCAAGGGGATTTAGAATTCTTTTTGACGGCTCTGATTTTTGGCAGCAAAGAGGAGTTCAGGAAAAAACTTTTTTCTTGTGTCTATTGATTATCAAATGCCTTCAGCTCAAAATAATGTTTATACCAAGGTAACATATTCTGGATCGCTTAACCGTTTTATTTAGGTATGCTTACTTTTCCTAGTTGTTAGTGTCTAACATGTAGCAAATATACTAGTTTTGAGCAATCAAAAACTAGTTTTGATTTATTTGGAGCAATCCAAAGTGTGTGTATGTGTATTTAGAATAGTTGTGAAATGATTAGAGTTGTAGGGAATTAGTGGCACCTAGCAAAATAGTGATTTTTTTCCAGCCAAAAAACTGGGTACAGCCAAAATATTGATATGTTTTGAAGAATAGAAGTCACCTTATTATTTTTTGGGTGAAGCTTCTGACAGTATTTATTGGTTTCCTGAACTAAAGTTGTGTCATTGGACCTTAGACATGAGGCAGTTCAGAATGAGACTTTGTTGCTGCCTTTCCAATTTTAATGTATTTATAGTGACAGAATAAGTGGGATGATTGGAATTGAATATAGTGTTTGATCTCGTTGCAAAGCTTTTTATTGAGGTCATTTAGAGTGCTGATTTCCAGGACAAGTTCAATGATTACAAAAATGGGTGGTTCGTTTGTGACTTTTCAAAAGAGTTAATTTTATCATTTGTCAGATGAAATGAGAATAAGCACATGAGAAGAAGCATTTATTTCTTCTTTGAGTTTTTTGCTTATCATTGTGCCTGCCCAAAGAGTATCATTTTATTGAGGAAAATAGTTTTCTCTGAATTATTTGTTGAATATACTTTTATTGTATTTAAGATATATAGGAAATGAGATCTTACGAAACTGTGAAGCTTATTTTTTTAATTTCAAACATTTTAACTATTTTGAGTAGAAATGTTTTTAAAAAGCATTTAGTTTTCAAGTTAAAGAATACTAGGAGTGTTACCAACCAGAAGTTTTCTTGAAAATTTACAGACTTAAGAATCTTTATTATGTGATGGGATCAAGAGCTATTGAGCTCTTTGTTCATACTTCAGAAGCTCCAGATTGAGAATTTTGAATTCTCTAATCTTTTTTTTTTCAGATCTCCCTTGATTTTCAGATTTTTCGCTCTCATCTACTACTACAAATGAGCCCTTTCTTCTACTTTCTAATATACTTTTATATTTCTGTGGTGCATTAAAACCCCCCAAAATGTTTGTTTGAATTATGTCAGCAAGAAGAGTAAATAGGTGTCAAGTTAGGTATGCTCTCATGAGAGAGGTGTATGAGTTTTATTTTGGTGGTGGCTGTTGATACATCATTTGTCCAGATATTCTTGTTACATATTTCCTGGAACAAATATCTTTCATTTTAATTCTACCAGTTACTTTGAGAAAACCCCTGTTGCTTTGGTACATGTTAGTATTGTTGAGGTTTTGAGTAGTTTGGGCTAGTATGATTACACATATATTTAAAATAGTGCTTTTTTAAATACAGCATTTATGAATAAATTTTAAAATATTTTTTTAATTAAAGGCTGAAAAACAGTCAGCTAAACTACAGGCTGAACGCTTGGAAAAAGAGCTACAATCAATCAATGAACAAAATACTGTTTTAATTAGTAAACTACATAAAGCTGAACGGGAAATAAATACATTGACCAGTAAAGTAAGTCATCTTATGTTTGTACTTCATTCTTTAGAATGCTTGATACTGCATAATGACAAAGAAATTTTGTATTTAAATAGTTTACTTCTCTGTATGGAGATCTTTTTTTATTTTATCATGCTACCTTCCAAATACATGCATAATCTAACCAGTTTTTACCACCTCTTCTGTGACCACTGTTGTCTAAGCCTTGATTTCTCTAGGTTCAATTTTTACAATAACCCCCTAACTCTCTGCCCATTCAGAGCTCTGCGTAATCTGGCCTCTGCAATTTTCCCATGGCCTCACAGTCCATTTTCCCTCCTGCTCACTTTGCTCTGGCCTCATTGGCCTTCTTTTCACTCTTACTGACTTCTGTGCTAGAGCTTTTGCAGTTGCCTGCCAGACATCCTCAGATTGCTTTCTCAACGTCACATTGTATCAGAGAAGCCTTCCTTCTCTTCACTTTGTAAAATACCATCTTCCCTTTTCCAGCCTCACTGTCTATCTTCTTTACCTGCTTTATTTTTCTTCATAGTTCTTAACAGCATTTGATATATATTTATATTTGTTTATTTTTTGTCTCTCCTTTCCTTTCCCACCCCCCTTTCTTTTAACCAAATATCAGCTTTAAGAGTAGGGAGATTGCTTTTATTATTCCTTGTATCTCCAGCTCCTGGAACACTGTTGACACACAAAGTCACTCAATATTTGTTAAGTGAGGAAATTAATAATAGCAGCATGGTCTGCATTTATGTTATTTTAAAAAGTTTTTTTTAATGTTTATTTTTTTGAGAGAGAGAGAGAGAGTGACAGAGACAGAGAGAGAAAGCGCAAGCAGAGGAGGGGTAGAGAGAGGGTGACACAGAATCTGAAGCAGGCTCCAGGCTCTGAGCTGTCAGCACAGAGCCCAACTTGGAGCTTGAACTCACGAGCTGAACGGTGAAGCTGAAGACGCTCAACCGGCTGAGCCACCCAGGCGCCCCTGCATTTATGTTATTTTTAAAAGAATGTATATACATAATGGTTTGCACATCTTCTGTGTACTAAGTTTTCTCAGGAACTTAGTTTTTTTCTCCCTCACATGCAGTGTATATAAGGAATCTGGTAACCAGAAATAGGATAGCAATGATAAAAGTATTTTGTAGAAAACTGTGGTGTTTAACTGTATCAGCTCTGGAGTCAAACAGACTAGATTCAGCCTTCATTTCTTTTCCTTACTAGCTGGGTGACCTTGAGCCAATTCACTTTCTTTCTGAAAGTTTTACTGTTTTTCTTTACAAAGCAAGACTAATATCTACCTTAAAAATACTTGGGGGTATTTTTAAGATCTAGGAAATAAGTCTGGTTTCTGAATCCATGCAATCAAGTATTTTCCATCAGAGCAGAGCAGAGGTAAGGTAAAATTACCTTAAAAAACAAAATGGCTCCCAAACCAGAAGGAACTTACTTAGCCAAATAGAAATGAACTTATCTAAAGGAGTAATGTATTCATCATAAATTCCTTGGCCAAGCAATTACTTGAGAAGACTTAAGCACTGTCTAACAGTGGAAGATTGAATTTTAGTTAGTAGAATGTAAGTATTCTGGTCTTCTTGAAGAGATAATTCTTACTGTGGAAAGAAATACACCAATCTGTTTTAATTAGTTAAGTGTGAAACTATCAATTTCTTTCATTCTATTTGTTCTGATTGTATAATCACCAAATGACTTTCTATTATTTGACTTCCCACGTAATTTTGTCTACAAGGAGAAAATGCCCACTGGTCTTTTAGACTTACAGTGTTCTAATTTCCATTATAGTTTTTTCTCATAGTTACTATAACTGACATTCTGATTTTATAGATCAGTCTTTATAAATTTTATTAATGTGAATCTAACCTTGAGAGTGGTGATTTCTGTGCCTGAAAGGCCACAAACCATATACTGGATGTATTAGATGCCTCCCTTGGGAGTAAGTCTACCCAGTTTTTTCCATAGGAAACACTCTTTTATGTTTGCAGATTATATATTTGGTGATATTTAAAATTTTTGTTAGAACTTTTATACTTTACAGTTTATAAAGTGGTTTTGTAGCCAATGTGTCATGTGTCATTTAATTCATTAGACATGGCTGATGATAGAATAAGTGAAAATTAGGCAAGAAGATTTTAATTGTTGAAATACTTGGATTCGAGTGTCATCTTCTAGTCTAGCTAAAATCCGTCATTTTAGAGGAGGTACTGAGTACAGTGGAAAAGTCTGTGGGCTTTGAATCAGAGTAATCTTTTGATCCTGGCTCATTTATCTCACTCATCACCTGTGTAACTTCTGATTTGCTTAACTTTTAAGTGGGAACAATGCCTATCTCTTACAAGATTTTTCTAAGATTAATGATAGTATTGAATGCAGTAAATAGTAGCAGGTGATGAAAGTAATGGCAATGATTTTACACCAGTGATATCCTTAAATAAGATGATAGAAAGAATACAGAACTTTGAGCCCATTAACTAGTTCCATTCCTCACTGTATCAATAACTGTAGAACTTTAGGCAAGTTTCCTCTTAGATGAAATGAAGCATTGTTCTATCTCATCCCTAGGAACTCTTCCAGCCTACTAAGATTGTGTAAGGCCTACTAGAAAATAAATTAATAATATAATTGCTTCCTGATTAACCTAAGTAGATTATTTATACATTCAAATGTGTACATATTGAATGTATGTGTACATATTATATGCATTGAGTTCCTACAGTGATAGAGTATACAAATAAATAGATGCAAAACACAAAGAAGTAAATTCAGGAAGTTCTCTCATGCCTTTCTTCCAGTTCTAGTATTGCTAAGAGTTGACTTTTTAAAGGCACACTTGCATTTTTTGCATATAAATGGCATATTAAAAACTACCCTTCAGCTTTAGACAAACCAAATTTTCATTTAGAATCATGCATGTAAAAAGATTTCATTGGAAAGATAAATTTTAAAATGATATTTCAACCACGATTGTCACAGTTTTCTTTGCAACTTGAAATTTTCATCAATATTTTGCAACTCTAGCAAATGGTTGTTTGCAATGCAAAGGAGCACCTGGGGTGTATTTTTCTAAGTTATTCAAATTTGTAAATGTTAGGTTTTTGAACAGAATTATGTCATTGTGACTATCAGTGTCTTGGATTTAAAAGTATTACCAAAGATGTCCTGAAAATGGTGACTTTACAGATATTTCACATTCAATGAGATAAATTCTGGTTACCTCAGGAGGTGTTTGATCTTTAGAACTCCAGTAAAATATACAGTTTTAAGGAAATCATCCCACACAGTTATCCTTATTAACTACATTAATGAGGTCACACCATTTCAGACCTCTGGAAAATATCAGAGTTTAAGTACACACATCTTTTTGGAATTTGCATCAAGAGCTTTTTGAGTAATACATTTTTTTACAACTATATTTTTCTTGCTTACATATATTCCTGCATGTCTTTGTGTTTATGCGTACGTGTAATTTAACAGATTCTGAATCCCTGTAAAACTATTGCCGTTGTTTTTATTTCTTAAAGTTTAGTAGGTAGTTCTTTCTGAATACTTGACTCCTGTTGTATCAAAAGCATAAGGCAAGTTGGCAACATGAAGGCTAGAATGGAAAACATTATTATGAAAAATAAAAGGAAAAACAGGGTACCTCAGCCCAAGGGAGCTTCCGAAGACTCTGAATCTCTTGAACCTATATGTAACATTTTAACACTGTACATTTTGTTTAGGAAAAGATCTCTAGTTTTCTTAGGACTTTTGAGGCCTGATCACAAAGAAGGTGAAGAATCAGAGATTTAGAGTCAGAAAGAAAAGTTTGTTATGACTAATTGGGATTTGGTTCAGATTACTTATAGAATGTGCTACTGTCATAGCTGTGTAATAAATGTTGATATAAATTTCTCATTTTTAATAAAAATTCCTTTTAATATATTTTCAGGAGGTTAATAATTACTGCTAGTATAAGTGCATTCATTAAGTTAGGATTATAGAAATGTGTCACTAAAGGAAAGCTTAAACTCATATAGGCCTGTAGATGAATAAATTCAAATGCGAGAGGACAGTATTTTGCTTGAGCATATGCCACTAGTTTAATAATAAAAGTAGGCCTGAAGACAGACTTCACTTGTTTGACTTCCTGTCTAGAATTCTTTCAGTTTCAATAATTATAGTTTAGTTGAAAAATATTTTCTCATTTCAGTATATCTCGGGGTGAAATGAATTAAATAGTTTTTTATAGATTTCATAGTTCTTGTTGAAATGAATCAAGTTTCTGCAAAATAAGATGGTTCTAATTTTCCACCTCTTATTTAGAGAAGCTACAGTGTGGTTTGTTAATTAACTGCTATGTCATTTTTAACCTTTTACAGTTAGTATATAATAGCAGGCTATAATTTCATTTGTTATAGAAATTTGATTTTCATTACAGTTAATATTTCTTCAAAATTTTTAAATGATTTTAGTTTAAATTCTGTCTGTCCATGAAATTATAATATAGTGAAGCCCAATCTACAGAAAATTTAAGTTCTCAAGATAAATACAATTTCTTAGCTGCTTTCATATAGTTTCTATGAGACTTGCTTTTGTGGAAAAGAACTTCAGAAATGTTTAAAACCACAAACCTTGGGGCGCCTGGGTGGCTCAGTCGGTTGGGCGTCCGAATTCGGCTCAGGTCATGATCTCACGGTTCGTGGGTTCAGGTCCCATGTTGGGCTCTGTGCTGACAGCTAGCTCGAGCCTGGAGCCTGTCTTCTGATTCTGTGTCTCCTTCTCTCTCTGACCCTCCCCTGCTCACACTGTCTCTCTGTCTCTCTCAAAAATAAATAAAACATTAAAAAAAATTAAAAAAAAAACCGCAAACCTTATGTCAGCACATGGTATTCATTTTATGTAGTATCATTTAAAAATCAATAAGTTAATTTGGAAGCATGCATCTTAAATGTGGTTAGCAGTACAAAGGCAGCACAGTACTTGATTTTCTGTTTTTTTGGATTTTGGCCAAACCATTCCTTATAATATTTTTAAGACCTTTCATAGATGGAATCTCTTTTGGTAAGACACTTCTATTTCTCATCCTTCCCCTCGTTAGCTCTAGTAGCTCTTACTGATTTGTTCTAACACCCATCTTTAGTTTTTATAGATTTCTGTGGCACTTAAGTATATTATCCTTTACTCTCCTGTTCCCACCATCTTCTGTTTTACATATTTGGCATGTATATATTTGTGGTTTTCTACTCTTATTTCATAGTTTTATGCATTAATGTAGTATGTCAGAGTACAGGTTTATCTAATTTTTATATCTGTATTGGTTAAATCTTCATTATAGAAATAACTATAGGACTAACTTCAGAAGCACCTTACCATGAGGAAAGATATGGAAAATACTAGGGAGTAGTGCAGATAACTGGAAGAGACTAAGCTTTCTTGTTTGCTTCTGTAACCCCAGCTCCTAAGACAGTGCTAGAGCACATAGTAAGTGCTCAGTAAATATTGAGTGAATGAATACTACTTATGAACTAGAATCATTCAACTTTCAAAAGGGATGTCTCAGTGAAAACTAAAAATTGGTATGTGATGGGTTAATTATATGGAAAATGTTGACAATTATTTCCATTCATTCGGGGCTTTAAAAGAATTAGGTTTGAGCAGTAAAAGTTTAAATTAGATTTATATGTTTTATACTTGTTCTTTCTACTGCCGCACAGACAGACACAAACGCACAGATGACACACACATTATTTAGTCACCAAATTCAATTAATTCTTCCTTCTTGCCCCCTTTATCAATCCTTTGCCTCTTAATTGGTTTCTTTACCCTCAGTTTCTTAATCTTAATATGCAGTTAGAGGTAATTTTCTGAAACAAAGTTGACTGTGCCACCTTCAGTAGCTAACAGGATACACACCCCTTCTGAATGGCATATAAAGTTTACTTCCTGCTACTCCACAGATTTCATACCTTCCTCTGCTCTAACTGTAACACATTGCTCATTGTTTTCCAAGCATACTATGTAATGCTACATCTATATAACATTTTATATGCTGTTCCTTATACCTAGAAAAAGCTTCATGTCACTAGCACTTTTTTTAAAAGGAGGTTTCAGGTTGGTTTTGTTTTTCTCTGAAGATGAGTCAGTCATTGACTACTGGATTTTAGGTACTTGTAGCTAAGTCTTTTAAGGCAAGATTAAGCCAGATGACCCTCACCCAGGTATCTGTAAAGAAATAACTCAATTCTAAAAAAATAAAAAAAGAAAGAAGGAGAGAAAAGAAATAACTCAATTCTGTTAGGAAAAGACTGTTTTCTTGGTACCAAATACTGTTCAAGGCACTGAAGCACCTTCTCTCTTGGAAGGTACTTACACTGTATACTTTGCTACCAAAACTTTTTCTCATTTCTACTGATGTTTTTGGGTAAGCAGTTAATGGCCTATAGTAATTTCAATTTCTAATTATCAACAGGTAAAAGAACTTAAACATTCAAACAAACTAGAAATAACAGACATCAAACTGGAGGCAGCAAGAGCTAAGAGTGAGCTAGAAAGAGAAAGGAATAAGATTCAAAGTGAACTGGATGGTAATATATGATTTCCCATGCTTTTTACTATTATTTTTACATAGAAACTCAAATTATTAAAATAGATCAAACTGAATTTTTATTTCCAGATTTCCAGCCTAACTGAATTTTAGTCCTAGAGCACATATGGATTGTTTTTATTTATGTTGAATGTTCATTTTGTGATCTGACTTTTAAAAAATCAGTCTTATGTTTATGTCATTTATTTGATTGATACTTAAATGAGACTTTATAAATGGGAATCTGTACTTTCTGGGTTTATAATTTTGAATCTGTTTAGATCATGTGATTCTTAGTCCCAGACCATTTTGAGCCTAAAGAATGTAAGGAAGATAGGTGGGTCCCAGGCCCAGTCTATTTTTTATATAGATAGTAGGCTTGTTATTGAGCCTACTTTAGCCTGGGATTATTTTTAAGCTCCACTTTAGTGTTAGAATGTCCTTCTCTTCATGATTCCTCAGAATTATACTATTTCTGAGTTTTCTTCCCCCCCCACCCCTTACTTTTCTTAAAAGGTGTTTAAATAAGCTACCTTTGGCCTATAACTGTCCTCAAGTTGGTCTTTAGTTGAACTGGTGTCTGTAGTTTCAGAAGGAGCTTATGATGAGTTAGTGTTTTCATCATTTATTTCTACTTGATGTTGATTCATGGGTTTCCATAGAGTTAGGGAGTAACTTTTCTTAAGAACTTAAAGAGTTTATGATTTTTTTTAAACTTGAGTTAGATATGAATCTGCTTTAGTTATTCCATGTGCAAAATACTTGCCATATCAATATAAGGAAAATGTGTTAATTCATTGGATAAACTTGAAAGTTTCTAATTTATACTTCTACCAGAAATCTAACAGTTCTGTTAGGATGATAGGTTTTGAAGGTTTCTGTGATTTTATACTACTTCCAGCCAGCTTTACGATGATACTATCTGTGGGGCTAAGGTTACAGAATCCTTTTAGAAGTGAAGTATTATGTGTCTCTTTGGATATCATCTGGGTTGTCCCCAGCTCTCAAGAGTCAAGTGAGTAAATATATATAGTCTTTTGTTAAAGTGTGTGTGTGTGTATATGCTAAGTACAATAATGACAGGGTAGTTAGCTCTGAGTTTTAGGCTGTTTCATACGGTTTATCACTAAAGGCTAACAGATCTTGGGGAATGTACACCCAGACTTACTTTCTGTGCTCTGTGATCCGTTGACGGGTACTTGCTGTTGCGACTCCCCTCTTAGTCACACTGGACGCAGCATATCTTCTTCCTTAAACAACGTTAGGGTCACAGTCAGACAATGAAGTTCTCAAGTCAGCGGTTGAACACCACAAAGCACTCCTCGTAGAAAAGGATCGTGAATTAATACGTAAAGTACAAGCTGCCAAGGAAGAAGGCTATCAAAAACTTGTGATATTACAGGATGAAAAGTAAGTATTTAATTACCTTATTTTGTGTTCAGTCTCCTTGCAAATGGAGACATTTTGCTGTCATATCATCATTATTGTAGCTCTTGTAACATAATTATCATCTGCTGTTTTAGGCTAGAACTTGAGAACAGATTAGCAGACTTAGAGAAAATGAAAGTGGAACGTGATGTCTGGAGACAGTCTGAAAAGGATCAGTGTGAAGAGAAGTTGCGGGCTTCACAGACGGCAGAAGAGTCGGCCAGAAGGGAACTTCAGAGTATTAGGTTATATATACATATTTATATTTTAAACTTCATTTTGAAATAAATTCAGAGCTCACAAAACATTGTGAAAGTCATACAGAGGATTCCCATATGATTTCACAGATACCTCCAAAACTGGCATCTTACATAACATATGACGGTAATCAAAACTAAGATATTAACATCAACATAATCAGGAAATAAAGTAAATACTGCTATTATTCAGCTTATTCAAATTTTACCAATTGTCCCATTGGTATTCTCTTTCTGGTTTAAGATCCGATCCAGGATCACACATTGCCTTTACTTACAGAGTGCTAGCCAGTTATTTTATAGATCACCCCTCAATTTGAGTTTGTCTTAAATTCTTTGATTGAATTCAGGTCACAACATTTTTAGCAAAAATAATACCAGAGTCGAAGTCATGTGTCCTCAGTGCATTACATCAGGAGGTATATTATTTGTTCCCTTACTGGTGATGTTAACTTTGATCGCTTGGTTAAGGTGATGTCTGCCAGATTTTTCCATTATAAAGTGACTAGTTTTTCCTCTTTGTGATATATATAATTATCTTATGGGGAAATACCTTGAGACTATTTAAATTTTCTCATCACACTTTCACATAATACATTCTTCCACTAATTTTAGCACCCACTGGCCAAATCTGAGACAATTCGAGCAGTGAAGTAAGTTACAATAAAAGATTATAATCCATAGGATAAAATATGCATCCAAGTGATATAATGTATAATTTAAATTTATTTTTTTATTTTTATTTGAGAGAGAGAGCACTCGAGCAGGGAGGAGTAGAGGGAGAGAGAAAGAGAATCCCAGGCAGGCTCCATGCTTAGCTCAGAGCCCGAACGCAGGGCTTGATACCACGACCAGATCATGATCCAAGCTGAAATCAAGAGTTGGACGATCAACCAACTGAGCCACCCAGGCGCCCCTAATGTATAATATTTAGAAGGAAAGCTTTTTTTCTGGAGAATTCCAACTAATAAATGTAGAAAGAATGATGGAATTGGAAAACATCATTTGGCAAACATGACAGGAGTAATGATAGGTACGGTGTTGCAGATTTTCAAAAGTTTTCAGCATCTCTGGAGATACTCATGATTTTTCCTCTCTTACATCATTAATATTGTGTATTAATGGATTTTGTAATCTTGAACCAACCTTAACTTCTAGAATAATTATCTATTTATTCCATAGAAAACAACCTGTTAAAGCTCTTTTTCTCTATTGGGATCGGTTTTAATAATCTATGTTTCATAAGAAATTATTTCATCTTTGTTTTCAGATTTCTCTGCATAGAGGTCTGCAAAATCATTTTTTTAAATTTCTTTTATTCCAATGCTTACCTTCCTTTTCCCTTCTTATTTTGTATTTGTCCTTTCTTCCTTTCTTTGTTTATCGAGTCAGCTAGTGCTTTGTTGATTTTACTCTTTTTACTGTGATAAAATATACATAACAGAATTCGCTATTTTAATCATTTTTAAGCATGCAGTTGAGTATTTTTTTTAAACTAGGAATTTGATTTATGTAGTCAGCTGTTTTTTTTATTTCCTACCTCATTGATTTCTGCTTTCTTCTTCATTCTGTTTTTTTTTTTGCCATTAAAAATATGTATAGTTGTATTAGTATTTAATGTACATAAAATAAAATTCACCCATTTAAATAATGTACAGCTTAATGCCTTTTGGTAATTGTATAAAGTTATGTAATCACCACAGTAAAAACATAGAACAGTTTCATCACCCTTAAAGTTTCCCCATGTCTCTTTTCAGTTGATTTCTCTGCGGATCCCCAGCCTTAGACACCCCCTGGTTTATCCATGTTGTTGCATATAGCAATAGTTGATCACTTTCTATTGCTGTTTGATATTCCATTGTATGGATGTAATGTGGTTTGTTTATTCTTTTCCCTTTTGATGGACAGATATTTGGATTGTTACTAGTTTGGTGCTATTATGAATAATGCTACTCTGAACATTCATGTACAAGTCTTTGGGCGTATGTTTGTCTCTTGGTTAAATCTCTGGGAATGACTTTGCTGAGTGATGACACGGTACTGTTTTATAATATATAGCAATACTGTTTTACAAAGTAGTTATGCTATTTTTCATTTCTATTAGCAATGTATGAGCGTTCCCCTATGACGGTTCTGTTTGTTTAACACATCTTGACTGACACTTGTTATTGTCAGTCTTTTTAATTTAACTCTAGTGGATGTGTACCAATATATCACTGTGGTCTTAATTTGATTTTCCTCAATGGCTAGAGAGGTTTATTTAGCATCTTGTGGATTTTTGATGTGTCTGTTCAGAGATTTTGCCCATTTTTAAAATTGGGGAGTTATCTTCATATTGAGTTGTTAACAGCTCTTTATTTGGCATACAAGTCCTTTGTCAGATACGCGTTTGACAGATGTTTTCTCCCAGTCCGTGGCTTGCTTCGATTGTTTTGTGTCTACTGAAAACAATTTATTTTTATTTTGATGAAGTCCATTTTATTTTTTTTCTTGTTTGTGTTTTTTGTGTGTTCTGTTTCAGAAAGCTTTGCATGAATCTTTTGTCACAAAGATTTCTCTTATGTTTCCTTCTAAAAGATTAATATTTTGTTTCTTACACTTAGGTTTTATGGTCCAATTCATGTTAATTTTTCTGTAGTGTGAGGTGATGGCAGACTTTCCTTTTTAACTTCCACTTGTTCCAGCATCATTTGTTGAAGACTATCTTTTCTTCCATTGAATTCTTTTATACCTTTGTTGAAAATCAGTTGACCATGTAAATGTGTCTGTTTCTGGACTCACTTATTACATTGGTCTTTTTGTCCATCTTGACAGGAATATCACATTGTCTTGACTACTGTGGGTATAGCATAAGTGTGATTCAGGTATTGCAAGTCCTCTCTACCTTGTTCTTTTTTGTCAAGATTGTTTTGGCTCTTCCAGGTCTTTTGCCTTTCCATATAAATTTTAAAATCAGCCTGTCACCTTTTTCAAAAAGACTTGGTATGATTTTGATTGGGATTACAATGAATCTGTAGCTCAATTTGAGGAGAGTTGTCATGTCAACAGTATTGAGTCTGTCCAGTCCGTGAATATGGCATGTCTTCTCTTTAATTATATCATCTTTAATTTTTGTCCTCAGAATTTGAATAATGCGTATCTTGTGTTACATTTTAATCCTTAGCATTTTTATGTGATTATAAATGGGAGGGTATTTGTTTTTAAATTTCGCTTTCTAATCATTCATTGCTGGCATATAGAAATATAGTTTGTGGACTTTTATGTATTGACCTTGAATCCTGTGACCTTACTAAAGTCATGTATTTTCTACTAACTGTTTTGTAGATTTTTAGAGTTTTCTAAGACCATGTTGTATACCTTATGCTTTCTTTAATTTACTATGTTCATTTTTTTTTGTTGTTAAATTTTGAGTTCGGAATTTAACTCAAGTGTTTGTTCTTTCATTTTTATTGGTAAAGTGTCTCATATGAGCTTTTTCTTTAAAAGCTTTAAAAATACTCTATAGATTATGATATGTGGTGTTTTAATTATCATTATTTTTTAAGAATTTCTAGTTCAATATGTATTTTCCTTTTCATCCAAAAATTAATAGATGTATTAATAGAAGGTGGAATTGTTTAATGTGAGGTGAAATTAGTAGTTTGCTAGGGCTGCCATAGTAAAATAACACAGATAGGATGGTTTCAACGATAGAAGTTTGGACTGCTAGACTCTAGAAGTTTGGATTCTAGAAGTTTGATTTCTCAAGGTGTTGGCAGATTTGGTTTTCCCTGAGGCCTCTTTCATTGGCTTATAGATGGGTACTGTCTTGCTCTGTCCTTAGACGGCCTTTCCTCTGTGTGCATATGTCTCTAGTACCTCTCCCTCTTCTTATGAGGACACCAGTCTTAGTGATTAGGACCCACCCAGATAGCCGCATTTAACCCTAGTTACCTCTTTAAAGACCCTGTCTCCAAATACAATCACATTCTAAAGTACTGCAGTTGAAACTTCAACATAACGAATTTTGGGGAGACACAGTTAAGTCTGTAACAGAAGGATTTTGAATTTCCAAGTGGAGGGCTTTTTGTTAATTTCTAGTTTTACTGCATTGAAATCAGAGAGTATTGTTTCTATTATTTCTACTTTATGGAATGCTCTAATGTTTTCTTTGTGACCTAATCTATTAAGGCCAGGGCTAGTTAAGCAAGTGAGATACCCATGGTGAAAAATTAAAGGAGACATTCTTATATGTCAACACTAAACATTCAGAAGCTCTATAGTGAATCTTTTTAAACTTTACACCTCATTTTGCACCTGTAATACATCATCAGTTTTTGTTACTCGTTAAACAAGGATTAGAAAGGAAAGTGTTCAATTATAAGAGTCTCCTGTTATTTGTATGTTTCTGTCTATGACTCCTTGCATTTCTTGTAGTTTTCTTCAAAAAGGCGATTGCTGTATTATTTGGTGTATAAATGATTATAACAGTTACATCTTAATTGTAATTATGGTTTATAGCATTTAAAAGTGCTTATCTTTTTGTCATTTAATGTCATTTGCTTGAATTCCACATTGATATCATTACTCCTGTTTTCTCTCTTTCTCTCTCTTTCTATCTTTCTTTCTTCTCTCTCTCTCTCGCTCTTAGATTTTATTTTTAAGTAATCTCTTCACCCACCATGGGGCTCAAACCCACAACCCTCAGATTGATTTGCATGCACCACCAACCGAGCCAGCCAGGCACCCCTCATTACTCCTGTTTTCTTATTATTTCCATTTGCCTGGTATGCCTTTGTTCATTCCCTTATTTTTAGTCTTACAGAATCATTTCATTTTTTAAATGTGTCTTGTATGTATAGCACGTAGTTGGGTCTGCTATGGAGCCAAATTAGAGATCTTTTTATTTTAATGTATGAATTAAGTTCATTCATGTGCACTGAGCCCACGCTTACCACAGAGACTTTCAGGCAGGAACATGAGTGTTCACTTGCCGGGATTTAGAATTATTTTCCTCTTTTTACTTAAAAATGTTGAAGTTTGGGCACTTTCTGTCTTCCAGTTATGGAAAGATGTGGTTTTGTGTGGCTTTATTTGCTCTCTTTGCTTTTTTTGTATTATTTTGCAGGACATATGGATAGCACAGAACTAGGTATCTGCTGTTATCCTCAGCTACCTAAGTCCCTATATCTGCTTTTAAAATTTCTAAAATCTTAAATGACTTCTTAATTACATAGATTAAAGTTGAGAGGCTTTTAAAAATCATTTTCATTAAGGTGTAGGTTATGTTTTGGGACAAGGTTTTTTTTTTTAATTAAAATAAATTTAAATTCCAGTATAGATAACATACAGTGTTATACTATTCTCATTACTCAGGAAAGAATGACCTCAGGCAGAAGTATATGTATTATTTACTCATGTTAGGTTTTATGAATGATTAATTTAAATGTTGGCTATAGCGATTCTAGAATCATAAATCTGTAATGGATTTTGAGAGCCAATTTTGTCCTATTCTTTGCTCTTAGGTGAGTACCTTATTTTTTTAACTGTTCTAGACAGGTAAGGTGTTTTTTGGTTGTTTTATTTCCTTGACAATCTCTAGAAAGGAGAGAGACACTCTCCCTAGGAAGACCCCACCCTAATGTTTTATCCTATTATGGTCTTATCATTTAACCAGTTAGGATCTTTTCTGTGAGAATTGAAGCCTGTTTCTCCTGGTTTGGCTTCTTTTGACATAGTGATAAATGTCGAGCAAACTTGTTACTTGAAGACCATAATGAACTTGGCCCTTAGTTGTTGTTTTTTTTCCTATATAAAACAGCATTCATTTCTTTAGCATTTCTTTAATAGAAATCATTTTCTGTCCCATTAGTCAGTTTGATAATATTTTTAAATTTCTCTTCAATTTCTCCAGCTTATTTATTTATAATCTATAATTGACCCTAGCTTGTTTTAAAATAGGGACATAATAACAACAGAATATAGCAGAAGGAGTAATTTCCAGAATTTACGTGACCTTTTTGTTTTTTAATGGTCTACAGTTGTGTTTTTCCTGTGGCAGTTCTGATTTTCTGATTTATAAGTCTGGCTACTCAAACCAGGTCTATTTTGGTTATTTATTAAATAATCACAATTGCAACTTGTCTCATTTAAAATTTGTGATAGGTCACAAATTTAAAAATTTTTTCAAATGTTCATTTGAGAGACTGAGACAGAATGCAAGTGGGGGAGGGGTAGAGAGAGGGGGCGAACAGAGGATCCAAAGTTGTCTCTGTGCTGACAGTAGAGAGCCCAACACAGGGCTCAAACCCATGAACTGCAGAATCATGACCTGACCCCATCAGGTCAGACACTTAACCGACAGAGCTAGCCAGTTGCCCCACAAATTAAATTCTTTACCTGTAGAGAAAAAGGTCTTGCTAAGGAACTGAAAAGACTAAATCATGTAAAGCAAAAGTATCCATTTATTAACAAATTACAAATATCTGTTCTGATTAGGATTAATCACTGCTTTGCCAGATGCTTTAAGTTATTAATTACATACCAGTCTCTGATCCTCAGTAAAGTGGTTTCTTCTTCACTAAATAACAAAATGTATTCTATATTTCAGAAGGTTACCCTACCCCACAATGAGTTTGTAAAAATTATTTAAAATTTTAAAATATTTTAAAAATATTTTAAATAAGAAAGTATCTAGTCAACTTTCGGTTATGACAGCATGCAACGCCAACTAACTCAAGTGAAGAAAGGGTCTTTATTAGCAGACATAAATTGTGGAAAGGACAGGGTTTGTGCTGGTCTCATGAACACCTGGATCTAGAAACTTAAATGTGACCAGATGACTTCTTCCCTCCTTTCATCTCCCTTTTCTTCTAACTCTTAAGTTTCTCTTTTACTGTTTTCTGTGTAAAGCCAAGACTTTATTTTTGAGATCAAAGAAGACAAAGTTCTTACTTGGTGATTTTAAGTTAGAAAAATCAAGAAAAGAGGTTGGGCTCGGTTTACATACCTATCCCTGAGCCCATCACTATGGCCAGGGGCATAAGGTACTCTGGCTCAGCCTAGGTTTAATGCCTATTTCAGAGTGGTGATGGTGAGAGGGTATGTGCAGTTTGTTATCAGAAGTGAGGGGGAGGTGTGTTGGGGGAAATAGCAGCAATTACTAACTCAGGGAAAGGGAATTTGATCATTTAAGATAATCCTATAGTAAATCCCTTATCTTTTGTATCGCTTAAAGCCAGAGCTCCACTTTACATTTGTGGCTTTCTGATTTTTTCAGAAATATTAAAAAAAACACAACCCTATCTGTTAACTTTATATACCTCCTTTCTATTTATACTCTATCTTTAGATGAATTATCTGTTGGGCATCATCTTAGTAGGGAGCAGGGGACTTCTACTTGGCCAGTTGGACAAGTTCTGTCCAGAATTTGAACTGAAAAGTAAGTGATAGAAGAATATGTGGCAACATTTGATGGACCAGACAGCTCTTGTGGTTTGCCCTTGCTGGTGATTCTCATCAATTATTTTAGCCTGGTTCTGGTTCTCTAGTTTCCTGTTGATTCAGTGAGTCTCCTGTCTTTCCAGGAAAGTCTCTTTTTGCTAATAATGACCAGAGTTAATTTCCAGTGTTCACAATCAAGAACCTTGCTTTCATTGGGTTTATATAAGAACTGCTTTGCTCAGGAAACTTGTTTTGGAATCTTTGACAAATAGAGAAATCACAAATACAACTTTTCTTGCTTTCCCAATCTATGGCTTTCCCTTGATAATGGAGGCTGACATCAAATGAAGCCCAGAAGTTACGCTAGAACTTTTGTGCCTAATATGGTATTACTAGTCACATATAGCTATTTAAATCCAATTTTAAATTAATTAAAATTATGGACAACTGGGTGGCTCAGTCAGTTAAGTGTCTGACTCTTGATTTTGGCTCAGGTCATGGTCTCACAGTTCAGGAGTTTAAGCTCCTTATTGGGTTGCGCTGACAGTGTAGAGCCTGCTTGGGATTCTGTCTCCCTCTGCCCCTCTCCCACTCACTCGCTCTCTCTAAAATAAACATTTAAAAACTAAAATTTAAAAAATTAAAACTTTAGTTCTTTAGTTGCACTATTTGAAATATGCAATAGCCACATGTAGCTAGTGGCTATCATTGGATGATACAAATTATAGAACATTTCCATCATTAAAAAACTTAGTGCTGTTGAACTGTAACTTCCTTAAGGATAGGGATTCTGTCTTTGTTATTCTCTGGTGTATCTACAACATTTAGGACTAGGCTTAGCATTTGTAAGTACTCAGTAAATATTTGTTGAATGTTGAGATGACACACATGAGCTGCCTGCCACAGAAAACCTAGGCAGTAATCATCATAATTAGCTACCTGTTCTTTGAAGAGAATTTGGAATGACTCCATCTCACTGTTATTTCTGTTGTTTCTGTTTAAACTTTTCTACAGCTCCATTCTCTGTTGTACCTTGGCCCTGTGGTCTGTCTACAATTTCTGCTTCCATTATTTCCATAATTACATTAAAAATGTAAACTACTTGATCTCAGAGTTTCTCATTCAACAACTTATTCCTCCTTCATTTTTTGATTTCTCCTCATGACCAATCCATTAAATCTCTCCTTTCTTTCTTTTTTAATTTATTTATTTTCGAGAGAGAGAGAGAGAGAGAGAGTGCAAGCAGGGATGGGCAGAGAGAGAGGGAGACACAGAATCCGAAGCAGGCTCCAGGCTCTGAGCTGTCAGCACAGAGCCTGATGTGGGATTTGAACTCACGAACTGGGAGATCATGACCTGAGCTGAAGTTAGACACTTAACTGACTGAGCCACACAGGTGCCCCTAAATCTCTCCTTTCAACAATTTTTGCTGTATCCTCTGAAATCTATTCCATTATATATATATTCCATTATATATTCTATTATATATATATTTCAGTCTCCACATTTTAAAAAATATGCCCTCACTGAGACCTAGCTTTATCCTGGCAACCCTTTTAAGTGGGATTATTCTTCCTTCATCTGTCCTTCAACTAGGGACCAAGAAGGGAAAACCATATTTGTGAACCCCCCTTTTGCTTCCAGACACTTGTTTGACTAACTGGGTTAAAATGGTTTCGCTTTTGGTATTCATTGCATCCATCTTATCCCTATTTATTTCTCCGTCAGTGAATAACCTATAAGGTGTTCCCCAACAGTCAGTGAAGAGCTTGACTTCTCTCTAGCTCAATTTGTTTCTGTTTTCTGTCCTTCGTCATTGTTCTTTGTGACTACACCATTCATGTTGTTGACCCACCTTAGCCTTATGGTTTATTTTAACTCTTATATTCTTTATCTTTATTCAACTTTAGAAGCCCCTACATTTAGCCATTTTTTAGACCTTGTCATCCCTTAGAACTGATCATTTCAAATACCTATTTTTTCCTCTTATCCACTTCAATCTCACTGAAGACATAAAAAGTTGATACTCATATTGATAGCAAAATTAGTTCGTGTACTTTTTTTTTCTTCCAGTCTGTTAATCTGGCTCCTTTGCTTCCCATTCAGCTTGAAATCTATTTGTCCACTGTTCACCTGTGCTCTCACTTGTACCTCAGCAAAAGCTAGATGTAAATTCTTTAAACTTCTTATTGAGAATTTCTATATCCTCATCTGTTCTCTCCTCCCTTTCTATTTTAATAAATGTATCCATTCTCCCTTTACTTCTCAAGTGTTCTGATTCCCATCTCCTTTGTTTCCTCTAGAATCTTGTTTCATTGATTATCTTCTTCATCTATGTCTTTGATTTCTTTACCTCAGACTCTTATTTTGCCTTTAAGGTCCAGCTCAGGTTGCATTTCTCTTATGTAGCCTTTACTGATATCCTAATGAAAGTTAGTTAATTGAACTTTCTTCTGTACTTTTTAGTTCTGCTTTAAGACTTGCTTTCTTTTGATTTACTGTGACCTACCTTAAATATTCAAAACCTTTTCATGAAAAGAAATACTATACTTTATTCCTAAATCTGCAGCATTGCATTTTGAAATAATTTGTACTGAACTCTTTTGTTACCTAGTTTAAGACCGTTGAAATTATTTCTAAACCTTAATCATCTCTATTTTTTATTTATGTTAAATTCCATTATCCCTTATAATCCTAACTGTAATGATCTTAAATTGTGGACTAATTTTCTTCTTAAAAAACTCCTATCAGTTGTAGATTCTAACCCTGCACAGCTCTAGTGAAGTGAACTGAAGAAACCTTTGTCACTTCTTACAGTCTACCATAATGGTGTTCTTACTTTTCATGTTTTAAAGATAGTCTAATACTCTTTACCATATTTTCTTTGGCTTCAATTTTTGTTTGTAGGGCACTGTTTCCTTTCATATCCATATAACTTATTTATAAAGCATTCAGACCACATTGCTTTCTTAATAGGATCTTGTTTCTTACTCATTTACCAAGTATATTCAAAATCTTGACCAGAGCTAAGATTTACTTGGGACCTAACTTTTTAACTCTGGACCTGAGCTAGGACCAACAGTGTTTACTCCTCTGTTTCTATCTTCATGATTTTGAGAAAGAAACCTTTATTAACTCCGTGACCTAGAAGCACCAAATTAATGACATCCATAAACATTTAAGGGCGAAATGCAGAGAAAGTTTGAGAGAGTAAAAATGTAGCTGGAATTATGAAACAAGAGTATGACTGGTACTGTTAAAGGAGCAGAGTAAGAGTAAGACTCCCTTTTCCTTTAGATATGTTGTTTCTGGCATTTGTATGTAAATATCTCAGGAAGCATTGGGTCTTACGATTTCTTCTGTGTCATATTGTCCAGTCACCTTACACATTTAAATGTCTAATCCAGGGTTTGGGTTGGTTCATTCAGTCCATCAACAAACATTTATTGAATTCTTATTAACGTTTAAAGCACAGCCCTAGGCTCTTGAGAATGTTGTCTTTCCAATAAGCAGCTCTACCTGGGTTGATAAGACATGCTAATAATGCCAAACTATATATAATATATGCCAAATGAATTATATTTGAGGTGTTTGAGGGATTTAAAAAGGGAGCCGTTGAGGGCATATCCTATCACACATTGGCATATCCTATTAGCTTAAAGTCTTTCTCATGAGGTTAGTCATTTGGTTAGCAGAGATGCTCTGCATTTTAAGGTTCTGGTGAAAAATGTATCATTCCTTTTGAAAAAGACACACATTGTGTAAGCATTCATTTCGGATGAAAGCTCATAATGTATTTTATAGAATACACTATGGTGTGCTGTACAAGATAGTTTTCTTTTAAATTTTGAATTAAAATCAATAAAATTGCAGCATAACGAAGTAGGAGAACACTTAACTTGGGTTAAAGGCCTGAGTCATATCTTCATTTGGCTGCTTGGTAGCTACGTGATTTGGTCCTGAACCTCAATCTCTTTATCTGTAAAATTGAAATAATAAAGATGAGTTTGTTTACTTTCATGCAATTATTGTGAGAAATTACTACAGTTAAAAACAGGGAGACCTAATAGGCATTAAAGATACATTTAGGAGCTCCAAGTCTGGTAGGGTGAAAGTGAAGTGGCAATGTGGGTGAAAGCATTGTGTAAGCTGTGTGGTCATAGACACAGCTTTGCCTGCACTAGACCACTTTCTGATGCCTTAGTGACACATTATGCACTCTTCCACCAAAGGCTATTTGTTCAGGTTGTTGCCTGTGTTTATCAAAATCCTACTCATCAGATTTTTATCTCCATGCATGTAGGCTGTTGTCTTCCTAGACCTACTTGATTTCTCATTTTCTCTGTGCCAGTAGTTTGTAGATTTTTCCATAGCAAAAGCAGAAATTTGTTACATCGTAGTTATATATGAACACTCTTAGCTGCCTGAAGTCAAAATCTTTATTGTTTTATCTGCCACTTAACAAGCACAATGCCTGGTGTCAATAAGGGTACTCTAAAATGATTGTCTAATTCATTGAAATATATGAACTATGGTTTCTTAATAATGTATTTTGTTGGGTTGTGATTTTTAGGTTAAAACTTCAACAACAAATTGTGAATATTGAAAATGCAGAGAAAGAAAAACATGAAAATGCTGACCTGAGACAGGTATGATTTTAGCAAACATTTTGCTTTTATTTTTTTAAGTGCTTCTTTAAATCTGTATTTTGAATGTGTATGTGTGTAAGTTTTGATTTTTTTTATTGAAGTATAATTAACATACAATGTTCAGTTAGTTTCAGGTGTACAGTACAATCATTCAACAATTCTGTAGCTTACTCAGTGCTCATCACGATAAGTATACTCTTAATCCTCTTTATCTGTTTCACCCATCTCCCCTCTGGCAACTACCAATTTGTTTTCTGTATTTAAGGGTCTGGTTTTCTCTTTTTTCTTTGTTTTATTTCTTAAATTCCACATATGAGTGAAATCATATGGTATTTGTCTTTCTCTGACTTATTTCACTTAGCCTTATATCCTCTAGATCCATCCATGTTGCAAATGGCAAGATTTTGTTCTTTTTTATTGTTGACTAATAGGCCATCATGTGTATATACCACATCTTCTTTATCCATTCATCTGTGGATGGGCACTTGAATTGCTCATGTGTGTGTTTTGAATCTTTTGGAATTTTCTATATCAGTATTCTGAAAATACAGTCATTACATTGATATGTATTGATGAGGTTGATAGATAAAGATCAAATTGTTTAAAACTCTTTAAGCTCTAGTTAGTAAGCTGCTTTTGCTAACTGCTGTTTTTCTTGAGGTCTTTATATGATATCACCCATAATGAATTTTTTTTAATTATAGTTTAAGGAACAGTATTTTATTCTGAATTTAAAAATTGATTAGAAAGATCATCTAGATTTTAAATTCCTTGTGAGATTGACTTGTAACTTTTTATTGCTTATTCTATGAACTATTTTTTATTATATCTGTGAAATGTGAAATCTAAGAGTTGTATTTATGGAAGGAAATTTGTATTCTAATTGAAGTTATTTGGGTTTAAGAAAAACGTACATGGGCAAAACATGGAAGAGTGTTCTTTCCTGGATTCTATTTTCTTTTTTGTTTAAGTTATGAAGTAAAGAAGATTCTGTTTTTAGGGTTTATCCTTGCAAGCTAGCTGGCATTGCTTTGCATATGCAATTGCAGTTTCTAAGTCTCAACTAGGCGGACATAATGTTTGATACTCTGAAAGAAGTGATCTAGTACCATTGGCATTGGGCTTTCTGTCATTTATTAGTTACAGAGAAGCATTAAGCTTCAATTTTTATAACTCCAATTAAAAATAAAGACTGAGTAGTTCTTCCTGGAGAAATTTATTCTAAAGTAGAACTCTGAGACATACCATTTTACTTTATCCTGAAAATAGCTCTTTGGTCATATACACTCCTGTCTTATTTGGCTTTGCTACCACCAGGAAGTACTGGAATTGCTTAATTTATTGCATAAAGAATCTGGTTTCTTTTTGACTCTTGAGTCTCTTGATTCTGTGCTTCCAGCATCTCTGAGAAAATGGCTAAAGAGGTAAGAAAAGGTGAAAGAAAATGAAGATTTGTTAATTAATTGGCAAAATGGGGGCGCCTGGGCGGCTCATTTAGTTAAGCGACTGACTTGATTTAAGCTCAGGTCATGATCCCAGGGTCATGAGATTGAGCCCCAAGTCGGGCTCTGTGTTGAGTGTGGAGCCTGCTTGG
>CM053571.1:24988752-25084030 GCA_028646485.1 Cryptoprocta ferox
GGAAGAGTTGCTGATCATATGGTACATGGGGGAGTGGGAGAACAGACTCCCTTAGCAGCTTTCCCAGGTGATGTGCTCTTAAAACCTGTTCTTTCCTAGGAGGCTAGAGGAAGTTCAGTGGAGACTTCCTAATGGTTGCATTCTCCTTTCTCACTTCCCTACTCTCTCCTTACAACCCCTTCCCCTACTTCCAGTACCTCGTCTGGTCTGCTTATTTTGGGAAGAAGAGGAGGGGACTTAGTGGATTGAGGAATATGGTTCTTGATAGTCTCTGGTTATATTAAGAAATGATACTATGCTACTGGGTTCTAATGCTGCTGCGGTTTATCATTTAATTTCTGGGTGTCCTCAAGGACACATCAGTTGGGTGGGGGATTTGTGAAGAAAGATGTTTACAATTCTGTGCCTCTCCCATATGTTATTGGATATGTGGCTTTATGTTTCTCTTTCTTCTCTTTTAAGCAAATCAGTAGTTTGCAGATCCAGGTGACCTCACTTGGACAGTCAGAGAAGGAGTTGCTGAATTCAAACCAAATACTGAAGGAAATGGTGGAGAAGTTAAAACAGGAATGCCGAAATTTAAGAAGCCAAGCTGACAAAGCACAACTAGAAGTTGAAAGGTATAGTTTCCTCTTTTTTATGTACAAACTATTTCTTCTTTCTGCTATATTATATGTAGTTCTTTTAATGATGATTCCAATGTTCAATATGTTTTGGCAACTAGTTACAATTACCCTTTGACAGTATACAATGGTATTAGGTAATGTACTTTCTATTTCTAGAGAATGACCTTTATGGACTCTTGAATTATTTAAAAAAAAAAAAAAAAGGCATTTAGGGCAGAAGACTTTTTTTTTTTTTTTTTTTTTTTTTTTTACAAATTCTGCCTGACTACAGTATTCTGAAAACCCTCAAACCCTTTATTCATTGAGTAAACCAAAACATTAATACACTTTTTACTCCAAATATCTAAATTATTCTTCTGAGTGCCAGAGAACAGAAAAAAATTTTGTGATGTGCAAAACTTACTTCCTAGAATTAGAGCTATAATCTCTTGAATTTTTCCCTTGAAAAGCTCATTTATTTGGTTATATTTTTTGGTCTTGAAATGTATTAGTAGCAGACAGTGTATAGAGTAAACTGGTAAGGAGATGATGTTAGTGATGTTCAAGATCTTACATTCTCTGGAAAATTTTGTTTAGATATGATAGAAAACTGCTATTTTGTATTTGCTTTATCTTTATAACATGCTAGTATTATATTTTTGTTTGAATCTACAAAACATAATTCTTTTCAGATTTTCTCTTCTGAAGACTACTTTGCCAAATACAGTTTTTTTCCTTCAGTTTCTCATTATTTCATATTTTAAGACTGTGGTTTCACACATGCAGTTGAATTTCAAGAAAAGAAAGTAAGCAAGTTATTTGTTCATAATGTGTTGTGACATTCCATAGGGTCCAAATTATTTTGCAAAAAATAGAAATTTATATCTTGGAATCTGAAGTGTTTGATTAAAATGCACTTAAGAATTCTAAGATGAAAAAAAAGCATTCTAATGACAGCTTAGCTAGCAAATTTAAGTAATTGATCATTGTTTTCTGAATGTTACTCATAAGGTTACATAGCAGAAAATAGCTGGATGAAGTGTCAGTTGAACATGATTTTGATTTTGGTCCCAATTATAACACTTAAAGTCTGTATAACCTTAGGCACATAATCTGATGTCTCAGGATTTGTAAATCTCATTTGTATTGCCTATATATAGTAATGATACTAAAAGTTATGCAAAGTATGCAGAAGAGCTTTAAAGATATAAGTTGTTATTTTACCTTAAAATATCATTTATATGGGGCTGCCTGGGTGGCTCAGTCGGTTGAGTGTCCGGCTTTGGCTCAGGTCATGATCTCGCGGTTCATGGGTTTGAGCCCCGCGTCAGGCTCTGTGCTGTCAGCTAGCTCAGAGCCTGGAGCCTGTCTTCAGATTCTGTGTCTCCCTCTCCCCCTGACCCTCCCCTGCTCATGCTGTCTCTCTCTCTCTCTCTCTCTCAAAAATAAATATTAAAAAAGAATTTTTTTAATATCATTTATATGAATTGTAGTCTAGTCTGAAAACATCCTGCATTAAGACTTGATACCTAGGTTGATTTTTAACCAGCTTTATTAGACCTTTTTTTTTTTTAAATGTTTCAAGGTTTTATTTAAATTCTAGTTAGTTAACATATAGTGTACTAGTAGTTTCGGGAGTAGAATTTAGTGATATATCACTTACATATACCCAGTGCTCATCACAAGTGTCCTCCTTAGTCCCCATCACCCATGCTAGACCTAGTTTTTATAGCTTGGTGGTTATCATGGTTCGAAGCTGGTTATCACTGTTTGTCCTACTGTTAACTAGGTGTAAGTCTTTAAGCAAATTCATTAACTGCTCTCTAGGCTTCAGTTTTCTTATCTATAAAATGGAGGTGATAGTAGTACCTAACTCAAGGGGTTATTGTGAAGAATAGATGATGTAGTACACACACTATAGCACACACACTGTTCTGAGCACAGCATCTGGCTCATGAAAAGTACGCCATAGTGGGTGTATAAGCAAATACATGGCCATGCAAGAGTGCCTGTAGTTGGGTAATTAAGGATGTGGTGAAGCAGGTAGAGAGTTTGATTATACTTGAGATAATGTCTGTTTAATCTTAAGAGTTAATGTCTGTGTTTTGCATACATTCTTTTGACAGGACTTTGGAAGAGAAACAGATACAGTGGTTGGAAGAAAAGCATAAATTTCAGGAACGTATCACTGACAGAGAAGCAAAGTATAATCAAGCTAAAGAAAAACTGCAGCGAGCTGCAATTGCCCAGAAAAAGGCAAGTGGTTCTTATTAAAGCAATTTCTATAGAATAAAACATAATTAACTATTCTGGGAGAATAAAATGTAATTAAAACAGATTTTAGTGTATGTTTAATTTGATATTTAAACATGACATTTTGCTGTCAACCTTGCAGAGATAAATTGGGAAAATGCAAACTGCTTAACAGGTTTATTTCTAAATTTTGTGTTCAAGTCAGTTTTTTTAGAGCCGACATACATTTTCCCACCGTGTTTTTTCATTGATAAAGTTTCTAGACGGGCCCTTATAAGTGTTAGTTATTAACTCATTCTGTACTTAAATTACAGGGTGACTAGGTTTGCTTCAACTGTGCTTAACGAATACTTGTAACATCATTTTTTTTTTTTTGGTTAAAATGATTTTTTATTTCCAATTCAGAAATATAGGAGTGAGTATCTCCTTGCCCTAGCAGGAGAAACTAGACTTCCCCCTGACTTCTCTCGTAGCTATGTTAGTTATCACAGCTATGATCTTTTTTTTTTTTAATGTTTATTTATTTATTTTGAGATGGAGAGAAATCATGGAGGAGGGGCAGAGAGAGAGAGAGTATCCGAAGATCTCACAAACTGTGAGATCATGACCTGAGCTGAAATCAAGAGTCAGATGCTTAACCCACTGAGCCACCCAGGTGCCCCAGCTCTGATCTTTTTTAAGTTTCACCTTTGTAGGCATATTTCCTCAATATGTTTTCTTGGGAATAGTTCAGAGCATCATGGGTATAATGTAATCAGATGATTCATCTAAGTCAGTGGTTTACAACTTCTTTTCTACTTCAACAAACCCAAGGAATGTAGCCTGGCCCCATCAGTAACCATGACTCATGGTGGCAGTGAGTCAGTACTTATTTTCAACAAGATTTGGTGTGTGTGTGTGTGTGTGTGTGTAGCTGGGGGTGTGGGGTAGCATAAAAAAATACCATAAATGATTTAATATGTCCCCATTTGATAAGTTCACTTAGTAATGGCATTTGTTTTGGGGAGGTGAGAACGTCTGAGATGAGAGGAGGGCACTTCTCATAGGCACACTATTATCTTAATGTCTGTATGTTTATTGGAAATGTTAGCTCTTCGTATTTCCAGAAGAGAAGAAACTGTGTATCATTTACATATTCTGAATTTGGAAACCAAAGATATACTTCCCAGACACCTACTTAACGGTTACTGGGTATAACTGCCAAACGTCCCCGATAGCTGGAGTGCCGATACAAGTCTGCAAGTCTGCGTTGCTCCCCACTTTCTTGATTTCTGAGTATTGCTTTTCTCTTCCCATAATGCTAGAAGTAGTGTAACATTGACATTACAAAAAGGGAATCTCAGTGTTTTATACTTAAATAAAACACTGTCTTTGTATTTCCTCCCATGTGTGTCACTTCTCTTTCTTTCCGTATAAATGCTGAGCAGTGTATGGGTATTGGCAGAATTTCAGTGAAGTGTTTTATGGCTTTGGATGATCTTCACTTAATGGTTCCTTGTACCGTTTGAGGCCTAGAAGCATCTGAAGCCAGATTTTAGCCAAAATTAATAGGAATTACAAGAACTGATTTTATCTTTCACAGAGAAACGTTTATATTAAGGTTTTAGAAATCATAGAAATCAGATTCTAATTATTATTGAGGTGAGTTTGGGTTGACTTCTATTGGAGCAAAAGTGACATCCAGTGGTGAGAGAGATTACCGACTAATCATAGGTATACTAGTCAGAAGGGAAGAGGTGATAATCTAAGAAATCTGCAAAATAGCCTTTCATCAGTATTGTGACCTGGGGTGAATTTTTTCCTACTGAAACACCTGCCAAATGATGGGTGTGAACATAGGGATATCCATATCACTTTTGAAAACGTGACCTGTGGGTTATGATTTGAAGTCATAGGAAATTGTTAAGCTCAATTTAGTGAATAATTATGACCCAGAACTGTCTTACCATGTGGGACAATTCCTTAGAGGCTTACAACTTTACATCAATTAAAGTAGAAAAATAGACAATGTATCTGGCATAGAAATACTATAAAAAAATCTGTGAGCACATATAACTTTAGAGCTGGTGGATTTTAAGCATTCAGGTAGTTTTTACAGATTAGGAAACTGTGGTGGTAGGTAGGCAAGATTACTTGACTATTAAGATTCAGTGCCATGACTAAAATTTACATCTTTCTATTCTTAATCCTTTGTTCTTTCTGTGCTGTTACTCTTTTAATTTCCCAATTTCTTTGATTCCAAATACTTGACTGTTTTTCTCTTCATTGTACCCATCTGAGTACTTCTTGTGGCAGAATAATCACTATGAAGTTAATTTCTTTAAATCAAACTCCTTCCATTCAAGTTAAAGATAATGCCTCTACATGAAAATTTTGGCTATAAGATTATATAAATATAATCCATAGGAGTGCAATAGACTTGTTTGGTTCTTTAAATGACAAAAATCTTATCTTTCTTATGTAATAAGACTTAAAACAAGTCACAAAATATTAACTCTAGGGCAGAAATCATCATCCTTTTGAGTTGCTTTCCTGTGAGTGGTTCTTATAACTGGGGAATGGCAGCTTTATTTTCCCCCCAGGCTAGAGAAGATGGCTCACTGCCATCTGAGTATGCTTGTTTACAGTTCCAGCCTCCTATGCACAAAGCTTATGTCATTTCTGTTAAGTCTTTTTGGATAGAATCTTTGTGTGATGATATTTTACTGTGTTGATTTGTTTGGGGAAACTTGACCAGGTATCTTGAGTTGGGATGCGCTTCTGTGATTGCCGGCTTCTCTGTGTATTTTTCTCTATACGTTGTTGAAATGGGAGTATGAAGAGAGATCTCTTGGTTTGAGCACAGTGAGGTGTGCTTTTCCTTTTAAGGCACTTGAGATGACAACCTGTTATTTTTATTCTAAGATGTATCTCTCTGAAATTATTCTTGGTTAAATTATGGTTTTGAATGTTTTTTGGAAAAGATATGAACTGTAGTCTTGAAGTTCTAAAGTATCTGTTCAATATGTTGTGTGGCCTAGCATTATATTATATACTTAGGGGGAAAACAGAAGCCATGATTAATGCCTGCCTTTGATGACCATATAATCTAGTTGGAGAAATCAGATAACATTCAATACCTAAAGAATACTAATAGTCACTCCCAGGTGATCTGTTTAGACACTAAAGTTTGAGAAGAGTGTCAGAGCGAAGGAAGCCTGAAGACAGGGAGGCTAGTTAGGAAGTTCTTTTAATAAAATGAGGTAAGAAGTATGGAATTTGGGCTTGTGATAGAGGAACGAAGATGAAAGGTGACTCTTTAGAATCATTCTGAAGGAGAAGATTTACAGAAAATGGTGCTTAAGAAGAAAGAGAAAATATGACATGTTTTAGCTGTGAGAGGATATAAATGGAGTTGTCATAGTGAAGAACACGTGTCAGTTGAGGAGTAGAAAGAGAAGATATATTCTACTAAACACATGTCAGATCTGAAGTGATGACAATGCATCCCTGGACTCATGTCCTAGACTTTTAAGTGAAGATGCTGTGTTGATAACTAGAAATAATGGAATGTAAACCATTCTAAATTCTAAAGAATTAGACACTTGAGATTTTGCAGATGATTGAGGAATAAATGGACCGAGAATTAAGTTGACTTAGGGGAACTGGATTTAATAAAGGAATGGCCCTAGAGGTGGAAGTGTGGTGTTGTAGAAGCCACAGGAAAAGAAAGGTATCAAAGATAAATGGTGGTTAAGTATGATTACCGAAGAATTCATTGAATTTGGCTAGAAGGTGGTAAAAGGGGAATCCCAGGTTGGGTTCTTTTGTTAGTGTTCTTTTGATTTTTCTATTGCTCCTTTGTGTTGGAATATTTTTAACACCAAGGCATCCACTTGGCAATCCTGTGATGGTATTGGACTGCTAAAGTCAAAATTAAAATCATTCCTTACAGCCAGTCTCCCCTCTGAACTCTTCATCTCTTTCAGTAGAATGTCTATTCTTCCTATCTTTAGACTTCAGACCTTTGATTCATTCTGAAAGCTCCCTTCCCCCAGATGTAGTCAGCCACTCTATTAGTTTCTGAGGGCTGCTGTAACAAATTACTGCAAACTATGTGGGTTAAAACATCAGAGAGGTATTATCTCATAATCCTAGAGATCAGAAGTCTAAAATCAAGATGCCCCTAGGTCATGCTCCGTCCAAAGGCTGGATCTGTTCTGCCCTTCTCTCCTAGCTGCTGGTGATTGCTAGCAGTCCTTGGTGTTCTTTGGGTTGTAGGCATATCACTTCATTCTGTGCCTGTCTTCATCTGGTGTTCTCCGTGTCCACATTTCTCTCTTTTCATAAGGACACCAGGGGCTACTTAATCCAGTATAACCTCATCTTAACTTGATTATATCTGTAAAGACCCTTCTTCCAGTTAAGGTCACTCTGGAGTGTTTTACCAACAGCCAGTTTTCTAATTCTCTGGACACCAGCTAGGTGAATGTCCAGCAGTGCAGTTTAATTCTGACATGACATCAGATTCCACAAGATAAAGCTTTCAGTCTCACAAGACTGCCCCGATATCAGATGCCGGTCCCAGACCACTTGTACTTCTGACCAACTGGCTCTAAATTGGGGGTTCCCATAACCCCCTCCTCAGATTTGATAATTTTCTAGAATAGCTCACTGAACCCAGGAAAACATTTTACTTACATTTACTGGTTTATTATAAAAGATACAACTCAAGAACAGCCAAATGGAAGAGGTGCATAGGGCAAGGTATGGAAGGGGAAGCATGGAGTTTTCCATGCCCTCTGAATGTGCCATCCTCCTAGCTAATCAATATGTTCACTAACCTGGAAACTTTCTGGGTCTCCTTGTTGAAAAGTTTTTAGAGAGATGCAGCTCCAGTCCCCCTTCCCTCTGAGAAGTGGAGAGTGGGGAGTAGGGGAATGCAGCTGAAAGGTCCCACTCTTTTATCACTTGGTCTTTCTCATGACAACCCCATTTTGAGTTTTTTAGGGGCCTCCAACCAGAAGTTACCTCATTAGCATAAACGCAGGTATGATTGAAAATGCTGATAATGAATAACGAAAGACATGCCTGTCAGGAAATTCCAAGGACTTTAGGAGCTCTGTGCTAGAAACCTAAGACAAAGACCAAATAAATTTCTTTTTATATCATAGTCACATTCTGAGGTTCTCCAGGGACATGAATATTTGGGAGACATTCTTCAGCCCAGTATAGTTCCTAGGGCCTGTGAATTCTTCCTTTACAATGTGTCTTGCATTTTTCCCCCTCGCCTCATTTCTTTTTATTCCTGTTGCTAACATCCTAGCTCAGGCTCTATCTACTTCAAGGTTTCTCTGTATTCATTTAGCCATACTCAACAAATTTATTGAGTGTCTACTATGTACCAGGTAGTTTTGTTCACTGGAATACAGAAATAAAGGCTGTGCTGAGGAGCTTACATTGTAGCAGGTGACAGAGTAAAGAAACTAGTATTTGTCAGGTGGAGATGTGTGCTAAGGAGGAAACCAAAGGGAATAGAGAGTGCTCTTTTAAATAGGCAGTCAGAGAAGGCTTCTCTGATAGCTAATATTTGAGCAGAGACCTGAAGGAAAGGAGGGAGGATGCCATGTTTTATATGTAGGCGGATAACATTCCAGGCAGAAGAGCAAGTGAAAGAGAGAGGCAGAAGTCTCCTTGGTATGCTGAAGGAATACAAGGAGAGAGAGCTAAGTAGCTGGAATGGAGAGAAGTAGTAGGAGGCCAGATGATATTTTTATTCTTTGGTTTTTATTCTGAATGTGATAGGAACACTCTGGAGAGTTCTAAATTGAAAAATAATATAATCTGCATTATATTTTAGAAGACTTTCTGGCTGTTGTGTAGAGAGACCAAGAGGACTCGGGAAGACCACTTTTTAGTAGTCCAGGTGAGAGATAATGGTGACTTGGAATAGAGAATTTGTTGTGGAATGGTGGTCAGATTCTGTATATATTTTAAAAGTATAGTTTACGATAGTTGTAAGGCACGAAAGATATGAATCAAAGATGGCTAAGATATTGAACTTGAGTGCTTAAATAAAATAGAGTTGGGAAAGACTTTAGAAGAAACAGGTTTGGGAGTAATAAAGATGCTTCTTCTAGACATGTTAACTCTTTGAGATACCCAATTAGACTTCCACAAGAAATGTTCAGTAGTCTGGTGGATACCTGAATCGGGAGTTCCGGAAGACTGGACTAGAAATAAAGACTTGGCAGTCATCATCATCACATAAATGGTATTGAAAGCAAAGGGATTAAATGAGGTCACCTAGAAAGTAAAGGAAGACTGAGGATTGAGCTTTGAGAAATTTCGAAGTTAAGAAGAAAAGGAGGAAACTGAGAAGGAGTGGCCAGGTTGGTAGGAGAACCAAGAAGGTACTGGATGCCAAGTGAAGAAAAGAACTTCAAGAAAGATCAACTGTATCAAATGACATTGAGAATAAGATGATAAAACAGCAGTATGAAGACTAGGAATTCATTTGACTTTTTAGTGATTACTCTTGACAAGCCACCAGTAATCACTAATTGTTTGTGTGGAATAGAAAGTAGGCAAGCCAGATTGAAGTGGAAGATAGAGTTTATTTAAGGGATTTTGTTGTAAAGAACAGGGAACTGGGGTGATAGCTAGGGAGGGTTGTGAGATTAAAGACTTCTTTTAAGGGAGGGGTGAATTATAGAATGATTCAGTAGCAAGGGGAAAATCGATGATGCAGGAGAAAGGGGGGGGCAATTGCAGGAATAATATTCTTTAGTAGCTATTCAGAGGTGGAAGGCATAAGAACTCAGTGTATCTATTATAACTGGAAAAAAGGCAAAATATATATTTATGAATTTCTGATAAATTGATAGATGTGTGGAAATTTTCTCCTGATGGCTGCAGTTTTCTCAGTGCAAAAAAGAATCTGTGTCTTTAGCTTGGATTGTGAAGAGTGAAAGTGTTAAGAGATCTGAGGAGACATAAGAAGTTATAAAAGAATGTAAGAGTTTGGGAGAGTGGTTGGACGAGGGAAATTAGGATTGTTTGGTAGCACAATGTACAGTTGTTGTGTTTGCCAACTTTGTTTAGTTGCATAGGTCCAGGCATGCAGTCAGTAGAGAGTTGTTGTATTTTTAATTTTTTTTAATGTTCGTTTATTTTTGAGAGAGAGCATGAGTGGGGGAGGGGCACAGAGAGAGGGAGACCCAGAATCTGAAGCAGGCTTCAGGCTCTGAGCTGTCAGCACGGAGCCTGACGCGGGGCTTGAACTCACGGACTGCAAGTTCATGACCTGAGCCAAAGTCGGATGCTTAACCGAATGAGCCACCCAGTTGCCCCAATAGAGAGTTGTATTTAATAAGGGTCCGAGTTTTTCCAGGTGAGTTTGAAGACTAGGGAGACTTGGGTCAAGGTAATGAGAATGTATGCAAAGAAATGATTATAGAGGTGGAGGCTAAGATATTCATTGGGTCTTTTAGTCAGCTAACCAGTGTTTTTCCTGCATTCTAGCTATTTCCTGGCAACTAATAAGTGCTCAGTACATGGTTGTTTGTCTTACAGTGATGAGGATGAGGACAACATTGTCCTAAACCCTGTCTTCAAGCTTATCTCCATATTTGCCTTGTAAGAGGCAAACTTTGGAGTCTGTCACATACACTGATGCTGTATCAGACTTCTCAAAAGTCTTTTACTTATCAGTCCGTTGCTGGAGAACCTTCAGGCAAATCCACATCCCTATAGTATTACAAATTTTCCCTAATTCATTTCTTACCCGTTCTACAAAGCCCTTTCTCATGATTTGGTACTTATTGACTGGAATTCCCTTCAGAAGTTCCTATATTTTGTATTACCTATAGTTAATATAGGGCCCAATTATGTGTGCACTCTGTGTGTATATATGTATGTGTATGTATATACTTGATTAAAATTTGGTGATGAAATAAATTTTGTATTACAGTTTAAATGAACAATAAAAATGGAGAAAAATAACTAGATTTTAAGATTGTAAGTCTATACAAACACAATAGTGAAATATTAAGCATTTCCATCTGTAAAATGTCTGTTGGGGCACCTGGGTAGCTCAGTCGGTTAAGCATCTGACTCTTGATTTTGGCTTAGATCATCATCTCACAGTTCTTGAGTTCAAACTCCATGTTCTGTCAGTGCAGAGCCTGCTTGGGATTCTCTCTCTCTCCCCATCCCTCCCCCACTTGCACTCTCTCTCTCTTTCAAAAACAACTTTAAAAAAAGTCCTACTAGTTAGACTAAAATACCTAAAAGGAGCATATGCTTTTGATAATGACAAACTAGGAAATATGTGGATCAATTCTCCATATGAAAACTAGAAGAATTGGACACAGTATTAAAAAACAAAACAAAACAAAACAAAAAAAAAACACTCCCCATTGAAGGCAATAAAGAATTAGAAGGCCAAGCTCCCGGAGAGGTGGGAAACAGAGAGGTGAGCATGGCATGTGAGGTTGCTTTTCCCTTAGAGGAAACTGCTGATTCTAGAAGAGACAGCTGAGAGGCTGAGAAGTGAAGCAAAGCTTTTGACAGTGTCACAGGACTTGGGGAACAAAAATTGGGAGTTCAAAATCTACTGGAGAGAGGATCTCAGGTCCAAATACATTAGTGCTTTTGGTTGGGACACTGAAGGGGAGGGATTTACCTTTAGACTAAGAGTGAACTGAAAATAGCCTGGCCCTTGCAAGTATTGAAGCATAGCTTTAGATAACGTCAGCCCTTATAATTAGATTAAATTTACCCAAGTCGTTAGTGTTTCTAGCTGCCTGCCAGAAACAAATGTAAATCTACGTTAAGGGAAAATAACATTATAGACTTGAAGTTATTTCCACAGTTTTTAAATATATAACAAAAAATGAAAAATAGGCATAAATAAAATGTAAATAATAAACAAAAAAATCATTACATACCTATTAGAATGGGTAAAATCTGAAACTGTACCAGACCTTGCAAAGATATGGAATAAATAGGAGCTCTCCTTCATTGTGTGGAATTGGAACATGGTACAGCCATTTTGGAATACACTTTGGTAGTTTCTTACAAAGGTAGACATAGTCAAACCATGCCATCCGGTAATCATGCTCCTAGATATTTATTCAAATGAGTCAAAAACTTTGTATGTTCACACACACAAAAACACATAAACTTGGAAGTAAGCAAGATGTTCTTCAGTAGATGAATGGATTTAAAAAAAAAATGTGCTACATCCAGACAATGGATGTTTTTATTTAGTGATAAAAAGAAAGCTGGCAAGCCATGCAAAGACATGGTGGAACCTTAAGTGCATATTGCTTAATGAAGGAAACCAGTCTGTAAAGACTATATACTGTATGAATTCTGTATACTATACGACATTTTGGAAAAGGCAAAACTGTGGAGACAGAAAAAAATGCCAGTGATTGGCAGGTGTTGTGGAAGTAGGAATGAATAGATAGAGCACAGGGAATTTTGTAGGGCTGTGAAACTATTCACTATAATATCATAACAGTGTATACATGACATCATACATTTGGAAAAACCTGTAGAACTGTAAACACAAAGAGTGAAACTTAATGTCTACTATGGACTTTAGTTCATAATAGTGTTTCAATATTGGTTCATTAATTTTAATAAATGTACCACACCCATGTAAGATGTTAGTAGTAGAGGAAACTGTGAAAGGAGGAGTATGTGGGAACTCTCTACTTCCTGTTAAAGTTTTTAGTAAACCTTAAACTGCTCCAACTATTTATAAAGAATCATCACCCGGGCCACATGAGGAAATAAGATAGCATCAAAAATCAAGAGAAATAATAACCAATATAAATAGACTCCCCATAGGGGATGCAGGAAATAGAGTTATCAGATACAGACTTTAAAATTACCATGTTGTTATATGCTTAGAAAACAACAGAAAAACTTGAGAATTCCTTCAGAAAACAAACTATTTAAATGGCAGGTTTACAACTAAAACACACAATAACTGAATTATGAACTTAGTGGATAAATTTAACTGCAAATATCATCATCATCTTCAAGATACTACCAGAAATCAATGAAACAAAATGTACAATAAAGAAAATTTTAAATGCCAAGAGCTGATTTAAAAAAAAAAATTGGTAAAGTTGATAAAGCCTTAGATTCATTTTTTTCCTAACTCCTCCCAAAATAGGTAGGTAGGTAAACACAGATGCAGAATATCATGAATGGAAAAGGGGTATCACTGTATATATTTTTTAAGATTTTATTTTTAAGTAATCTCTACACCCAACGTGGGGGTTTGAACTCACAACCCTGAGATTAAAAGTTGCATGCTCTACCAACTGAGCCAGGCAGGGCGGCCCCTCTTATAGATAGTGAAACAACAAGAATATTCTAAAAATAACTTATGCAATTTAGATGAAATGAACAAATTCTTTGAAGAACATTTTAACAAAACCAATACAGGAAGAATTAGGTAATCTGAATTATCCTATATCTGTTAAGGAAATGGAAACCTTAATTTAAAACCTTCTGTAGGGAAAATGTGTGGCTCATATAGCTTCACTGATAAATTCTTCCAAATACTAAAGGAAGAAATATTACCATTCTTAACACAAACTTTCCCAGAAAATAGAAAAGAAAGGAAAACATTCCCACTTGTTTTATAAGGTTAGAGCCCAACACAGTCATTATAAGAAATATTATATCATAAACAGATATACAGATCTTAAATATTAGCAAACTGAATCCAGTGATATATAAAAATGATAATATATCATGAAATGTAGGGTTTATTCTAGGAATATAAGGTAGCTTAACATTCAACATTGATTAGTATGATTCAACACTATAACAGAACAAAGAAGAAAAACTATTGTGATCTTAACACACACATAAAAATAATTGACAAAATTTAACACCCTTTCATAATAAACTCTTATTAAAATAGGAGTAGAAGGGATTTTGTATCTACTAAAGTCCTACATCTAACATCATACTTATTGATTAAATATTTAATGCTTCCCTCCATCCACCCAAGTTCAGGAACAAAGCAAGTATGTTGCTTATCACCATTTTGTTGAACATTTTATTGGACGTCCTAGCTAGTATAATAAGACAAGAGAAATAAAAGATTTATAAAGATTGGAAAGGAGGAAGTAAAATTGTCATTCACATATGACATGATTGTGTATGAATAAAAATATAAATCTATCAAACTGTTAATATGTACAATTTAAAAATTGCTGAAAAGTCAAGTAACAGTTATTTTTTGATTATCCTATTATTTCTAGCAATTCTATCAATAATAACTAAATTTACTCATATGAATCATTTTGCTATCCTTGCCTTCATAGGCTATTACAGCATTTAACAGCCTTTTTTTTTGAGGTATAATTGACATATACATGTCAATTTCAGGTAGACAACATAATGATTTAATATTTTTATATATTAAATGATCACAACAAATGAGTCTAGTTAATATCCATCACCGTACATACTTAAAAAAACTTTTTTTTCTCGTGATGAGAACTTTTAAGATTTACTCTTTTAGCAACTTCCATATACACAATACAGTATAGTTACCATGCTGTACATTACATTGCTGAGACTTTATAACGAAAGGTTGTATCTTTTGACTTCCTTCACCCATTTTGCCCACCCCTCATGCCCCGCCTTTGGCAGCTACCAATTTTTTCTTTATATCTATGTGCTTCTTTCATTTGCTTTTGTTTGTTTAGATTCTCTAGATAAGTGATTTTATACAGTATTTTTTCTTTCTCTGCCTGCCATAATGCCCTCAGGGTCCATCCGTGTTGTCACAAATAACAAGATTTCCTTCTTTGTTATGACTGGATCATATTCCGTTGTGTATAAATTGCTAGGTCATATGGTAGTTCTATTTTTAATTTTTTGAGGAACCACCCTACTGTTTTCGATAGTGTCTGCATCATATATTGCTGGTGGGCAGGTAATTAATAGAACCACTTTAGAAAACTGGCAGTATTTAGTAAAGCTGTGACTCACTCCTGAGTATGTATACTCAAGAGAAATGAGTACATACATCCATGAAGACCATGTTCAAAGAGACTTTATTCCGATTAAATTAAAATTAAAACAACTCTAATTTTCATCAGGAGAATGGATAAGATGTATATTTAAAAAATGGATGACAGCATAACAATGAAAAAGAACTGTCCCATATAATAAAATGACTTAGTCAATTAGACAACTTATTGAACAAAAAAGACCCAGATACAGAAGAGTATATACTATATGATTTCTATTTTTTTCTTGATACGGGTAGATTGGTGGATAGACAGAGTCCTATCTTACCTGTAAACATATAAATATATGCTTATGTAAAGGACAGAAGAGTAGTTCTTTTGCCAAGGTAGAGGGTGGGGGGCAGGAGGCAACCTTTTAGGGTGTTGGAGGATGGGAAGCATGAGAAAGAATGCTGAATGCAGTGTTATTTCCCAACTGGAAATAACCCAGATGGCCCTCAATGGTAGACTGGGTAGATACATTAAACTATGTGATATTCATAAGTGCAGTACAGCATGTGGCAATGAACTATTCCTGTAAGCAATAACATGAGTAAATCTCACAATCTGAGTGAAAGAAAAAGCCATTTGTAAAAGAACTTGAACAAGACTATGATTCTGTTCATATGAAGTTCAAACACAGATAAAATTAGCTTTGGAAGTAAATTGGTTACCTTTTCAGAGGACAGAAGGGAATAGAGATTGAAAGGAGGAGGGGTAGGGGCACTTGCGGTATGGCCATGCGCTTGACCTATAAGGAAATAGTATCAGCATTTGCTTTGTGGTTTCACATTTTGCTTTATATTTACATTTTATGCATTCCTGAAGGGTCTGTAGCTACTAAATGAGTTGTAACATTTATATGTATTTTTATGTAAAAAAAAAAAAAACCTCTTTACAAAAATGAAAAACTTTTTTTAAACATACTACTTTTGCATTATATACTGATTTTTCCATATTAGAAAATTTTTCCTTTGTAAAGTTTAAATTTTTTCTTTTTAATTTTTAAAAAGGCATACTTTCACACTGCAATGCATCCATAATCTAAGCTTTCTGATCTTTTACTGCTTTGGTTGCAATTTATCAATTGTAAGCATGCTTTTCACTTTTAATTTTTAGTTTTTTTTTTTTTAAAGAACTATTTTGGGGAAAATAACTTGTGATTCCTTATCAGGTGATAGGCAAGCTCATTAATAAAATTTGACTCCTTCCTTTTTTAAATATTTTATTTGCAGCAGTTTAGTTATTGATACCCATTTTCTGGTTTGGCATTCATAACTGTTCTATTTGTACATCTGAAGCTTATTATCTTTGCAATTTTCAGTGAGAATCCTATCAATCTTTTTCTTGTATTCACTGAAAAACTTATCTCTAAGTAAAATTTCTTGTTGAGTAAAATACTCTCTTTATATTTTGTTCAAATAGGAGATTTCATATTAATATACTTGCTCATATTGTTTCTTTTTTTCTAGAGAAAATCTCTTCATGAAAACAAATTGAAGAGACTACAGGAGAAAGTAGAAATCTTAGAGGCAAAGAGAGAAGAATTAGAAACAGAAAACCAGGTGTTAAATAGGTACTGTGTTTATATAAATACAAATCCCATGTAGTGACTTTAATATTAGAGAACTTTGATTCTGAGTATAATGTACTTTGTTTTCTTTTAAAATATATGTTTAGGGGTGCCCAGGTGGCTCAGTTGGTTAAGCATCTGACTCTTGTGTGTGTTTTTGTGTTTTTTTTTTTACATGTAACTAATTGTCTTTTTTAAACATGTAACTAATTGTTTTATTTGCAATTCCCTAGAGTAACAATGTTGGGCTTTTTTTTTTTTTTTTTTAAATAACTACTTTGCAGTATATACAGTCTAGTCTTGGCTTCGGGAGTAGATTCCCATGATTCATCACTTACATACAACATTCAGTGCTCATCCCAACAAGTGCCCTCCTTAATGCCCATCTCCCAATTTCCTCACCCCCCCCAACTCCCCACCCTCATTAACCCTCAGTTCTCTGTTTTTAAGAATCTCTTATGGTTTGCCTCCTTCTCTGTAACTTATTTTTCCTTCCCTTCCCCTATGGTCTTCTGTTAAGTTTCTCAAATTCCACATATGAGTGACAACATATGATATCTGTCTTTCTCTAACTTATTTCACTTAGCATAATACCTTCCAGTTCTATCCATGTTGTTGCAAATGGCAAGATTTCATCATTTTTCATCACTGAGTAGTATTCCATTGTATATACATACTACCTCTTCTTTATCCATTTGTCAGTTGATGTACATTGAGCTCTTTCCATAATTTGGCTATTGTTGATAGTGCTGCTATAAACATTGGGGTACATGTGCCCCTGTGAATCAGCACTCCTGTATCCTTTGTATAAATTCTTAGTAGTGCTATTCCTGGGTCGTAGGGTAATGCTATTTTTAATTTTAAGGAACCTCACAATGTTATCCAGAGTGTCTGTACCAGTTTGCATTACCAGTGCAAGAGGGTTACCCTTTTGGTTTTCGCTCAGGTCATAATTTCATCAGGCTCCATGCTGGCGGCACAGGGCCTGCTTGGGATATTCTCATTCATTTTCTCTCTCTGTGTGTCTCTCTCTATGTCTCTCTGTCTCTCTCTCATTTAAAGAATTCTTTTTTTTAATGTTTATTTATTCTTGTAAGAAAGAAGAGAAAGAGAGCATGAGTGGGGGAGGGGCAGAGCGAGAGAGGGACACAGAATCTGAAGCAGTCTCCAGGCTCCCAGCTGGCAGCACAGAGCCTGATAACGGGTCTTGAACCCATGAGCTGTGAGATCATGACCCGAGCAGAACTCAGACACTTAACCGACTGAGCCACCCAAGTGCCCCATGTTTAAAAATTCTAAAACTGTTTGTTATATTCCTAATTCATTATCCTTGTAATTTTTTTTTTCCTGGCTGAATATTGCTTCAAACCAAAAGACGTTTAACACATGCCAGGCATTTGGTTTATGGTTGGTACTCATAGGAAGGGTCACAGGCTTTGGTAGCCAGGAATGATGTGAGTTCTTAATACGGAAATAAGACACTTGTAGCATTGCATATTTCCAAAAATGTGCACAGAACTTTGAATCAAGATTTTTGATTTCTCGGTGTGGAAAAATATTGGACCAAAGCTTCTGGATTTTCATTTACATTACAAGCATAGCTAATAATCTGCGTATTTAGCATTTTTCGAGCAGAGACAGTTTACCTTATTGACTCAGTGATAGTGGCATTGTAGGACCTATTTGAAGTTAATAAAGACTTTTAGGGGCACCTGGGTGGCTCAGTCAGGCAACTGACTGTTGGTTTTGGCTCAGGTCATGATCTCACGGATTGTGGGATCGAGCCCTGTGTTGGGCTCTGCACTGAGGGATTCTCTCTCTGTCTCTTTCTCAAAATAAGTAAATAAACTTTAAAAATAAATAAGTAAAAACTCTACAAATTCAGCTAATTTTAGTGGTAGCCTTCAGCATTTAGAAAGTGTCAGACTTCTCTGTAATGCAAATTGGCTATATCAAGCAGTGATGTTTTATAATGTGCACTGGTCTTCTTGAGTGTAATTATTACCAAAATGGGAACAGTTTTTTTTTTTTTTTTCCGGAACACCCGAAGTTTATATAAAGACTGTGGAATTCATGCCAATTTCATAATACTCTAAAGTAAGAAGCCACCAAATTCATTCCAAAACAAAATTTACTACCTTTTCTATAACCATTATTTTTGAAATATTATCAATTCAAGATTAGATAGTTATGGCACAGATCATCTAGACTTTTAAGTGGTTTTGAAGATTTTATTTTATTACTGGTGTGGTTGATGGTCAGAAAATTCATGTCCAAAAAGGTAATGGTATATAAAGACCTGAAAAGTTACCTTTTTCATCCAAATCATTTTCCCTAAAATTCGGTAGCTTTATCTCTGTCATTAGCAACGTTTTTCAAAATTCGGTTGAATATGACATTTTGTACATTTGACCATATTTTACCTATAAAAATGGCAGTTTCATAAGATTCAACCTAATATTTTCTCTATTCCTATTTGATTCCTTCTGTAAAATAAGGCACACTTGGTTTAAAGAGTCTTTTACTTTCCGGATTCATGGGTTGAGGGAGTGGAGTGCAAGTGAAAGTAAAAGTGTCAAAAGAGTTCTAATCTTTGATTAATTGGCAAGTAAAACTTTAAAATGAATTGATAACTAGCAGTGCCAACGGTTATACATAGGATTAAGATGTCATGTTTCTATTTATCTTTCTAAATAGAATTTGACGTATGTATTATATACAGATAAATCTTAGAATTTTGAAGTTCTTTTCTTCCAATTTAAAAGTGAATCATCCTGTTCAACAGAGTAAAACTGTATTAAAGAACAGAAACACTTTTTTTCTTTTTAAGACAAAATGTTCCATTTGAAGAATATACAAGACTTCAAAAAAGACTAAAGGACATACAGAGAAGACATAATGAATTTCGGAGTTTAATTTTGGTTCCTAACATACCTCCACCAGCATCCATCAATCCTGTTAGTGTTCAGGCATCAGCCATGGTTCCAGGCATGGACCTGTCATTTCCTCCTCATATGCAGGTATGAGCGTTTATGTTAGAGAAAAAAGGCACTAACATTTCTGTTAATTTTTACCTGTTTAAATTCAAAGTTAAAAATTCAAATCTTTCTTTACCATAGAAATTTGCGGGAGAAGCAAAGTAGATTTGAATCTGTTCTACACTTGAGTGATGTTGCTAGGAGTGAAATCTATTGGGCAATTAAAAAGAAAAAACTTAATCGATGGGTCTTTGACTTACTCAACTACTACTACTCAGCATTTACTAATACTCTACACTATGTATTTTCCATATGATATTTTATTTAATCCTAATGGAAAATACTTTGAGGAAAGGGTGTTATGATTCCCAGTTTATCAATGAGGAAGCTGAGTCAGAGGTGAAGTGACTTAATCTAAGGTCATAGCTAATAAGTGACAGAGTTGACTGTCAAATGTAAATCTGATTCCAAATTCTGAGCTTGTTCTACAGTATCAGGTTCTTGAGATATTGAAGGAATCAAATTGGATGGTTTTCAAAAGACGAACTGTTAAGTAATTACATTTTGTAATATTATAAGCACCAAAGATTTTAGTCACTGAATTGAATCTCAGACCAAGTGCTTTATTTATAATGAACTGCTGTTAAACTCCAGCCTTGTTAGAAAGTTGGCAAGTGGGTATGCCTGGGCCCTGCATTAGTATTTTTCTAATTCACTCCCTGGTGAGTTTTATACCTAGATAGGAGAACAGGCTTTGGGTTTCACTTAAGGCTAGAACCTAAGTCGGGAGAGAAGCAAGGGTTAGTTAGTAGTCTGGCCCATGCTGCTGTGTTGTTAGATTGCTGAGATGGTCATCCATTCCTTGCCAGATGTTCTAGGGCCTGAGTAAAAGAGGCACTGAGGCTGTTGCCTAACAGTTCCTTTTCCAACTCTTTTTCTGAGGGTTTTTTTTCCTCCCATTTTCGGTGCTTTTAAGGAGGAACAGCATCAAAGGGAACTCTCTCTACTTCGCAAAAGACTAGAAGAACTAGAAACAACACAAAGGAAACAACTAGAGGAACTTGGATCTCCTGGGGAATGATGTTCATGGAAAAAAAGATCAAAAGGGATGAAATCAGTGTGACTCAATAAAGCTTGAAATTTTAACATATGTGGCATTTAGATACTGTATTACCATTTGCCAGAACATCTGAATGTGCCTCAAGAAAAGGTACCAGCTACATGCTGCATTGCATCAGTGTCAGGACTTTAGGATTATACTCAGGACAGTTAAACAGTAAAACCCCTCCCGGGTGTTTAGAATATTTATTGACAACTCTTTTAGGGGGAAAAAAATGAATTAGTCAAGTTGTTAAATTATTTTACTAATTACACTTGTTGAATTTTTTTTTTTTTTTTTTGGCATTTTACCTGGAATATGCCCATGTTTGATTCCTTCTGCCACTTTGAGATGCTTGGCAGTAACAGGGCAGTAAACATTCTGCAGTTTTCTGTATATAAGAGTTCTAGACCTTGTTCTTGAAAAAAGAAGTTTAAAGGCAGCATAAAAAAAAAAAAACACTTCAGGATGCCTCAGTGGCTCTGTCAGTTAAGTGTCCAACTCTTGATTTCAGATCTCACTGTTGGTGAGTTCGAGCTCTTCATCGGGTTCTGTGCTAACAGTATGGAGCCCGCTTGGGATTCTCGCTCTCAAAATAAATAAAAACTTTTAAAATAAAAAGCTACCATTCTAAAAGCTGTGTGCATAGCATATAATTAAAGTTTATTTTTCTACATTGTCTTGTGTTTATTTTGACCATACACTGTGTATTTAGCAATGTATAAAAATCTCAGTGTTATTTTCTAACTAACTCAAAACCACAAAGTACAAATAACTAAATCCTATGATTCAATTAATTAGTTGTGTAAAACAAGGGCCATTCATTGTAAAACTTGAACCCAGTGGGCTCCCTTAGAAGTAACATTGCCTCCTGTTTTGGATCTAACCAAATTATTATTGATATTCTATCATCTCTGTGCATCCCTAAACTCTTTTTAAGGAAGTCTGCTGGAATAACTTCACATCAACAAGGCGAAGCTCAAATCCTCCAAACTAAGTGGAATGTTCATTATCCAGAAGTCTTCAGGATCAAAGGTCCAGGTAGATAGTGGAGGAGGAGTCCTTAATATCATTTAAAAAAAAACACTAGATTTAGTTACTACATTATAGAACTGCTTATTCATATATGCAGTGGCACCTTGTTTCTGAAAAATAATTTCCATGGGGCCCTTTCCATGGGGCCCCTTAGAATAAAAAAAAATCTACTAGAACATTTGAAGGAGGAGGGGAAAAAAAGAAACAGGCCACCTTTACATCAAAATGTTTATTTTTGGATATAGACATTTAAAACATTCATCTCCAAGTACAGCTTCAATCAGGTATACAATAAGAAATAGACTTTAAATCCCTAATACAGAAAAGGTAACAGAATTAATTTTTAAATGCTGCTGTAGACACTAGTGTTTGTTAGAAAAAAAAGTTTATAAATGGTTTGCACCAAAAAAATATGCAAAGAAACTTGAAAATAGTTTGCCATTTGTTTCTCTGGTTGCTGTTTAATGTAGACCCAGTGACTGATTGATTGTCTTCAGCACACATCTAATTTGGCCATTTACTGTATTTGGCTAATGTGATCCAAAATGTGATCTAGATAGTGCTTTTCACTGGAGGATTGACAAACACGCTACATACATTAGTGAATCTTCACACCACCTCAGTGAGGTAGGTTAGAAATATTATACAGAAATTGAGGCACAAAGAGGTAAGTGACTTGCCCAACGTTCCCAGCAGCATAGTCCCTGGAAGAGGAGGTAAGGCTCCACGTGGGACTCATGTGCCAGAGAGCTGGACAGGGACACCCTCATGTAGCATTTACTAAATACTTAGATAAAGCTGTAGCTGATCCTTTTCTTAGCATTTCTGTACCCTAAAGAAGGGCACGTCTTTTGGGCAACTCTCCTACCCTTGGCTCTCAACTGTCCTCCTGTTATGAATGCCTTCACATCAAGACTGTAGCAGCCTTACACGGGGACCAGACGTCTCACCTTTATACTTGTAAGTAACCTATTTGGTAGTATTTTTGAGGTGTGTCCATTGGACAGACAATGGTCAAAAGTGACGGGATTTGGAAGGTACCGCTCAGGGCAGTGACTGCTTATTTGATCAGTTTGTTGAGGTATCACCTCTTACTCTTGCAAGAAGAATTTCATTATCCCATCCAGTGTTGGTAAATGATTTTAAGGACTATATGATTTTGCTACTTGAAAACCTGTCTTTCCTTAATCTGGGATTTGGAGCACCAAGGGTAAAAGGTGCCACAAGGAAAGTTGAGAGTGCCAATCAATCACATTTTTACTTTTGACTGATTTAATAGAAGGAAAACACAGTGGTATTAACATTGGTCATGAGCAGCAAAAATTCAGGAATAAAAAATCAATAAAAAGACTACAGTATAACTGGATAGGGAATTCTTTAAAAAGAAAGGCATGAATAAAATGAGTATTTTGAATTCTTTCTCTTGTGAAGAATACTTTCAAAAAGTACATAGTAAGACTAAGATACCAAGTTGTATACTAATAGTTTTCAGGCCTTGGGCCTCAAATATATATATATATTCATATATTATACTCCAGTGTGAACAGCAATTTCATGAAATGTAAAATGTATCTTTTTTTTAATCACACACAAGTATTTATAACCACAGGATTCACCAGAAATCTAAAGCAAGGAGACACGAGGTATAGAAACGTAGGATTAGGGGAGTGACTTACTGTTGTTCTACAGATAGTTTTGATCGAAGTTTTTAGACAGAAAATTTTTTTTTTTACAATAGCCAACATGTCCACTATCAAATACATTTAGAATGAAAAAAAAAGGAACATCAGGACAAAGTGAGTGCTGTTGCATTTAAATAAAGCCTCCTCACTCTCCTTGCTTTAGAGCTCCTTAGTGAAATGGAGGTGAGTCTGATGGAGCGCAGTCGGTGACCACTGAGAAACACGAGCCCTTTCAACAATGTTGCAACACTGTCAGTTTTTGGTTTAAAAACACACACACACACACACTCACGAATGCTAAGTGTACACACTACCAAATTCTGCGGTCAGCTTTTCCAAGAACTACTGGGGAAAGTTTCAGTGCTGCAAATCCTCGAGGTTGCCCTAACACCTCCACCTTGTTTCCAAATGACTCATTTCACGTTTTCTTTTGATCATTGGCAGTGTCCCCTTTCTGCAGAGGTGCAGCGTAATCACAAGTGCTATATAACTGTAGTTTTTGTCGTTTTCAAACAAAACCACTTATTTCATTGTGCTTAAGTGGAGACTATAGTTACAATACTGACACTTGCTTACTGGCCCTGTATTCTCTGTAAACAAGGAGGCTGTTTGCAACAACCACTTCAACTCTATTTACAGAAAGGTTCCCACCGTATATATATGCACAGGCACAAGGGTGGTATGCTTTCTAAAAGCTGTGCATGTGCCCTGGTCTCTAAAAGACAGTGCTCAAAGTGGAACCTATGTGCAAACTTTAACGACACAGAGTAGCTCAAGTAGCCATTTTGCTCCCAAGTCGTCTGAAGAGTTTTGCCAGATTAAGCCAGTCCCCAGAGTGCTTACATCCACTTGCATTTCTTCTTTTCATCAAATAAGACTTTTACATGCAAGAGTTGTTTCTGAGCTTCTTCCAGCCCTCGTTCTCTTTCTAGTTTATTTAGAATCTGTTGACAATTAGAACAGTTATTTTAGATATTGTGGTTTTAGCATTACAAATCGTTTTTTTTTTTTTTTTTTGCATTCCTGATGCCGTGAGTGGTAAAAATCTGTATGAAACAGATGCCAACATTTTCTTCGATCATTTACATACTCACTTTGCAAGTTGTTTTGCTAAGTCATTATCACAGGATCAACACTTTGGCTTAAAATAGAGGCTAGCAAGAAATACCAACTATTTGCTTACAAATATGGGGCCAGACTTCGCAGGCCCAGATTTATGCATTATGTCACAGCCATTCCAAGCACAGCAAGCATTCTGGGCAGCCAACATGCAGGCACGTATTTCTTCTTAAATGCAGCAGGCAGGGGCATCCTGGTCAGAGTTGAATATTTCCCTCCCCTCCCCTCCGGGGCAGTGTAGTGCCTCCTCTCCCCCCACCCCTCCCCAATGCTTCCCTTCTAACCCCTGGCCCCTGGAAAGAGGGATGCTTATCATGTTTAAGGAACTCATTGCCTCTACCCTACCTTAGTGCTTCACTTGATCTTCAAGTAGCAAATGGAATTGGTGAGCTATTCTCACCATTGACATGGATAGCCTGTCCCAGCATGACTGAGTGGGGGGGAATCAGGGAAGGGGGAATTAACATATATTTGGAAACAACGCATCTGATGACTGTGTCTGTGTGAATTCCCAAAGAAAAAAATCCAGATTAAGGAGAATTAATCAAAAAGGAGAAGAATGGTTTATTGAAATAGTTGCTTAAGTTAGAAATATGTTATATTTTCATATAACCTATTGAATACAGAATCTAGGCAATTTAACAAGCTTAGCTTTCATTTTAGCAGATTACAATCAAGCATAAGCTGGCCCTATTTAATAGGACCACTACTTACTCATCAAAGTTATCTTGAGTGAGTGTGGCTATCGACCCCATTAACTCAAATGTAAATTCAGGCTGGTCCAAAGGTGGGCAGCATGATAAAACTGTAAGAGGGGCAGCCACGTGCAGGGTCTGGCTGGGTGCCAGGGTCCCCCATCTCAGACAGGCTTCCTGGCTTCCCTTTCTGGCCATTAGGGATGCCAGAGCTGTCCTGAGACCTGTCGAATGCTTTACAACCAAATCGTGGTGACCGATTCACATCAATTTTTTAAAATGTTATTTAAAATCTTACCTCATCAAAATATTTTACGATGTATTTGTAAATTTCTGTCAAGGCCACTTCTTCATTAAATTCATTTTCATGTTTCTTAAAGAAAGAAAGTCTTGTTGAGAGATTCTGAAATGACTTTTCAAAAAAGAAGTAACAAATACTATTTCTACTTTCTAGCAATACCTTAGATTCCTGAGTTAAGAATTCTTCCATTTCTGAAGATGACAATGGAGGCAAATCCCTGATTGCTTTGTAATAAGATTTTACTTCCTCTTTGTAGGTTGGGATATCCTTGGCATAGAGAAGTTTATTAGTTGGTGCTTCCTGAAAAAAATAAAAGCAAAAACAAGCATTTATGGCTAAGAGTAAAAAACCAGGGGGGATTTATAATAGTACCAATGTAGCTGAAGCTCCACCATTATCATTACCTCCTAGTAACAAAGCTTTCTCATGCAGTGGGTCTTCATAAATGTTGTTGACTGAATGACTGACTGCTATCCAGATAGTTCTGGTGAGTCACTGTTATTTTCAGGCAGATTAAATGCTAATATATTCTGCCTTCCTCTCATAAAAGAACTAAAATTATTATTTTTGCATGATTTTGAGTTACTGTAACAATGGAACTTACTTCAGTCATAGTTCATTACTAATGGTTGTAAAAAGCCTGAATTAAAACATTTGCTCTCATCTTCACCCACGAGTGAATTTTGGCATTTATAAAAGACTTGATTGTAGGTCTGATTGAGCTCTTTATGTAACATGAAAGTGGTAAGTAGTTGGCAGTGGTGGATTTTTCTGCTTGTCCCTTTTATTAGAGTATAAAGATCTTCCAGCATTCTCAAGGAAGTATATGGTCATTAGTGTTGGGTGCTCTGATGTCTCACTTCACAAAAGTTCCCTGTCAGTTTGAATGTTTTTATGTAATAGTTATAATATTAAAATTAAGGGAAATTTTAACAATTTCTAGTCAGGGAAGATAGCGGAGTTAATGATAGGGCTAATGTCCCAGTACATTTTTGGATGTATTGAGGGCATGAATAGCCATATCAATGGTTGAATTATGTTGAAGGATGCCTACACTGAGATGGTACTGAGATTTTTTTGCACTTGTCAAGTAGAACCCACAAATCCTGTGATCATTCATTCAATAAAATGTGTTTAGCGAGGCACTGTGGCAGGCATTGAATGTAAAAAGCAAAGAACACCAGTACCTGCTCTTGTGAAGCTTCTAATTTAGTTGGGAAGACAAACTTACACACAGCGCTTACTATGGTAATTGGTAGCAGGGTGTAACGAAAAGCACTGTGGAGTTGGACAAATCAGGGATCTTAACCAAAACTTGTGCCCTCTCAGAACTGATGTTCTGATTTCCTCATTTAGAAAGTGAGGGTAATAGTAACTACCTTATGTGGTTCTTGTGATGATTATTATGTTCTTGGTATAGTTCAGCTAATCAGCTAACCATCTTTTACTGTGAATAAATTAAGCATTTTAGTGTCTTTCAGTGTGTTTTGTTGCATTGGTCAAATGAAGAAAGGGCATGGGAAATGTGTCTGGAAAGTTCCCAAAGTAGGTCTATTTAGACTGATCATAGTCTCCTACAGTTTCTGGCACACATTAGGAAGTCAGGTTTGTTGAGGGAATGAATTTAGAATAAGTAGGGTGTTATTAGACAGAGGAGTTAGGAGACAAGAAAGAGATATGAAAACAAGTTCATGTTAAGTTTGGGAAAGGTAAAAGCTGTAACATAGAAGGTATGTGGAATTTGCAAGAAAATGATGAGGCCAGAAAAGAAAACTGAAGCCCAATTCGGAAAGGCCATGTGGTACTGTGAAGATTTTACCTGGCGGGTAATGGGAAGTTTTTATAATTTTTAAGCAGGAGACAGACAAGCTCAGATTTCTGTTTTAGAAAGATAACCCGAGACACCGTGAAAACGAGGTGGAGGATGAGGCAGCACAGGCCAGGAGACCAGTTCTGAGGCAGTTACATGTGTGGAGAGGGGATGAAGGGATAGGGCAGACAAATGAGAAAAAAGACATTTTGGAAATGGCAGTAACCAATTAGCGGGAGGGAGGAAGAAGAAGGAGTTGAAGATAATGGGAAGGATTTTACCTTGAGAGACAAGGCGATGCTAGGAAGACAAAAGTAAAGACAGGTTTGTGTTGCAGAAATAGTGGTAAGGGTGAGGGGGCTGAGGCACCTGTGAAACATCAACCACATTTTGCCCCAGGCACTCTCTCAAAAGTCCGTATACCGAAGAGAGACTGTTCAGCACTGAAAGACTTTCTGAAATCCATTAGATACAGATACTGCTCAGTTTAATACATTTGGAGTACTTGAATAAGACCAAAACGTCCCTTTCAAAGTTTGCTCTGTATTTTTATCTTTCTTTGCTTTCCTGAGGCTTTTGCTCAGCAAAGAAAACCCATAGGAAAAACAATATTGATGTTTTGATTATGAATTGACAAACTGGTGGTGGTAGAAATCTCAGGCAAGATTTTCTTCCCCATGAGCAATTTGTTACATTCAAATAGACTCAGGTGTACAGCTGACCCTTGAACAACATGGTTTTGAACTATGTGGGTCAGCTATTACTATATGTGGAGTTTTTTCAAGACAGTACAGTACTGTAAATGTATTTTCTCTTATGATTTCCTTAATGTTTTGTTTTCTCTAGTTTATTGTAAGAATACAGTATGTCACACATATTACATATACCAAATACATGTTAATCAACTTTCTATTTAGTAGTAAGGCTTCTAGTCAACAGTAGGCTATTAATAGTTAAGTCTTGGGGAAGTCCAAAAGTTACAGATAGTTTTCGATTACATGGAGGGCTGGCACCCATAATCCCCCATTATTCAAGGATCAGCTGTATTCAGATGGGATTAATTTAGCTAAGCAAATGTCAGTCGTTTCACTTTGGGTTTACAGTTTAGTAGTGTCTGTAGAATGTTTTTCTAGGAAACCATTTGTGGTAAAGGTATTTACAGGCACAGTTTTGCAGTCGAATAGTCTATTTTGGTTTTCATTAAAAATAAAGAAAAGCGGATTTTCAGTGACTACCATGGACTGTTTCTTTTAAGCTGATGTGGTTCAGACCAATTGTTTATTATTTGGTAGACTCACAGGATTACATGTTAAGAAATACTAAAACCAGGCCTTACCTTCCCAAGTTGCTGCTCTGTGAGAGAAAATGCATCCATGAAGGCCTGGGCAATCACAGATAAACAGCCGTCTATGTGTGGTGTCTTCTTAATGTCAAAGACAAACTGAGGGTTCTTCAGGATGTTTACCCAGAAGCGAAGAGGAAGGCTGTTCCGAAAGAGAAATCTCTTTTCAAATACAGCCCTTCATAGGAGGCGGATGCTCTGTTTATCACAGTTTGTAAATGGGTGTTTTTGCCCTTGTTGTTGAAGTATGCAAGTATGCTTTGCCAAATATACCAAGCAACAGATGGCAGCATCACTCAGAACAAGAAAGGGTTAAACTGACAAGCGCTACTGCAGGGAGGACTAGAAGCGGGAGAAATCCAAAGGTGGCCATTGACAAGAATTTTCTCCAGATAGTTCTAGATTAGATCAGGCAATGGTTACCCATGAAAACATTTCATCATGTCTCTGGATCCTGACCTCTTCTCACCCCCTCTAAGTGCTACACCCTGGCCTAAGCCACCAGGGTTATTAGCCCCCAGCTCCCCACAGTCTTAACACAGAGTCAGATCAGGTCTCTCCTCTGCCCAGAACCCTCTGTGCTCTCCATCCCCCTCGGGATAAAGCCCCCGTATGATCTGGGCCTGGGCCCTCATCTGATACTCTTCACCTTATTCATTCCAACCCCACCTTTGGCCTCTTGGCTGGTCTTCATGCATACCAGGCAAGCCTGCATCTCAGGACTTTTGCTTTTGTTGCCCATCTTCCGGAAACTCTCTTCAGCCATTCTCAAGGTTTATGCACTCACCTCCTTTAAGACCAGACTCAGATGTCATCATCTCCATGAGGCCTTCTCTGACCACTGTCCTATTGCTCTCTATCCTTCTTTCCCACTTTGTCCACTGTACTAACCTTTTAATATACTACAATTAACCTATTTATCATTTCTTCCACCTCTTAGAACACAAGCTCTGTGAGAACATGGATCTTTGTTCAGTTTACTGTTACATCTCCAGCATCTAACAGTGCTTGGCATATAGTAGGTGCTCAAATATTTGAATACGAACCTAGGAATCATTCAGAGTCCTTCCATTATCTCAACTCTGGCCTAGCAAATTACCTTCATCATAAGGATGCTGGGCCTCTCCGAAGCTCTACTATCCTGACTACCTCCCCTGCTCACATGTCACCATCTTCACAGTGAAACGGGAGCCTGCAGCAGCAGCACCTGGGATTAAGAGGCTAGAGCACAGGATGGGCATGAGCCAAGGTCGATGCTGGGACAGATCTGGATTTGATGGGAGAAGAGGAGACCTAGAGCTCTGGCACTTCAGCTTTTAATATTTCCTTAAAATGGGTCTGCCTGCCCTCAGTGTTCGGGAGGGCTTGCAATTGTGCCAGAAAGTTCTGTCATGTCTTAACTCTGAGTCTTACTCAGCTCATGCACAGAGCATTTCAAATAGAGGTAACGAGCTGTTTCTTTACTGAGAAGAAATATAGAACAAATCTGGATGCCTTGCCTCAGCTTAAGGTAAAATGTTAGAAAAAAATAAAACAGTCCTTTGGCTAATTCTCATGATATCTAAGTACTGCACTTGCTCAAATAAAAGCAGAAATGTCTGCGTAGAATCAGAATATAGATAGCTTGGTAACTGCAAAGTGATTAAGTATCCTCTAATTGAAAATTGTATAATAAAACCACAAAATACTAATTTCTCATCTTTTGCTTGTCAAGCCAAATTTAACATTCCTTACAAGGTCTTTTTCATGTGTTAAAGATAATAAAGTTTGTTTATTTTATCCTAAAGAATAGGACCTTAGCATAGGATGGCTTTTGTTTTTTGTTTAAAAATATTAACAGAGGAAGAATCTGCTTTGACATGATAGCTTACCAAGCCAAAAGATTCTGATCTAGGGATAATGAATCCTTCTGTAACTATGCATGCCCTCCTTTTGGTTAAGATTCTGTCCCAGATTATTGAAAACAGTCAGTAATCACATACTGTTTGTTCCCACCTGTTTGTTTTCCAAATATGTACGACATCAGGATCTGTGATTTTTTTGTTTTCAGCCTGGGCATCCAAAAAGTCAAAAAAGTATTTTATAGCAAATGGGGCTCTGCTGTTGGGTAAACTCCAAATGCTTCTAAAAAGTTTTTCAAGCACAGAATGAATTGCCACCTGAAAGAGAACATCATTGGGAGATTTAAAAAAAAATAGGGTAGCAGTTTTGAATACAATGGAAAATGAAACGCCAGTTCAGAGAAAATGATGCACAAAACAGAAAAAAACAACCTGAAGAGAAAATATGTAAAATTATCTAATGAGGCCAACACTCAGTATGGGTCAAGGGTCCTGAAAATCCATGCCAAGGTTTAGATTTGGTTCATCAGCTTCTTGCTGATAACAACATTGTTTAGTCAACGAAGAGGGTATCTTTGAAATCTCTAGCAGTTGAAATGTCAGTTGTAGGGCTATGGGCATAGACCAAGAAGCCATGGATGTTTAGCTTTGATTAGTTCTGTTCAGCCTGGAAAAACTCAGTGTTGCTCAGTTCCCAGAATTTTTTCTGTTGCATATATTTCCATCATAGGGTTTTATTCTCTAATTTCCAAAGCATCTGAGTGTTTTACAAAAGACAAATAGGCAGAGCTCTGTGGGACAGATGAGAAAATCAAGAGGCTCTGGCTGTCCTTTACCCACTAACCAAATTTACTGAGCTCTAAGCATATCCTCTGCTATAATCTGAAGAGGCATGCCCATCAGGAGACCAGGGCCAGGTGTAGATAATAGCATTTTATAGCTAAGTCATTTGTGGGGGGGGGAGGGGATCACCACAGACTTCTGTTAATCTCACTAAAAGCCAGATAAAGTAAAATTTGCTTGTGCTTTAGTATTCCACCAGCTTTCACATCTGACACTTTTATATATGAACAGAATTCTTTAAAGTGGGAGAAAAAAAAAAGATTTACTAGGTTTATCGTCACTGACCCCACCCTTCATTTTATTTTCAATTCAGAGGGAGTTTTATTGCTCCTCTATAATAATAAATAAAAATGAATAATTATACCCTCAACCTAAAAAGTAACAATAGTGAAATGTTGGGCAAAGGACTGGGAACAATATTAAATCCCTGATTGAAAATACTACAGTCAAAATTTGTAAAGTGCCGTTATCTTTGCAGTTTCTAAAAAAAAAAAAAAAAAAAAAAAAAAAAAAGTGGGAAGTGTTTACAATTTAAACTTTCATTTTGCTTTGCTAGAAGGCACGAGGGATTTGTAACATTTTCACACTTTAGTGGAAATTAAGTCAAACACATCATACACCCCCAAGGTAGCCATAAAAGCACTCCCAGAACAGTAAGTGTACCTTGGTCGACAGCAGCTTTGTCAGATACATTTCTTTTACTTTGAACTTGTGCTTCCCTCGATGTCTCTTTCCTTGCACATCTTGGAATGCTTCCGAATCTGGTAAAATCTAAAGGGAAGACAGACTAGAAGCGTTACCCAAGGAGACTGTTCATGCTACAGAAAGCATCCAATTCAGCGGCAAGCACAAGAAAGACTGAACTCACCAAGTGGCAGTGGTCTTCTGAGTATTCCACATCTGAATGCCAGAGAAAGGGAGAGAAAACAGTCTATTAAAAAAACAACCACGGGCTAATTGGCCTTCTCATAAAATGCCCCACTTGTGCTATAAACAGAAGAGGTTACCAGAGCTCTTCTTCACAGCTACATTTTTTTTTTTTTTTTTTTTTTTTTTTTACACCCTGTTGCATCTTAAGATCGTGAAGACAGAATAGGCCAGGGAGTAGGAAGCAGGTTCTCTATTCCTGACAGTATTAAAACAGGCTGAATGATCCCTCATTGGGGGTGGGGTACAAGAGGTTCAAGCCCCACTCATGAACAAACGTGCCTGGGAGTACCTACTGAGTGCCGGGGGCTCCTAGGCAAAAGGCAGTGATTAAGACGGATCTAGTTCCCCACCAGTGGAATTTACATCCTAGCCAATGAGAGACTTCATATTACTAATTACACAATTAGTTATTTAACTACAATTACGATAAGGCTTGTGAAGAAGTATATGCTAAGAAAATAACTGACAAGGGCCCTCCCTACTCTAGGAGGTTTTTCAGAGGAAGGGGTGTTGGAGCTGAACCAATGAATGACTACTTAGCCAGGCAAATGGAAGAAGGAGAGGGAATGGGTGCAACGACACTAAGGGAAGAGGAATGTGACCTCTCCTGGGATCTGAAAGAAGGGCAATGAGTTTATAGAACAAGTGTGAGAGTGACACAGGCTGAGAGAAAGAAATCTGGTAGTAAAGGGAGTGGTAAATGGAAAAGAGGGATTAAGGGACTAGGTTTTTTGTTTTGAAGATGAGGAAGACTAGAATACCTTGAAACACTAACAGAAAAACTGTAGTAAGTGGGGAGGTATAGAAAATTTAGGTGAGAGATTATCTGTGGTGTAAGAATGCTTGGAAGGTTGGAAATGATGGGATTGACGACACAGGTGAGAGACTGGCCTTAGATAGGAGGAAGGAAATCCTGGAATTCCCCGGGGTGGCGGGGGGGGGGGGGGGGAGACGGGGAAAGCACAGGAAGAAATGGGCAGACACAGGTAGGGTGGTAGGTTTGGTGCTAGATGTTGATGGAGTTCTGCTTCCTGTTTTCTCTGTGATGTACAAGATCAAATCTGTGCTGTTAGAACCATGTAGGTCAGAGCTTTGAGGAGAGAAGGTAGAATTCTGGAGAGCACAGAGTGAGTTACCTAGAGAAATTTAGTGGGTGTAGGCTGCATTGAGGGTCCTGGTAATGTTGGGCACCATGAATTTATAGTGACTCCAACTACGCTGTTGTGTACTTCCTCCAGTGGCTGCCTGGGTATACGTTTAGGAAAGGCTAGTAGTTGGTTCATCCAGGGCTGGGATGTCACAGAGAGGGTAGTAAACAGGGGCAGGAGGAGATGAATGGTTAGCAGGAGAGTGATCAAAATAATGGCTCTCAGCTGAACTGGACAGGGAAGAAGCAGAGGCATTGACTGCCTTGAGGTCCCATGAAGAGATCCAAATGTGAGATCCCCAATTTTTGAAGCTTAAAATACAAAGTTCTGCCGCTTTTTATGACACAAGGACGCCAATACCCCTGTACCAGGATGGCTTCTCTCACTATAGCCAGATGTAATGATGGACTGTGAGGGTCCCCAAAGAGGTGTCCCACAACCCAGCAAATTAACCTATTTAATTGGGGGCCCTGCATTCTCTGTTTGCACTGACCACGTATTGGGACCTATGAGGCCGCTCCTAGTATTGAATCTAGGAAATCAGGAAGCCTCCCTTCCAGTTATGTGTGTGAGAAGTGCTGTTGGTGAGGCCCAGAAACTTTCCAAGGGCTGGGGACTGATTGTCTTGGCTGGGGTATCATTTCTCTGGAGACAAACCTAGACTGGGATTTAGGGAATTCCTCAAGGCACCGGCACAATGTCTTCCTTTCCTGAGGCTATAGGGAGGTGGGTTGAGAGTTTAGAGACTAGCCCATTGACTTTCCCATAAAAGCTCCCCATTTAGTTTGTCTCATTCCACTTTCTGGGAATTTTGCAGCTGCTATCACAAGTAGATTTGGATTTGTAAGTGGATTATCTTGTTTGTTCACTGCTTGCAGGGTTGTGTGATTATCTACAAGCTTCCCTCTCAGTTTGCCAGAGTGGTCTCCTCTGTTAGCCCCCATCCTACCGAGGAGTTGGAACAGAGCGAGGAAGGCTGAGATTCTGCCCTGAATTAAGGGGTGTCAAGAGGCAGCAACTTCCTTTTTGCTGGGCAGTCCGGCCAACTGCTGTTTACTGTTTCCTGTCCTCCTTCTTGCAAAGCTCACATTCTTAGGAATTGAAACAGATCAAAATGGCTTTTCTCCAATTCAGAGAATTACATAGAAACAACTCATCTGAAAGAGGCAAAAAGCAATACTTTATATAAAAGTGGGTGAGAACAAAAGGTTAACATTATACTGGTTACCTGTAGTAAAATTTGCTATCTTCTTAAAGACTTTTATAGTGGATCCATTTGATATCTGAAAGCAAAGATAAAAAATATATGAGTTTTCAAAATTTAATATATTTCTCAACTTCATCCAGGAATTAGATGGCTGGATAGATCTTGCATTCTCTCATTTATTAAATATTTATCAAGAATTTCTACATTCTGGGCACTGTCCTGGAAGTTGGAGCGATAATGGTGATCAAGACACTGTCTCTGCCTTCAAGGAGCTCACAGTCCTCTGAAGGACACAGACAAGACAATGAGATGCAGTGAGGCTGGAAGAGGCAGGGCAAGACACCATAGGGCTAATGGGAGGTGGGCTAGCCCTGGCAGAGGGGAAGACAAGGCTGTGTTAGGAAGGTATCCTACCCTCTCAGAGGTCAAGAGAGTCTTGGGCCACTACATTTTTGAGGTTCCTACTATATTAAGAAATGCTGAAACAGGTGTTCAAAACTGTGTTAGCTAGAGCTGGTGTTTATCATATCATAGAGCAATTTCATATCCAGGTATATATCCAACAGAAATAAGTGCGTATCCTGATAGTAAACTATATGTAATTGCCCCATACTGGAAACAACCAAACATCATCAGTGAATAAATAATTTGGGGTATGTCCATACAACAGAATATAAAGCAATGAAAATGAGCAAATTACTGCTACACACTGCACAGGTAAACCTCACAGTGGTAATGTTGTACAAAGAAGCCCAACACAAAGGAATGCATTCTATGTGATTCCATTCACATAAAGCTAAAAGAAACAAAAACAGTCAAACTATGATGTTAGATGTTTGGACAAGAGAGCGGGGTGATTGGGAAGGGCCAGAAGGGGGCTTCTGAGGTACCCATAATGTTCTACTTTTTGACTGGAGTGGTAGTTACAGGGTGCACTCACTTTGTGATAATTCATCCAGTAGTACACTTATGATTTGTTCTCTTTTCTGTAGGAATATTGTATTTTTAAAAAGAACCTTGCAAAATCATAAAAATTACATATATTTTTAAATAAAAATTTTAAAATTTAAGTATAACTTATAGGAAAGCACTTAACATTCACTAATATTAAATGTACAGTTCAGTGAATGTTCAAGTGTACACCTGTGTCACCACTACCCGCTTCAAGAGATAAAATTATATCTTAAGATCCTATGAAGCACCCCTGTTATCCCTTCCCAGTCAATAGCCACCCCATCCTCAGCCAGAGATCATCCCTATTCTGACTTCCATCTGTTCTTGAACATCACATAAGTGGGATTATATAGTACAGCTGACCCTTGAACAACATGGGGGTTAGGGGTACCCACCTCCTGCACAGTTGAAACTCCACATATAACCTTTGATTCCTCCAAAACTTAACTGCCTACTATTGACGGGAAACTTTACCAGTAAGTCAATTAATACATATTTTATATGTTATATATATACTGTATTCTTATAAGGCTACAGAAAAAATATTAGGAAAATCGTAAGATATACTGACAGTACTGTATTTATTGAAAAATATCTGCATATAAGTGGAACTGCAATGTTCAAACCTGCATTGTTCAAGGGTCAACTGTGTGTGTGTGTGTGTGTGTGTGTGTGTGTGTATACACACTTGTAGGTCTGGCTTCTTGGGGTCAACATAAGGTCTGTGATGTTTATTCATACTGTCACAGCTACAAGCAGTTCAGTCCTTTTAAAGTTACTTTGTATTATTGTATTGTATGAATATAGTACAAAAAATTGCCATACACTATAAAGATAGAAATATTGACATGCTATAACATGAACCTCAAAAACATGATGCTAAGTGAAAAGCCAGTCACAAAAGGCCACGTGTTGTATGATCCCATTTAGATAAAATGTCCAGAACAGATTTATACGCACAGAAAGTAGATTACTAGCTGCCTAAAGCAGGGGCCAGAAGAATGAGGAGTGGCTGCTAATGAATTCAAGGTTTCTTTTTGGGGTGATGAAAATGTCCTAAAATTAGACTGTGGTGATGACTATGCAACTCTGCAAACTCACCAAAAACCATTGAATTGTGCATTTTAAAAGGTGACCGTTATGGTATATAAATTATATCTCAAAAGAGCTGCTAAAAAATTGCCACAGATCTTAAATGTACACAATTTGACAAATAAATGCTTTTACCACACTGACACACAATTGCAAGGCCCATGCATACCCTTCTTTTGTCAATAAAGTCAAGAGTTCTCACCTGAAGCCTTTTGGAACTATGGAAGCCAAGGCCAGATGGCCCTCCAACGGATCCTCCCCTACAACGGATCGGGCCAAGGGGACTAGATGCTAAGAAGCAGAGGGCAGGCCTCACTTCTTGTGAGGAGTGAATTGTTCTGAGGGGCTAGTCCACAAAAATGTAAGACGAAGGAGCCTTGAAGAGAGGCAGGTCAGGGATACACAAATCCTTGCCTTCCTTCTGGGACTGTGGAGGGAGGATTAACTTGTCGTTCAGAACATTGTCAGCTGAGTGCCTTTTCCCTCCACTCTGAAGTCCTCAGTCTGGTCTGAATTCTAATACTACTTTGGACCTAGGCTTCCCCCACTTGGAAAAAAGTAGAAACCTAGAATTTCTCTTCTGGCCTGCTGCACATTGGTTATCAGAGTATACAAACCTGCTTAGCAAGCGCCAAAGGATTAGAGTCTAATCTTCAGGTTGCACCCACGAGGAGGGAACACAGAGCGAGAGCCAGCCCCGCAGATGCCCTGGGCACAGCCGTCCAGCCAGCTGTGTCTAGCCAGCTGCTAAGTTTAGGCCAGAGCCCTCCAACTGCGGGTGTTCACAACATCTTGCAGGGAGGGGGAGTGCTGGGAGGAGGCTGGCTGGGCCATGAGGTCTCCGATAAGTGTCTCCAGAGTGGATTCTTATTGAATTCCTCGGCTTTGCTGTTATTACCAAACATCCTCTTCTTTCCCCTTGAGCCATTCATAGTTTTCTGGCTGGTTTTTCCATTCTCCTCCACATTTGATGCAATTAAAGTAAACACTCTGTGCAGGCACCCTCTTAGCAACACTCAGACACCAAGTTTATGAGAATGTTTGAACATAGTTATAAAATTCCTCCCCATGAAGAGCTGGATATGCTCTGTTTCTAAGCCAATAAATATCTTTTTATAAAAGGAAGCTGGTGATTCATTCTGGGTAATTGTCAAAGAATGAATCCCAAATGGATCCTGTTGAGTGTTGAGCCAATACTCCACTACTGTCAGACGCTTTGTTTTGCTAAACGTGAGCACCCTTACCCTATAATCACAAACACTATGGATGGGCTTTCTGATAAGGAGCCCTGCCAAAAGTTCAAATGTCTTTTCAAGAGCTGGCAACGACTCACTGCTGGCACTGTGCTCAGGCATTAAGATAGCGCAGACGCGGCTGTACCACGGAAATTTTATTCTGAAATTATCTCCCGAGAGCAAGTGTAAAAGCATTTTATTAGTAGTTGAGCTGTGCGTGTGTCTGAGCATGTGTATGTGAGTGTATTTCTAACTTTCACAGCTGCTCTGGGGCTGGAACATTTCCCCCCACGTGACACTTTAACACCATCGTAAGACAGAAACTAGTTTATTTACAGATGTTGGGGGGGGGTAAAGTTTCCATTTTCTATTTTGTACAAGTCAGCTGCTGCTGAGTTAAGGACAGAAATGCCTTTTTGAAAAGTGCCACAGAATCTAAAGTGTTAAAAATATGATACTGTTTGTTCCATCTGAGGAGCTTCAAATGCTTTCCTAAGAGTGACTCATTAATCCTCCTGTACTCCTGTGAGGCGGGGAGCATCCTCTGGGCCCCTACTTTAGGAATGAAAACCAAATTAAATCAAAGAAAGATTAATGTCACTAGATGGATCTGCAGCAGGAATGTTTCTCCAGCCCAGAGCAGAACTGGTAGCGCACGGCAGTTTCAAATTAAATTCCTCCCAGTCTCACAGTGCTCCAGGATTCAATGAGACAAGAAGGCGATACCCCTTCAATGACGACTGGCCCATGTTGGAACAAGGTAGAGAAAACTGTAGACTCCTCCATCATTGGAATCAGGAATTGTGACCGTACAGGGCTAAACGGACTCAGGTCAACAATTTAAAATCACTCCTGAAATCAACAGAAGGTACACATCTTCCAAATCACGCTCAAGCCAAGGTGGGACTTCTTTGTGGTAAAACTCTGTCATGTGGCATAAGTTGAAGAAAATTCCGTAAGAATAGATTTTCTAGATATATAAGGTTGAATTTATATTTAGCCTTACAAAATTGCCATTTTATAGGTAAAAATGCTCAAATATTGGTAATTTCCTATTGCTTAGCCTAAGAGGAAAGCTGGAATTTCAGCCTAAGAATTGTATGGAAAATTATGAAATATTGTGATACTTTTTTTCTTAAAGAAAAAAACTGAAAACACAATCAATACAAATCACCACATGGAAACCCTTACTGTTCGCTCTCATTCCTAAAATGGTATTATATGAAAACAGAACTCTAGTCAACCAGCGTTGTCCCCACAGCCACTCATCAATTTTGCTTTCCCCGTCTACCCCTTTAGCTCTTCCCATTGACACCCCAAGGCTGGAGGCAGATGAAAAAGGAATCTTGTTTCTCAGGGCCAGAGGGATGACCTTGCTCAGTCCATTAGCAAAGGAGGTTCAGTGCTCATTAGAGTGTTTGGAAGGGGCCCCGTCAGAACATTCCCAACACACATATCAAATCATATATGTGGTTCTTGACACCCAGGACAGAGCTCCAAAGGATGCTCGAAACTAGTTAAAATGCCAGTAGGGCTCCTGCGTCTTCCTTGGGTATTGGAATTAAGCCTGGGCCAGTAGCAAACTCCCTCTGAGGACTGTTAGAGAGAACCCGGACCCTGTCCTCTAGGAGCGAGTTTGGTCTCCAAAAGCGCGCCTGAAATTGGGAACCTAAGCACTCCCCTGCTTTTGTTGGGCTGGGGTTGTGAGCTCTTGGATGTCTGCAAGCGGCCTCCCATCTGACGAAGGCAACTGTTGTCATCTTCAAGGAACACTGGCCTTAAGTGATGTTAAGGTAGAATTAGAAATAAGGAAGCCTTTTGATAAACTCACAGACCTGAGATTCATCGGAAGATTTTAAGAGAAGTTACCTTATTGAATGTGACATCCGAGAAAGTAACTCCCAGGGCTTCTCATCATTTGGCTCAGCTCCCTAGCCGAGGCTGCCCTAGAGGCCAGAGGCATGGGCCACAAGCCCAGTTCAAAGCAAACTTCTCTCTCCGGCCCTGAGAAAAGCCACTGTCTCTAGTGCCATTCCTTTTTCATCTGCTTCCAGCCTTGGGGCATCACTGAGAAGAGCTATGTGGAACTTCATTTTCTCAGCCTCCCTGTGCCCTAGAGTGGGAATAATGATAGTATCTACCTCACTGGGCTGTACAGAGGACTAAAGGAGCTGCTATTTGTAAGCGCTCCTGGAACAGTGCCCAGCATACAAGTAGTACCCTGTGCTTGTTAAGTGAATAAATAAATATCTAAAGTCATTCCTGCTATAAGAGACCTTTAGAGATAGTCAAGTCCCTTTATTTTAGGGTTATGGATAACACACCTGAGTGGACGGACCACTGACTTTACCTAGCAGACACTTTGGAACATTCCTATGAGCTCTAAATGTCATTTGAATGACAACTTTAGCGTTAGCAATGACCACTGTGGCATTAGCAGGCACCTGTTCTGAGAGCGTTCTTCAACATCTAAGTGGTTTAAACATCTTTTCTGCCCCTCAAAACCTCACAGTTAAGAATGTGAGGTGCAATCTGCAGAGAACATTTCCTGCCGGACACAACACCTGTTCCGTATACTCGATGCCACCCCATAGCGGAGTGTAAATGTGGTAACACCGTCCAGCAAAAGGTCACACAGAGGTGCAGGGGAGGGGAAGAAAGCCTAGACCCAGAGACACCTCTCCATACACACACACAACTGATCTTATCAGCTCCAAAACACAGTGCAGTTTCCTTAATAGGAAAGGCACACACAGCGATGGCCAGTGAAGGAAGCACTTGAGGAGGATTTAATTATAGGGGAGAAAGATGCCTCTGGCTTAATGTGTTTGTAAAGATGCTGATTTTACCCCTTGTTTGCATGGGACAGAAGGAGACTGTAGCAGAAATCCACCCCCCTCTGCACTCGCCTGATGGAAAACGAGGGTAATAAAAGCACCTTCTACATAGGGTTATGAACCTGAATTGTGCTTGTGCACGTGAATAGTGCTGGCATCACTGTGGAAAAGCAAACTTGCTGACGCCCAGGGTTGGCAAGGATGCCATCCTATAGATGACAGAGCATTGCCGGCAATTTGGGGCTGTGGAGGCTGCATCTGATCCATGAGATGCTATATTTTTGCTGTGCCTTCAGATCCCCTCTAGAAACCTGTTGTTCAAATATTCGGGCAGCAAATCATTCAGAGGAAATCAGCTACGCTCTGTTTGCCCTAAGGACAGAATATGGAGAGAAGAAACGGGCTTCCACTCCAGCAACGGGACTTTGTTTAGATAGGAGGAGGAACTGGCCGTCACTAAAGATTAACTTTAAAACCTAACTAATTTGGGCTAATTGGAGGGAGATGAGTCTGAATCACTTAAGATTCCGAGTTAGACCCTATTTTTAAATGAAATACAGTTTTTTGCTTTCAAGTACTCACAGTGACTCAAACTAGGGTGCTTTAGTAAATGAATAAGAGTGGTAATTAGCATCTTGTCTCTTTGGAGGGAAACGCAAGCTCCAGGAGAAAATTTTTAACAAAAGGGCAAAAGTGAGCTTCAGCCTACCCCTGTCAAATCACTCCAAATTCTGAATCTGCAGGAGGAACTATTAAACTGAGGATAGTGTTAGGTGGCTGAGGGTGGTGGTGGATACTTTTTTTCTGATCAGTCTGAAAAACAGGGCATTTGAGATGGTCCAGGCATAGAGAGCACAGGGACGATGACCTCCCCAGTTTCCTTCAAGCTCCCTGAGTTTATTTGCCTTACGGCTTAGCTTTTTAAACATAAGGAGAATCCTTTTAAGCCCTTGTGTCCTAGTCTTGTCATTTATTACCACCATGTGGCAATGCTAGGGTATGAAGCCAATAAATCATTTGGACGGGAAGTGACTACAGGCCGGATTAATTTCATTATCATCCTTAAGCAGATAGGTGTCTAGCACGGCCGATGTCTCCAGTGAAGACTGATGTGCTATCTCTCCTGACAGCCCTCCCCTGGCCTTGCAGACAGCTATGGTGGTTCTTCCTTTTCCCTGCAAGAGTGGCTCATCCTGCCTTTCCCTCTGAAGGGCAGTGAGTGGCCACACCCCCTTCCTTTGTGGTCCACCTCATGCCAACACGGTTGCTAGGGGACTCCAAGAAGCCTGATCAGGGTGGCCTAGCCCTCCTGGCACAGCTGAGCAAGACAAGCACATTAGCTTGCTAAGGGAGGGCACCAAAGGAGGGTGTCTGTGGCCGTGTTCCTTCTAAACCTGCCGAGACAAACTCGCTACCCGGACAACACAGAGGGAAGGAGATGGCTGCCAGGCTGCAAGCTTGAACGTCAAACTGATGCCCTAATAAGCCCCTCTCTAGGTTCTTACACTTGCCGGGCAGCAACTCCAACCTCCGCCTAGCCATTAAATTCCCCCTGGAGCACTGCTTCTCTGAGTGTGGCTCACAAGCAGGCATACATACTCCCAGAAAGCCCCCTGGGGATTTTTACAAGTTCCAAAAGCTAAGACCGCCAGCTCTTGGCAAGATGACTCCAAGGTTGGAAAGTCGGAGCTGCAGGAGGGTGAGCACAAAAGCAAGTTGTTAGTCCACAGCTCTCTCTACCAGATGCTCTCCAGCAAAGGCTCTGGGGGCAGCGCCCCCGCAGGGGTCACCCAAAGCAGCTATTTCCAAACTAGTTCTGAGAACCACTTAGCCAAAGAGCCCAAGGAAGAGGTGTCCTCTGTTTCTGGCCACTGTCCAGAAAGCTCTGTTCAATAGCCATTTCTGCTTCCTCCTGGGAGAGGGGACAGCCTGCAGGGTCCAAAGGCCTTCTCGGTGCAAACACATTTACCTGGGACTTCACAGGCATGAAAGATAGGAGGTGCTTACTCTCCAAGTGGCCTGGGAAGCTGCTCCTGCCATCTCCTCTGTCTCTGGAAGGGCACCCGCAGCAATGCATCTGCACGGCCGTCCCTAAGCGCAATCTTGACAGCTCCTTCACCCAGAGACTCTCCCATCTGTGCGGTTTATGGCGCCCATCGCCTGCCCATCTCTGAGTCCCTCTGCTTGTCTCCACGTCAAGAGCCACCGTGTCATTTCTGGCCAACATCACTCCTCACCTGAAATTCTGCCAGGGACAGCTTCTAAGGGTCTTGCTATTTCCAGGTTTGTACCTCTTATAACCATGCTCCAGACACAGCCACAGGCATTTCCAAGGCACAAATCTCCCCTGCTTAAGATCCTCCAGTGGCTTCCTGGGATTATTGTTGGGACAAAAGTCCAACTGCTGAAGAAGCTGGTAGGGCCGTACAATCTGTATCTCCCCTTCTTGCCTCCCTCCCCACGTCTCTGCCCTCCTCTCAGTCAGGCTGTGGCAGGTACTAGGTAAGCCACAGACCCTAGAACCCAACTCTCTGAGTCCAAATCTTGGCTCTGCCACTGACTAGCTGCTGGTAAACCTCCCTGAGTGTACCCATCGATAAAGAGGGATAATAATAGCACCTACCTCATAGGACTGCTAGACATAGGATGGACGAAGCCAGAGCAAGGGGCAGTGCTGAGGACAGCGCCCGGCACGGAGGGAGGCCTCGATCACATCACCTATTATTGGCTCTCACTGCCACCCCCGCCTCTCTCAAGTTTTAGGCAGTTGCCAAGTCTTTCTGTGGAAGAACATGTGTCTTCTCCCTTCCCTGTGGGGCGTGCTGGTGCCCCATTCCAGCCCTGGGAAGTTCTCACTCTTCAGGTCTCTGCTTAGTCAGCTTCCTCCAGGAAGCTTTCTCGGATGCTCTGAGCCACAGCACTCTTACACCATAGGTGTTGCCTCATAACTGTCTTCCCCCTTCTTCATCCCTTCCCGGTGGCGGTAGGCTCCTTGAAGTCAGGAACTTGGCCTTTGTTCCTCTTGCGTGCAACCCAGCACTTAGCACATAGCAGATATTCACCAAAGATTTGGAAAATGTTGCTGAGTGACTCCCAGTATTCATCTCAGGGTGTTCCAGAACCTTCCCTGCTTCCTCTCTCTCTCTCTCTCTCTCTCTCTCTCTCAAAAATAAATAAATGTAAAAAAAGGAAGTATTACTGAATATTGCAAACAAACAGGAAATGTAGGACTTCTTTGGAAAAAAAGGACCCCACACAAAGGTTATGTGGCTCTGTGAACACCGTGGAGAACTGTGAGTGAAGTTTCCCACCCAAACTGCAGGATGGAGAGTGATCAGTCATGCGAAAATCGAAGTCCTTTGGGTGTGGGGGGAGGGGATGACCCAGGGGAACTGCTGGCCATGAGACGCAGTAATTCCCGGGCTCTTCCAAACAAGCAACTAAGGAAAATTGCTGTCCTGCAAACAAGCCATCTGCAAATTGCCAGAAAATGGTGGGGGTCCCATAATTTTTTTAAAAAAGAATTGATATGGTAGTACTCGGAGATGAGCTATCGAGTCAGGATTGGGCCTGGGGAAGGAGATGTGGGGCTAAGCCTTGCTCTTACCTCATAGTGGCCAATGGTATTTAGCTTGGTTATTCCATCTTCGAGGATCACAGATGAACTGTCAATATCCAGAAGTTCTTTTTGTCGTGTGCCCACTTGCAGCTCTGAAGAGAAAAAGAAGAGTACATTTTGTTCTTCTTTGAAATTAATGTGAGAAGGTTAAATGCTATTCTGTAATAATGGTAGCAATTGTTATTTATAAATAAATAAAGCTTACAAAAAGTGGTTAATATTTGTTTGAAAGTTTGGAGATATATCAGCCAAACTGGTAGCCTGGGTTTGGTTTTGGTTTTGTGTTTAGGGCTCTGGCTTTTAAGACTACATTTCCCTGGGGCGGGGGGGGGGGGGGTGCCTGGCTGGCTCAGTTGGTTAAGTATCCAACTCTAGACTTTGGCTCCTGCTCATGGTTCATGAGTTCGAGCCCTGCATCGGGATCCATGCTGGCAGTGTGGAGCGTGCTTGGGATTCTCTCTCTCTCTCTCTCTCTCTCTCTCTACCTCTCCCCAGCTCATTCACTCACTCACTCTCTCGCGCGCGCAAAGTAAATAAACTTAAAAAAAAAAAAAAAAAAAAAAAAAAAAAAAAAAAAAAAAAAAAAGAAAAGACTACATTTCCCTGAAGCTTGAACTGCGAGGCTAAGCCTGGAAGTAAAGCCAATGGAAACAAAATAATGTGTGCTTAGAGGGACTAAGCTCTTCAGAAAATTCCCAAAACAAAATGTCAGGTTCCCAAGCAGGTGCACTGTGAACTATCTTCGGTAGGTCCCTGGGCGGGGGTGCATCGGTGGGCTACTGTCTCAAGCCATACCATTCAGACTGTTTTATGGAGATTGCCAACTTGTGCCTTGGGGCTAGAATGTGGCCCACAGATATGTATTTTTGTGTGTGAACCTGCACAATGTTTTACTTATTATCAGTGTCAGTTCAGCACCAACATTCAAAGATCAGGAGATTGCACATAATAATTCAGACTGATTTCTCTTTTAAAAAATTGGATCATCTGATAGTACTGACCACACAGGCCCGCACGCAGCCACTGGCTGAAGCGGGGTGGCACTGACCCTTTAGAAGGCATGTCTTTCCCCCCAGTTAAGTTGGGTCCTGTGATTTCCTAGTGTCCTGGGTGGGCCAAAACCCCGTGTTTATGACAGTTCGTGCCCCTTTGGGCATCTGAGTTTGTGAGCCTCTGCTGGAAGTGGTCTTACCAACAGCTGCTTCCGGTGTTGGGTTTCAATACAACTTATAGCTGGTTTCTAAGGCTTTTGCCCTTGTTTTCTGGGGCCAGACTTGGAGGTATTTGCAAGATCATCACACACGCAGAAGCCTAACATGGCTGGAATGCTCTGTTCCCATTTCCCATCCATCAGACTACTACGTGAAGCTTCTAGTAGACCTGTTCTGCTCCCTGCTTTCCTACATCAGGAAGAACTGATGGGCTCAGACACAAGAACGGCAAGAGGGTGTAGCAGCAGGACTGCCACTGGGCTGTTTTCCCCAGGGTGGTCGGCTCCACATGCCCAGCTCTCTGGCCCAGCAGCCAGAGCCACACATTTGCACGAGGTAGGCTGGGGCAAGGAAGTTGACGGTCCCGGGTCAGGCAATGGTTTCCCATCGGGGGCTGCCTCTTTGACCCTGCCTCTAACCAAATGAGCTAAAATGGTCTTCAAGGGCCAGACAGTCTACCCAACAGAAGGAAGCAGAAAAGAGGCAGAAGAGAGGAGCCTTAGTAGCCCTTTCTTCGAAGCCAAGTCCTGTAGTTGCTGCACATTTGCATCGTGTCACTCGAACTTGCCAGGCCCTGCCCCCAGGCTTCTCTAAATGGCCTTTTAGCAGGAGGTTTGGCTTGGAGGGCCAGGTGGGATGATTTTAATTGCCTGCTTAGTAGAGGCTACGACTGTACATTGCGGGGAGATGAACCTTGTTACGCTGTCTGTCACTGCTGTGATTTTACTCTTCTTTCCTGTCCCATTATCTGCTATAAAATCCCACGACAGTCTCTTGGGAGGGCTGCAGGGAGCTCAACTTTAAAATGTTGATGAACATTTGAGTGGAGCGGAGCCCTGTTAGCGCGTTCATGCGTATGCTCTCCTTTGCAGTAGACCAGTGGAGCCCGAAAATGAATTCATAGCAGATGCTGCTTCGTGTTGGGGAGGATGGAGAATATACTTAATGCAGGACGCGATTAGCAGAGACGAAGATGACCTTTCCAGGGTGCTGCAGTTAACACCCAGAGTCTGAGCCACCCGCTAATGACACCCTCGGTATCACAACAAACAAATCAAATGCCAATGTGAAATGCAACACACACAGAGGGCGCTGGGTTTACACCTTTTCGTACTTCTTGATGCAGGGTGAATCCATTCAGTCTGAGGGTTACCAATCTCATGAATCTGATTTACAAACATAATATTTCTGTAAAAAAAAAACAAAAAACAAAAAACCCAGCATCTTTGAAGGATAATGCTTGGTAGGAAAAAATCACGATGCTCTTGGGAGAGCAGTACGGTCTCTTGGCCCCCAGACATGCCCTCTGGGAATAGCCCGGGCCATGTAAGTTTGAACAAACAGAAGCTTGCATGCTGTGGGCAGGGGGGAAAGGGAGAGACGGAGGGGAGAGACGGTGGAAGAGACGTTCATCAGGGATTGGGACAGACTAGCTCCCTCCTTGCCTTACCAAGACCAATTTCATTCAGCTGAAGTCCATAAGGAGAGCCATTTTTGCTTAGGAATGCCTGGAAAATCTTTTCTTTGGCTTGGCCTATGGTATCACAATCAAGAACGTTGACTGGAATATTCCGGCAGACATCTGCACTCTCATTTTCTGGGATCTTTTCAAAGACGACGTTTAATGCCTGCAAGAATACAAACAGGTTTCCAAGTCTATTAGATAATTGCAGTCTGAAAGGCATTCATAAAAGACACAAACCTTGGCGAGTCCCACTAATACCTCTGACAGTGCATTAGCAAACACTGTGTCCCATTATACTACTTTAATCTTTTTTCCATAATCCATTCTTTTTGGGGATAATGGAAAGGAAAACAGAAAAGTTAAAACTCTCATTAGAGAGCAAGCATTGAATAAATACATCTGAGAGTAAAATATATATACACATAAATGCTCTAGCAGTGGTGATTTCTAATTTCATCCTCAAAACAAAACAAAACAAGCCCCAAACTGGAAAGGTTCCACAGTAGATGAGGGCAGATTGGTGATTATCTTTTTTATTAACAGGACCACAGAGTCCCAGAAGTGAAGTTCCAGGTGACAGGGAAGGTCAGGGAGGTCCCCGTATTGATCATGCTGAAGAGGTTACTTTTTAATATGCAGCATTAATTACAATAACATTTATCTTCCCCTCCACTTTCAATAACTTCAGTTTCCCAAGCCCTCACGAAAACCCTGAGACCCCCACCCTGCACTACTATTCTTGCATTAATTACTTCCCGTTTCAGTGCCAGTATTTAACGTTTTGTCAGTTCACGTTCTCCTAATGCAGCAAAGCCTCAGAATCAGACTGATGGGGGAAGGGAAGGGCTTTGTGAATGTGTGAAAACACAGAACTAGGGAGTATTTCAAAACAAATTTAAAAGCAATTTCAGGTTTACTTTGAGAACAAACACACACATCTAACACAACAACGTTTACTTACTACAGCTCCTTGGGGGAACAGGTTCAGGGAAGTGCTAAGAGCGTCTTGTCATTAGCATCACATACAGTTTAGATTCTGAGGTACCTTGGTAATCTCAGAATCAAGGGTACGGTGAGAAATGCTCAGTGTTTTAATGTTTTTGAACCTGGCTGTAATGAGGGAATGTAAAATGATTAACTAATGGAAATGCTAAAAAAAAAAAAAAATGAAAACACAATTAAGGGGAGAACAGGGATCCTTAGGGTTCACTCAACTTTAAAATGGGTAAAATGGGGTCACCTGGGTGGCTCGGTTGTTAAGCTTCCTACTTCCACTCAGGTTATGATCTCTCAATTTGTGAGTTTGAGCCCCGCATCAGGCTCACTGCTGTCAGCACAGAACCTGCTTCGGATCCTCTCCCTCCCTCCCTCCCTCCCTCTCTGTCTCTCAAAAATAAATAGTAAAAAAAAAAAAAAAAAAAAAAAAAAAAAAAAAGGAAAGAATAAAAAGAATAAAATGGAGAGAATAACAATACGTGCCTTCTAGCCATGTTACTAAAGAGATTGAATAAGACAATGCATGTCAAAGGCTCCACACAGAGCTGGGCTGCTGGCAAGGGTTTGATGAGGACGACAATGATGATGGTAAAAGTGCTAAGTTATTATTTCGTGTAACTTATCAGAATTCTAATTATTGCTAGTGTTACTATGCCTTCATTCAGAGACTCAGAGACCCAGCAGTTGGAAATCCTGGCCGAGAGAGAAGGCTCTAGAGGACATGTGCGGGGCGGACCTTCTAGAAGGAATCGGGGTGGCCACCCTCATGCCAGAGTCCTCTCCCTCGCCTCCCTTTATCAGCACATTTATTGACACCCTGCCAAATGTATTTCAAGACACATGTCTTTTGACCTTGCCAACATCCTGGTTATGGGGCTGTGTTATTATCCCCGTTTTTGAATGAGGAGATGGAGGCACAGAGAGGCCAAATAACTTGCTCTGGGGGGGGACACAGCTCGTAAGTGGCAGAGCCAGGAGAGGGCGTCAGGAACCACTCAGCTCCAGGGTCCCTCCTCGCCGCACCTGGGCCCACCCACAGCCTAGGAACTCTGGGCCTCCCAGAACCCTGACTTAGGTCCTAAGCAAACACTGTAAGCCAGTAAGCAAAGTCCTAAGCTAGACCCCCGACACAAAGGGGGGTTCAGGAGGTGTAAATGCCGATCCTGCCCTTACGGTCTGAGCAGACCTGCCCGTGTCTTCCCTTATTTCTCTGCGAGCTGGTCTGCTCCCAGTGGGAGGAAGGGTGGGTAAGCTATTTCACAGGGCTTCCGAAGATAAAGACACCTGGATAAAGCACCTTTTAATCAGAGCTCCAGCGATCCCAGCTTGTTTAATAGTTTTATAGGTATTTGTGAAATAACATTCTGTGACTACCTAAAGGGCACTGTTGTCTTTAACAAAAACACCTCTTTACAGGCAATAAATGTTCTACTTAAAAACATAACCAAAACAAGGGGGAAAAAAACCTTAACTGGATGTAAAATAATGTAAATCTGCCTCTGCCTCCACAGCTAGATGGGTGGAAAAAAGGTAAAATGGTATTTTATAGAGGCCACAGGGAATTCTGAGAGTCAATTCGGACCCAAATTGATTTTTTATGCTGCTAACGCTTAGTGCTCCAACAGCAATTTCCTGAAGCCTAAGTAGAGTCAGGGGGCAGAGTGGGCCCTACCTCGCCACCCTACCCCGGGCTCAGCACGCACTGGGCCCTTGCTCCCCATCAGGGAAGAGCCCCCATGGCAGGGCCACTCCCCCCTTACAAACCCATTTAACCAGTCTTCCCTACCCCCTACTTAGGGTTAGGCACTGAGGTATAAGAGAGACCTTACAACATAGTCCTTGTTTTCAGATAATTCACGGTACATTTGGCAAACCAAAGCGTCACCTTTGAAACAACACTCAGCCACCAGGTGCAACACTATCACCCCCAGTAAATGTTGACAGAGAATTCAAGGAAGCACGGGAGGGCTGAAGGCCCTGAGCACAGGATCAGACCATCTGGATCAGACCTTCTACTCAGCTGTGAGAGCATGGCTAAGCCCTCTAACTTCTCTGAGCCGTAACACTCTCATTGTTTCTACCTCAGAGGAGTGACAAGGTCACTAAATAGTGACGTAATAATAAATTAAGGAGTGCTTCCTGTGTGCCAAGCACACAGAAACCTTATCTCCTAGATTCTACAATTATTCCCATTTTACAGATGACAAACTGAGGCACAGCAAGGTTAAGGAAATTGCACAAAGTCACCCAGCAGGAAAATGGTAGAAGCATGCACTCTAGCTCCATGTTCTAAAACCTTTGGTGATCCCTCCTTTCAAAACATGAAAAAAAAATTTTTTTTTAATGTTTATCTTTGAGAGAAAGAGAGCACAAGCAGGGGAGGGGCAGAGAGAAAGAGAGACAGACAGACAGACAGACAGACACAGAATCCAAAGCAGGCTCCGGGCTCTGAGCTGTCATCAGAGAACCCACTAACTGTGAGATCATGACCTGAACCGAAGTTGGACACTCAACCAACTGAGCCACGCAGGTGCCCCTCAAAATATGAAAATGTTTTGTAAACTAAGCACGGTCCAAACCTATGGGATGACCATTAGTTTTCCACAAAAGGCTAAAGGGCTCCAAAATCTACACTGGTCTTTTCTCCAGAAATTCGTCCCGGAACAGCTCTGGCTTTCCCTATTTCTTTGGCATGAATGTGTCAGCAAAGCTGGGGCAGCAGATACGGTTGGTGGCGTCTGATCCTGTAACCCAGTTCTGGCCAGTGAAATATAAAGGGAAAGGGTTTCTACTCTAACAAAAGGGGAGCGCAGTGCTTGGAGCTGTGGCAGCTATACTGTGACTAGGAGGGAGGCACAAAAGGAGCACAAAGATGGTGACCCAGATGAGTAGATGGACCAGCCTTGGGGCTGCTCACCTCCTGACTTTCTGCTCTAGAATGCAATTCCATGTCCTTACTTTTTTATAAGCACCTTTATTCGGATTTTCTCTTACTTACAGCTGAAGGTACCCAGCCTGACAGAGCTCATTTTGTTGATGCCGAGGTTGCTAAATCCACTCACTGACACTCATCTGCTTTGCACCTGAACACTGTGGACAGGGCATTCCAGATGATACAAAGTAGAACCTGGCACTGATCCTGACTGGGAAGTATGTAAAGATGAAAAGAACAATTGTGAGATATATATAATGAATTCTAATACCAGGTAGAAACCAGTAGGTATGGGTGGAGTGCTTTCGGGGTTCAGAGAGAGATTACCTCTAGCTTGGAGGAGCTTTTTCAAAGGGCGAGAAATCCGTGAAGACTGCATGGAGGAAGGGGCATTTGAACGGAGTCTGGAAAGGAGCTGCATGTGCAGCAGTACATGAGGTGGTCTGTGCACCATCACATACTTGGCTTCAATTCTAACTAGACTGGTGAGTAGCAAACTTTAATCTTTTAGTTGGGCTACTAGGTCAGGAAGTCTAGAAAAAGAATCCCACTTCCTTTCGGTAGAACGGAGGGTAGAGGACTTGAAGAACTGTGTTTGCCTTTCCAAAACCACCACCTGCCATCTGAGGGGTTCCATTACTATTTATGGAAACAAAAGCTGAAGAAGAGAATACTGTTTCAGGTTTCTAATATCAGAGTGGGCGCTCACATACAGCATTTTCAGCACTTCCCATTTACTGCTAGGAGCTGTCTTAAATGCTTGCTAAGTCATTTAATCCTGCTCTGTTCGTTTAATAACTGCTCAGTGAAGTGGACACTATTATTAGCTTCACTTAACAGATGAAGAAACTGAGACAGAGAGAGGTTCAGAAATGTGTCCAATATCACAGAGCTGCCGAGGGTGATCACTAGGACACGTCCATTCTCTTAACTGCAAAGCCAAAAGGCCAGTCAAGGTGATAAATGTCAAGGGGCAATCCCAATCTGCCTAAAGATCTCAATAAATGCTCTCAGAGCATACAGGCTGGTCAACCTCCTCGGCTTGGCTTGGCATGGGGCCCCATGGCGCCCACTCAATCCGGAGGACGCCACGGGCTGGTGAAAGGTACCACCTTTCATACTACCCGAGGCATTTGTATGGAGCTCATGTTCACCCAGAGGAAGAAGGACCTTTCCCAGCCTCTACCACAGCTGGCCGTGGCCATGTGACTGTGTTCTGGCCAATGAGATTAAGCAGGTGTGCTGTGTGACAGCCTCTGGGAAACTTCCTTAAAAGACAGCTGGTGGCCATTTGTCCCCTTTTCTACAGCCCTACTTATGTCCTGCTGGCTGGAATGTGGAAGAAGCCTGGGTGGGGATTAACAAACACTTCAGACCATGCGGTGGGCTGAGATTGGGAGCCTGGGTGTGTGAGGATGTCCCAGGGCAGAGGCACCCACCAGCGCCAGACTGCGTACCCCAGAACTTCTTGTGCGACAGAAATAAACTTCTCTGCTGCTTAAGCCCCAGGTAGCTTGGGTCTCTGTTTCTTGCAGCATAACTGCATCCTAATGGATTCAGTAACGTGCCCGTTACCAAGAAGGATTGTTAGAAGGGCAAGGGTATTTGGAAGATGCATGGGCCCAGAACCCAGAGAAAGGACCAGACCGGAAGGACCTCATCCTTTTGTAAACAGGTCACAACCCCTCCCCCACTCCGCCCCACCTTTAGGTAGGTAGTCGTTCAGATTTATCATTGTGGTCTTCTGTTCACTTCTGTCTGAGAGGAGGCTATCTGCCGTAGATTGTAAATGCACAGATAAAGGGATTAGTGGTCACGTTTCTAATAGTACCATAAGCCTTTAATGACAATGGATTCAGCTAATCAACTCCCCACATCACCGGCACCATCAACAATAAGTAACCAACCAGAAAGAATGGTGAGAGGACACTGTGCTTAAGAGACCTTACGACTGACAGGAAAAACTGCTCGGACAAGGAAAACTCTTATAAATAAATGATGAGAACCGCCCTGAGGTATGATGGCTAGGTTTTATGATCACCTGTTTGTAGATGAAGAAACAGGTTTACAGAGGTTCGGTGACTTGCCCAAGGTCACACAGCCTGTTAGTAAAGTGGCTGAGCTCAGTTCACGCCCAAAACTGTCAGACTGTAATCCCAGCTGTTGGGCACTATGCTATCTATGTAACACCTTGTGCACTAAGGTACACAGCGCCTAGACCAGCACATTCGTGTTTCACGAGTGGCTTTACCCACCATTCCTTCACACAACCTGGAGGTTTAAGGTACCAAGGAGATAGAAAAAATAAAGTTGCAGGGGGCTGGGAAGATGAATCAAAGGCCGGGGAAGAGGCATTTTCCCACACTTTTTGCACACTTTGGTGGGGGAAAGGATGATGCTGCTACCTCATAAGTCCTCAACCACATTCTTGGCCCATAAGGCCTGGAATGTTGCTGCATCCTTTCTGTGATGCCTTATAATACCTAGAAAGTAATTTTTCAAAAAATGTATTTTTTTTTAAAAATACATTATCCTAAAAGGGCTTAGGCCAATAATGGCTTTCATTAAATAAAACTAGAAAATATTTTTCTAATTTCATTTGAGAGCCAAATGAAGGTCAAGAGAAAAATCTGGTTCTTAGACCAAACTGAATTTTATATATTCTTTTTTTTATGTTTATTTATTTATTTTGGAGGGGGAGCTCACGCGAGCGCAAGCAGGGGAGGGGCAGAGAGCGAGCGAGACACAGAATCCGAAGCAGGCTCCGGGCTCTGAGCTGTCAGCACAGAGCCCGACGCGGGGCTCGAACCCACAACTGTGAGATCATGACCTGAGCCAAAGTCTGACGCTCAACCGACTAAGCCCCACAGGTGCCCCACACCAAAATGAATTTTAGAGGAGGGGTGCGGTAGGAAAGAAGAAAACTACTTGCAGAAATTCAGTAGAGGCAGTGTGAGCCAAGAATTAAAAGTGCAAGTCTCCAAAGCTTCTGATCCAAGGTTTTTCTTCAGCCGGAGTCAGCAGCCCCGGGATAGGCTACCAAGTGCTGCTCCTGCCGGCCCTACAGCCCCCATTACCCTTCTTTTCCTTCCCCCCAAAGACCGAGGGCCCAAAGCTTCCTGGATCAAGGTATTTTGTCCCCCCTAACAGAATAATGAGGAAGGCCTTTTCCACCTTGAAGAAAAAAAATTAAGTTAATGGAGAGAATTTCCTCAAACCTAAGTTTCTCTCACAAAGTTTTCTGTACTTGCTAGCCTTTGCTAACATTTGTTCATGACAGAATCGACTAAGAATCTGTCTGATTAAGCCCAAAATGATTGATTTCAGTATTTTAGGCTTAATAGGAGTATTTCACGGTTTGTGTTTTGGCAAAGCACCCTATGAGTTTCAGATTTATGGACAGTGGTGAGGCATTTCCACTGCTGTGTCCCAGAAAAAGAAGAAAGAGACCCAGGCTTTTGGGGGTCGTGGGAAGGCAGATTCCAGTTCTTTTTTCTCTATTATGTCCAGCTCTAGATTAAGGGCTGGCAAACTTTCTGTAAAAGGCCCAACAGTAAATATTTAAGACTTTGCAGCCTATATGGTCTCTGTTACAACTACTCAACTCTGCAGTTGTAGCAGGACAACGGCCATAGACAACAGTAAACGAATGTGCATGGCTGTGTTTCAATAAAACTTTATTTAAAACAATAGACAGCAGGGCCACATTTGGCCCACAGGCTCTTGTTTGCTGATCCCTGCTCTAGACAATGGTAACTTCAAATGGAATGCTGACTTTGCCAATGTCAAAAAGAAAAAAGACCTATTGAAAAAAATGCCTTTTATCTCCACCATGATTTGCTATAAAAGTTACCATTCTCCGAGGAGTACCAGTATAAATAAGGATCCTTAACAATGCAGAGTCACATTTGAGCTACAAAGAAGAAAATTAAATACTTCTGTATTTAGGTAACTAAATTATTTTCTAATCCCAAGATTATGGGTATGAAAAGAAAGGGAATGAAGAAGGAAGTCATTTAACGTTAATTTTTCATTTTCCACTTCTTGCCATCAACTGGGGAATGACTTACCTAAAATGATTATAAAAAAATGGTTTCACTTCTTTGATCAGGAAGCTCAGAACAGTAACTACGAAGTTAGTAATGGTTTCGGTATTATTGCAAGTCATAATGGAAATGATTTGCACTATGGTAGAGAGCAAGAGGGGGGAAAAAAAAAGCCCAAGAATTGTTAATTAACTTCACTGTTTCTCCACAAATGCTAGGAGTATTAAAAACAAGATTGCTGAAGTGCAAACATCAGGATTTAATGAACAATGGGATGTAATTGAAGTAACACAGAATGACTTAATCGGGACAGTGGGTTGTTTAATTATGGGGATAATGGATCTTCTGAAAGGACAACTAAATGGAACAGAAGGAGCTGGAGAGTGGCGGGGAGAGCCACCGTGTTCAAGGAGGCATGCAGACATGCCACTCTCCCTAGAGATAGCTGGGGCTCTGTTATGTAGGAGATATTTTATTAAACATGATTGTCCCCCAAACGGTAACTAACTACTGGGTGCAAAAAGACAGACGGGTGCAGGCTGGTGTAAGTCTTCCATAAACCGTAGTGGAGGCACTAAGATATCTACAGACATGTATCTGTACTTTTTCTAAGAATTTCTAATAATCTTAAAGACTTTCTCACAGATATGAGAACGAGGGCAATAATATGTTTGTCGGAGCACTGTTTCCCAGGGTGCCAAGATGCTATCTCTCAGATACAGCAGATTGGCAGGCTCATTTCCTGGGTTTAAGAGTTCAAAAAACCATTTCTCGCTTAACTTTGATTACAAGTCGACCTTCTCTTGCTAATTCAGCACACTTTGCTACGAGTTATTGGGTTTTCTCATCTCCTCTTGAAAGTGAAGCAAATGTCCTTTCTCCCTCCTATGCAGTGCGCTCTCCTAGAACTGAACTCTTCACGCCTCCCTTTGCTCTTTCAAAGTTTCAGGCACTCGGCTCTGAAATCATTCTCTCCACACGGACACAGCACAGCGCGCACTCTCAGGGTGGGCCCGAGGTTCTCCGGCAACAAATCGAACATGCCTAAAATGTTGCAAAGGGGGAAAAAACCACGGAGCAATAGGCTGATTCCTCTTCCAGCTGTCAAATCCGAATCCCCTGATAGTAGAGGAAGAGAGAGTCCCGCCTGTGCGCCAACCCTCCTCGACGCTGGCATTCGCGGGATGATCATGTTGGGGCAGCCTTTTCATCGAACGCCAGTCTGCAACACCTCGATACAGAAGGATGTTTCTCGGGGCATCTGGGTGGCTCAGTCAGTTAAGTGTCCGACTTCGGCTCAGGTCATGATGTCACAGTCCGTGACCCCCCTCTGTGCTGACAGCTCAGAGCCTGAAGCCTGCTTCTGATTCTGTGTGTCCCTCTCTCTATGCCCCTCCCCCGCTCACTGTCTCTCAAAATAAAATAAAGACATAAAAAAATTAAAAAAAAAAAGAAGGATGTTTCTTGTGATACCAGAGTTAAGTACAATTGCGATATGAAATTTGAGCAAAGACAGAGGAATTTTCCTCCCAGGATGCAGTGACAAAGAATTACATCAGAGCCCATTTGTCAGTAGAATGATTTCAAGTATAAGAAACTGGCAGGATGTCTTTGTGTTCTAGAAAACACCCCTACCTCAGGGAGAACACATCCTAATCTTAGAGGTGTGAAACTAACTCCTGGGTTGTTACATGAGGTGCTGTGTTTCTGAGCACTTCGCCAAACAGGCATTTGGGGGCCCCTTTAAATGGGTCTATGTCGTGACACCAGGCTCTGTCATTTCAAGTTGCTCATGTGGCTGCTCTTGTTTTTTTCTCTGACTTTTCTTCCCTTGAAAGAATTTACACACACACACACACACACACACACACACACAATCGAGTTTGTTCAGCATACCCTGGTTTTCAATTACATAAACCACCTCAGGCAAATTTAGAAAATCAAGATCTCAAACCACTGGGTGTACATGACTGGGGTGGAGGGTTAGTGGGGAGGTAAGAGAGAAGGAGGAGGGACGGAGGGAGGGGGTAGAGAGGGAGGGAGGGAGGAGGAGGAAGGAAGAAAACTGTAATATGATGGTTAAGGCTGGGGGAACTTGCCTGAAAGGAAATGAAAAACCTTAAATTTTTTATATTGACCTTCTGCTAACATTTTGTCACACAGCAGAGCCCAGATCATGTGCCTTCTCTGGAGCTTCTAATACACCCATCCACCATGAAACAGGTTGGGGCAGGTACAATACAAGGGATTAAAAATCTTTTTTAAAGGCAAGGCCCCTAGAAACAAGCAGCCCACCCCCTTTCCAGTCCCTATCTACTGGCAAATCTGCATTTGAAAAAGGAAGATCTATCTGGATTTCTAAAATCATAATTTCCCATTAGCCTTTTCCCCAGGGGCTATAAAGGAAACAAGAATCCAAGAGTCAACATGAATTCCTTCAACATCAAGAAACATTTGGATGACAAGTTGAGAGTTAACAAATCCGAAACACATGGTCTTAATTGACTGTGAAATAAATAATGTTTCAAAATGAAAGGCGGAAAAAGTGTTTCCATGTAAAACATTAGAAAGAACTCAAACCTCCAAAGTTGCTTCAGGCATTTGACTCCTTCCCCACCCCCAGGCGGATCCTCCCCTTCTCTCTCCCTCCGGCTGGGGGTTCCTGCTTTCATGAAACTAAATCACTGCTAGATTCCCCCAACCTATATAGGCTCACAGATATTTCTCTTTGGGAGTCTGTGGGGCCTTCGAAAATGTTTCACAGTGAAAGCAGGCACATCTTTGGGGGTAGGACCAAGGCCCTGGGTTGGTCTTCAAACAATCATAGGGGAAGGTGCTTTGCATCAATAGGCCCTGATGCAAACGTTTGTTTTGTACTCCAAAACACCGGGCCCTCTTCCCCCGCAGGACGTACATTAGAATTACCTGCAGGGTTTAAAAAAGCCTATCCACGCCTGGGCTTTATCCCCAGCAGTTCGGATTTAATCAGTACCCGAGGGAGGGAAGGTGCAGGCATCGTTGGCCTATCTGGATCTGCATTTCTAACAAGTGCCACGGGGAGGGGGGTAATTAAACTGAATACAGATTTACACGGCAGTCAGCGTCCTAAACTCTTTACAGAATACTGACTCTTCACCGTTGCAACACCCCATGAAACAGGCAGGCACCACGATCATCATCTTCACTGGGGACACTGAGGCCTAGGGAGCCTTGGAAACTCGCCCGAAGTCGCACTGGGGCAGAGGCGGGCTGCAGCGGGTGCACCCTTTGCCACGATGCCAGCAGTTCTCTGGGGGTGGTCTAGGACCAGCTGCGTCTGCAGGGAGCTCTTGAAATATGCAAGATCCCAGGCCCTACGCAGACCTACTGAATTAGAAACTCTGGGGAGCTGCCTTGCAACTGGTGCTTAATAACTTCTAGTGGATTCTGACGCATGCCAAAATTTGAGAGCCACTGCCCCTCACTTCTTGGCTACAGACAGTTGTACTAACAGAAATCAGAACATTGAGAAATGTTGACTTTCTACTCAAGCCTCCTGCCTTGTGGATGGCAGTAGGACGTGGTGCCTTCAGGGGAGGGTAAGCTACATCTGGCAGTGACCTAGAACTCGAAGCAGCCGATCTGTGGACTATTCTCCCACCAGAGGACGTAACCATAACACAGCCCACAGCGACGTGGTGCCTTCTCCAATTAGGGAATGAATTCTTCCAGATGACACCGCGGTTCTCGCCAGCCATCCACAGCTAAGCCACAGGAGACTCGGCCCCCCTACTGAGTAATACCAAAACCCCACCATCATTTTCTCCTCCTCTTCCACTAACGAGATTGTGAAGAAGCCCAGAGTCTCCAGGAAGCTAAAGATCAAAACCAAATGACAGCGACCTCTTTCCCCGGTCTTTATGAGCAGAAAATGCCTAAGTAATTTTGGAGGTATTTGCCGTGCTTGGCCCTTTCTCTAAAATCTGTGAATGTGCAAGAAATTGGTCTCTCTTCCTTTAGGAAGGGAAGAGAAAAGTGTGAGGGGGGGCGGGGGATGGGTGAAAAGGAAGTTCTCAAATGGGTGAAACCTTCCAGCAGCCAAGCAGTCATGTTCCTGAGTGATTTACAGCGTTCCTCTAAAAATATCTATGAGATCACAGAACATTAAGTGCATGACACCAAACATTTGTAACTAATCCATGAAAATAAAGTAAGGGTGTCATGTTGCATAGGGAACACAGTGGAATTTGTCTTGTGTTATCGTTCTAAAATAAGACGGCCTCAATTTGGTTGAAATATATCTTCACACATTGTCTTCCAGAGCAGAGCCGTTTGAGAAATTCTGATTGCAATTATAAGTGCTGAATAGGGAGTACTTTGCATTTCCTTTGACGACGCTGAACGCTATGAGCTATCCTGATATTAAAATCTTTGGAAATTGATGAGTACCCCAGGCGTCATTACAATTCTCCCCCCCCCCCCAAGTAATTAAAATCTATTATGTGAACACGTGTTCATATTTTATCAACTACTGTTTTTAATTAACTCATCGTCTAAGGCCTCCCACAGTAGGAATGATATTACTTCATTTTAAGTGACCCCCCACCCCCAGCCCCAGCCCACCGTCTAACTCCCAGCCAGGCTTATTTCCGAGTCTGGAAGGAAGGCTTCATCACAAACATACCACAGTACTGAATTCCGGAACCTGCCACAGGAGCCAGTCTTCATTAAGGGTGTACAGGGCTTTGCAAGTGATTACATCCACAGGACCCTTGTTTATTTTCTGGTTCAAAGTCGTCACCAGCAAATAGAATGGCTCTCCAACCGTCTCCTGGGAAAAGACACAAAGGCGACGGTTAGCTCTCTGCAGAATCCACTGCACTTTCCAAAGAGTGAAAGTTTCAGTTTATGGCAGCACGACGGGAGACAGGAGGCAGTGTTTTCTAACAAGCAACACGAGACTCCCAAGAAAATACATATCGTTTCACTCAGGATTGGGCGCAAACCTCAGGAAACGCCTCCTCTCCCCACCACCCATGCATGCACGTGCACATGCACACACGCACACACACACACCCAGAATTTATAGTCAACAGCAACATGAAGTTCTCAGAGGATGGCTCTTAGATGTTTAAGCTTCTATAGGGCAGACCGACACTCATCGGTTGGCTAATGCCCATAGTAGATGCAGAGCCCCAATCTTTGTTTACATTCCTATTGAACTGCCTTTTTGAGAAAACCAAAAATAAATGGCATTTAAAAAACACACACACACACACACACACAGTAATTAGCCTTCGTAACCAGAATAAATGTCAGAACATGTTGTACGTCTGCAGAGAGGATACTTTTTGGTGTTAAGAGCTTCTAATGAAGGAAGTGGCCTTCAGTTATCACAACCTGTAGCCTTCCTCCCTTCTCCCCTGGTGCCGGCCAGCACCCTGTGGTTTGCAGAGCTGGGGGCGGGAGGTGCGCAGGCACCCTTAGCCTTTTCTGGTGTGGGGCCACACATGTACCCTAACTCCCTTCCCTGGACCAGAGCCAACACCATCGCTCTAAGGCCTTCCTCCCAAATTTGGCCTATCCCCATTGCTTCTCCCAACTTCTGCCATGTGTGTCTATTCCTCTTTTTTTTTTTTTTAATTTTTAATGTTTATTTATTATTGAGACAGAGAGAAACAGAGCATAAGCAGGGGAGGGGCAGAGAGAGAGGGAGACACAGAATCTGAAGCAGGCTCCAGGCTCTGAGCTGTCAGCACAGAGCCTGACGTGGGGCTCGAACCCATGAACCACGAGTTGATGACCTAAGCGAAGTCGGACGCTTAACCGACTGAGCCACCCAGGCGCCCCATGTGTGTCTATTCCTACACCAGGGGCTACCGTCCTCAGGGGGACTGGAATACCTCAGATGTGCAGCCACGCTGTGCTTGCGTGGACTCTGAGCAGCCCAAGTCGGGGGCTGCTGTGTTCTGCTTCCCCTGCAGTCTCTCAGAACGTGGAGCCCTGGGTCCACAGTAGCACACTCGCTAAATAATCAAGGTCTACAATCAACAGACATTAGCCAAACACGGAGAGGAAGAGCCAGGAACCTGAAAATCAAACCGTCTTGGTGATGAAGAAACCAGCCAAGTGACTAAGGCTTGAAGCACCAGTTCACAGGCAAGTGTCACGGCCTGGCTTGAAAAGGAGAAATCCCACTGGGTCTCTCCCCTGCTCTCCCCGGAACAGGTGAACAAAGACCTCTTTGAAGATTCTTGGGACCCCATGCACCCCACCCCCCCAGCCCGTCCCATCCTTTATACTCCCCGCAAGAACATGCGCCCTCCCCAGTCCCAGGGCTTCTTGTGCCCCCCTTCTGCCACCTTCCATTCCATTAGGTTCCCTTTATCACTCTTCTCTTCCCTGCCAACATGTCCTGGAGTCCCTTCCTTAGTGGAGGACAGAGTTGGGATGTTCAAAACTTTCCCGGGCGGGGAGAGCATTGGGACTAGCACCTGACATTTAAATTCTTATGGGAAACTTCCTTTATTTAATGGTTCACAACCACACTGCTTTCTTCTCTTTCCTTCTGTACCCTTGGGTAATGTCCTGACTGCAAACTTATAACTTCTACTTCTCTTTTTCCCTCCAGCACACATCAGAGACAGGGGCTAGTGTCCTTGTGAGCCGGATGTACCCACAGAAGCTGTGGTTAGGGGGTCCGGTGGGTTCTGCCAGGCTGTGGTGGGGGCAGTTATGGACTCCATTGCTTTGTAGTCAGGAGTTCCCCAGAATTCTCCAGAGTGCTGCTAGGTGGAGATAAGTAATATTTTGTCTTACACTGTTATCCACACCCATGGTTCTAAACCTGGGTAATCACTACCAGAATTCCTTGGGGCTCATGTAAAAAATTCAGATGCCTGGACCCTACTGTAGACCTAGAGATCCAGAATTTCTGGAGCTGAGGCCTGGGCGTCTGTGGTTTTAACACCTTCCCAGGGCATTCTGATGTGTATCTGGCTTAGAAAACTATGAGGTCTGTCACTATTTTTAAAAAATGTCTGTTTATTGGCAGCTCTTCCTGCCCACGGGTCCTGTCCCCATGCCTTAATAAATTCACCTGAACTAAATGTTTATTTATTTTGAGGGGGGGGGCAGAGAGAAAGGGAGAGAGTGAATCCCAAGCAGAAGCCATACTGTTGGTGCAGAGCCTGACATGGGGCCCGATCCCACAAACTGTGAGATCATGACCTGAGCTGAAATCAAGAGTTGGACGCTTAACCAACTGAGCCACCCAGGTGCCCTGTCTCTGTCACTATTGAACATAAGTTCTAAGTCAGTCACAATTGCTGGGGACTGAGGTGTCTTAAGGGACCAGGGAACACAGCTCCCCAGGGAGCCGGCTATGGCAGAGTGCACCTTCCGTTCGGAACCACTCCTGTGATGGGAACGAAGCTTGGCCCCTTCACCTGCCTTTTCTTTGTGACGCCAGACTCTGGCCCTGCCTGTGATCTCCTTCTACCCCTAAATCCTCCCATTAGCCTGTGGTACCCGCCTCGGCGGGGAAGTAGTAAGCAGGGTGCCTGAGTGCTCTCACACCCTGGTGCTTTCACACGCCAGCTGTGGGGCTGAGGAGAGTCATGGCCATTCCTTGTGCCCTGGTTCCCTCATAGGCAAAATGGTCGTTAAGATAATTCTCTCACAGGATTCAATGAGAGGATTCAGTGAGAAAAAGAAAGCAAAACTCTTAGCAGAGTGAGCCTGGCGCACTCAATACATGGCAGTCATTAGGATTACGTCCCTCATGGAGCTCTGGAAGCCCAGAGGGGGAAGTTACCTGAGCATCACAGAGCCAGTGGCATCCGGGCAACTGGGTGTGGGGCAGGGTGGAAGGACCAAGGCTGGCAGAGTCCCACACCCCCTTGGGCGCCTGGTGTGGGAAGTCAGACCCTCGGCAGCAGAGGGAATTATTCCACTGAGAATGAAAGCCTCACTGACTGGCTCATTGCCACTTCCTCCTGGTACGCGTGCACCCCTCACCGTCTCCAGTGCTCGACATACTCTTGAATCAGCACTGCAAATTCTTGACCCAGAATCCTCTGCTCAAGGGAGTCGTTCGGGCTTAGAGCCCAGATTTTTGGAACATCTCACCCCTTAAAGGCCCATGGGTAGCAAGAACAAGGCTCCAACCAGCCCTTGAGGGCTCAGATCCCAGAAGAAAGAGCTGGAAAGAAATTTAAAACCAGTGACCACGCCCCCCTACCGAATGGACAGAAAACCGTTGCTCTGGTGAGAAGTACCATTCCCAGAGACATACAGCTAACTGGGGCTGACATGAATTTAGAGCCCGAACCTGCTGCTTCTCCCCGACTACCTAGTCCAGTGCTCTTTCTATTAACCCAAGATTCTCAAATGTAAGGCACACGCAGATACTCGGAGGAGCTTGGAAAACATGGATCATCGTGTCCCACCCTCAGGGCTTGTGATTCAGGGTGGTGGGGCAGGAGCCTGCCTTTCAAGTCTAAGACCCAGGACCCAGGTGTGGGTCCCGCCGCCTCTGTCTAGATGTGGTTGTGGCTGAGGCTAAGATGGTCGAAAGCAAAAATATTCACCCCAGAAATAACTGCTCAACACCTCCCCAAAGCGTATGATGATTTATACCAAGTAAACAGAAAAGAAGGCAGATTTCATTAATCTTAATAAACGGGTAGTGCCTTGGGAGAGGAAGGCATGGGTAATAACAGAAAAACAACAACAACAAGAAAAAAAACGTGCATCTACTTGTAAGATCGTGGTAAACATTAAACTAAGCACAGTCTATTTTAAAGGGCTGCTTTTGGATCTAAACTTAAGTAGCACTGTTAAAACCTGTGGCATAACAGTGTATCTTATTCAAAGTTTAATTAGATTTTGGAACTAGCTACAAATACACAATTATGCAGTTTTGCTGGAATCTGGATGGCTGGTGAAATTAAAGAAGGTTAAGAATCTTCTGGATGGGGGCCTCAGAGGGCTGAAGGAAGATTGGGTTCAACAGAACACTCATCTTTTCCCATTAATATTTTATAATAACAGCCAACATTTATGGAGTGCATGTACTCGGTGCCAAGCAATTACATGCATTTTCTCATCGAGGCTTCAAAACAGCTCTAGAATACTCTACCTCCAATTCTATAGGTTATGAAACCAAGGCTGAGACTAGTCCAGAAGCCTCCTCTGGTAAGTTGATGGAGTCCAGATGCAGACCAGGAGGCGGGGTCCGGGACCCAATCTCTTACCCACTGGAATGTGCAAACTTTGCATTCAAACTGATGTTAAGATTCAGTCAGGCTACAACCACAGTCAGACAGTTAACTCCAACAACGGGAACGCAGGGGGCAGGCGGCTCTTTGGAGACTTGCTAACAAATGGAATAATGTGGAATGACTAGTTAGAAGGAAGTGTAATTAGCTTCCTGTACTGGTAGGTAAATGGGTATTTCCAAGATGCTTCAGAGGCCCTGTGAGCCGAGCCCAGCCGTATACTCTCTTCCACATTTGAAATATTCCATCCCTTCAGTACATTCTCTTAAACAGACTGGGCTCTGATTGTTAATGAATGGTGGGAAGGTGGGCTCAAAAGCCAATAGGTGTAAAATTGCAGTTGCACAAGATAAATAAGTTCTGGAAACCCGTCGTACAACATTGCGCCTACCGATAACAACACTGTTTTTTTGCACACTTAAAAATCTGGTAAGAGCGTAGGTCTCATGTTCATTGCTTTTACCACAATAAAATTTTTTAAAAGAGAAAAAAGTCTTACCTGAGGAAATTCTCAATGAATCACATTTGCATAGGTTACAGCAAAAACAATTTTTATGTTCCCCTCCACGTGCTTCTGTGAAGGAGACCGAGTCTCAGAGAGGTTAAATGCTGACACCGTGGAGTGTTCAGGACTTATCCTGGCAAAGACATTAGCATCTGCTAAAAATAACCACCTATTGTCTTACCTCTGACCTGCCAAGGGATAGGACACTTACCCGCAGAAAACCAGACAGGCAGACCGACATCCAGTTTGTGAGGAGTTTTTCAACCACAGACTCTGTGCGTCTCAGCATGAGTTTAGGCTGCATGTTACTAGACTGTTCCATCAAGTCCCTGGTCAGCACCTCCAGGATGCTGGTCAAGTAGACCAGCTTGGTTTGCAGGGCGATGGTCAGGAAGGAGGCAAACAGACACCTGTTTAGAAATAGAGCCCTGGTTACCATACTCAAGACGTTGAAACAACCTAACTGCCCATCAGCACATGAATGGATAAAGAAAATGTGGTACATTTGCCTACAACGTGCACACACGCGCTCCTGAATACTGTTCAGCGGTACAAGAGAATGAAATCTTGCCCTTTGTGAAAACACGGAGGGACCTTGAGGGCATTATGCTCAATGAAAAAGTCAGAGAAAGACAAGTACTATATGATTTCACTTACATGTGGAACCTAAAAAAAGAAAAAGAACAAAGCTCATGGAAAAAAATTTGTGGTTATCAGAGGCAGGGGACAAAGGGGCACTTGGAAGACAAAAGGTATAAACTTCCAGTTATAAGAGAAGTAAATGTTTAGGGATGTCACGTACGACCCGACGATTACAGTTAACACTGCTGTATGGTATGTTTCAAAGTTTTAAGAGAGTAAATCCTAAAAGTTCATCCCTCCCCTCCGGCCCCCACTTTTTTATATCTCTACGAGATGATAGATGCTAACTAAACTTAATTGTGGTCATCATTTTGCAATACATGAAAGTCAGACCATTATGCTGCACAGCTTAAACTTATATAATGCTCTGTGTCAATTACATCTCAATAAAATTGAAAGAAAAAAAAGAAGGTATACAGGTGATAAAGAAGCACATATAAAAAGAGCCTCGGTTAATGAGGTTAACTATTAGCTGTGGCTGGGCTTGATACTGAGGGTGTCTTCTAGAGAAGCTAAAGGGCAATGGGGTGCTGTCCTGTGGACACTTGCATTCTTTAATGTCCTGGGTCAACCACCTTTGTCTTCAATCTATAAAAACCATGCACCAACGTTAACTCCAGGACACTTTATGTGTTTCCAGCACTGAAACTTTTAAACTAGAGTGGTAAACAAGAAGTGAACATCTTTCCCGAATTTTCAGGTGTTTTTAGAAATAGAAAATAACACTTCTGCTTTTTTGATTCAGGACTCACGGTTTTTTCTTGGTGTTGGGGCTTTTCAGGGTTTTTTTTGTTTTGTTTTGTTTTTGGTGGGAGGAGTATATGTGTGTGTGTCTCTCAAAATAGAATTTGTGTTGAGGTTGTGTAACATCTGAAAAGGAGCGCTCATGGCTTCATGACCCCTTGATCAGACAGCCTCTGTAGATAAATCCACATTTTCAAGATACCAAGGTCAGGTTGTGGTTTGGAAATAAAACAAGGGGCTCAGGAGTTTTTATTTCCCCTATTTAATGACTTTCAAAATATAAATAAATTGACTAATACCTGTCCTTCACTGAAAAGTTCTTCTGTTTTTCAAGGGTGTGGATGACAGTAACAAGGAAACTTTTATTACAAATTAGGGCATCCAAAGCTGTGAGACTTTCATTCTTATCATTGGCATCTCTGTTCTGGAAAAAACAAATGAATACAACATAACATAACATAATTAACATAAACTTATAAACTTCAAGTTAGAAGATAGATCCACAATGGGTTTCCCAAATGATGGATTTAATATGGATTCACGACTCCAAAAAACTCACAAAAATTCAATAATGGGAATGAGGAGGAGGAGGAGGAGGACACTATGAAAGGCAGGCATGGGCTAAAAATGAACACTTATAGACTTACATGCATATCTTCAGTGAAGATGTGTGTGAAGCCACCTGACTGAGAGGAAGGAGACACTTTTATTATTCATAACATCCAAAGGAAATGAATAGTGTATTTTTGTTATAATACCCAAGTCCATTTTAATAAAGCAGAGACACTGTTTGCTAATCTGAAGAGCCTCTGGGTTTATGTTCATTTTACATCCTTTGATACATAATAAATAATTATTCAGCTTTCCAGAAGCACCAGTGAATTCTGGAAGCCTCTAAGAAGAATAATCATTGCATCAGTCCCATTTTTGTTGGAGGAAAGCACCTCACATGTTAAAAGAACTGACTCAAAAGTTAAAGAAGTGGTAAAGAAGGTTATGCAAACGTGCAGACCACTCCTCAAGCAATTTACCTTCTAAGGATAATAAATACGGAGTTGTGTCAGCAGGTGTTTGCAGTCTCAGCTTAGTTGTATCTACTGTCTCAATGTACAGTGTTACTGGAGAGGGCTTGAGTGGGGTGGTTAAAAGCTAGGATGTGGAGCCAAATTTTGGGGGCTCCCTTCCTGGTTTTTTTTCACCTACTGGTCTGACTTTGGACAAGTTCTGTAACTTCTCTGCACCCGACTTTCCTCATCTGCAAAATGGGGACACTCCTGATTCCTACCTCCTAGGCTTGGTGTGAGAACAAAATGAATGGAGGCACAGTAAGTTCTCTATGTCAGCTGTTTTTATTGTTTTTATCACTACTTTACGGAAAACTAGACCACAGGGCTACTGTGGTCTATAATTTCATACAATTTTTTTTATGTCTATGCTATGAAGCTCCTGGATGCGAAATTTTAAATTTGAGTTTCCTTTTTTAATATGTCATAAATCTGATTGGAATTAAATGATTAAATTTTAAAAGCATGCTGAGTTAACACTTCAAATGAGTCAACAGAATGAAAATATAAACTTGAATATTCAGGTTTTTCTCTTCCTCTTTTTTGGGGGCAATATTTGAAACTTTAGGCTATTTTAATACCTCATTAAAGTAAATTTCTTCGGCAGAGGACTTTTGCTTTATAGTTTCAAATTTGTTAGTGTAAGCAGAAGACCTCAAACTATTTTGGTCATACTCTCCTCTAGTAATATGCAGAAAAATCAGACCTTGGGTTTGCGTTTTCTAGTTCCTAATATTTTTCTGCTGAACCAACTTTATATGGACAGTTTAAACAGACTGATTCCTGACCTTAAATAGGGAAATGCCACGACAGCTCCCTGTATTCTAAGGCGCCTTCCTCCTTTCATTTAAATTTCCCTCTTCTAGGAGGTAGGATGCACTGCTCAGTCTTATTTCTTTTCCTATTTTCAGCAAAACAAACCAGTCAATAGAATGAAAAGGAAGGCTTTAAAAAGCCAAAAACCAAAGGGCAGGGCACAGAACCAGGTAATGCCTTGGCCTCTGTGGACAATGTCCTGTGGTTTTGCCTATTGTTGTCTGGTAGGTGTTGACTACTCAAGTTTTCCATCCAATACCCGACCTCCAGGCCTAGAGGATGTGGCTCCTGGATAGATCTGTAAAGGACCTAATTGACACAGGACTTATCTGCACCCTAGAATGCATTTCAACTGGTGCTGTCATCAAAGGCTATGATCCTCTGGTTCTCTAGATCTTTTATTATAAATTCAATTGTAAATTAGGTCTTTATAGTGTTCTGATAGTTATGCTTGTTTTTTCTGAGTCTTCTCCTGTAGTGACTCCTCCCGACTTTGGTTTTCATGGCTTTCCCAACTGTCATTCAAGATTATACATAATCCTGAGTTAAGTCAGTTTGGCTTCTTGCAACTACGGTTGGCCCTTTAACAATGAGGGGATTGGGGCGCTGACCCTCTGCACAGTTGAAAATCTACATATGACTTTTTCCCAAAACCTAAATACTAATAGTCCACTGCTGACCAGAAGCCTTACCAAGAACATAAGCAGTTGATTAACACATTTTGTATTTTTTTTTTGTATCGTAACTGTATTCTTACAATACAGTAAGCTAGAGAAAAGAAAATGTTAAAATCATAGGGAAGGGGACACCTAGTTAACTCAGTTGGTTAAGTGTCTGACTTGATTTCAGCTCAGGGCACGATCTCACACTTTGTGAGATCAAGCCCTGAGTGGAGCTCCATGCTGACAGCATGGAGCCCGCTTGGGATTCTATCTCTCTGCCTCTCCTCCACTCATGTATGTTCATGTACTCTCTCAAAATAAATAAACTTTAAAAAAAACTATAAAAGAAAATCATAGGGAAGAGAAAATATATTTATGAGACTGTACTATTTTACTGAAAAAAAAATCCATGAATCAGTAGACCCATGCACTTCAAACCTGTGTTGTTCAAGGGTCAGCTGTATCTCTCTTCTAAAATAATACAGCATTTTTCCTGGGATTATTCCCCCTCCTCCCCGAGACACTCAACTTGCAACAGTGTCTTTTGCATTCATCACTTATCTTGCTCTTGATTACTGAATCTAGAAGACAGGGCAATTTCTTTTTCAGGTCACCATTTTACTCTCTTCAACACTCAAGGGCAATCATTAACTGTAAAAGCCCACACAATCCTCATGTTGATGGTAGAAATCTCTGTTATTTTATTGCTATTAAATTCTTAATGGGGATCTCAGATAGCTGGTGAATAGGACTGGTGATGTCCTGCATAGTCATCCTGATTCAGGGAACTGAACTCCCCTCCCTAGGTGGTGTTCTGCCATAGAAATGGATGGATGAGGTGGCAAATGCAAGTCTGGGTGCCTGGTACTCTTGGAGGAGAAGTTTAAAAAATATATTGTACAAGCACAAAAAACTGAGATCTTATTTATAGCCTTCTTGATTTACAATAGTAAGGCTTGGACAAAAAAAAAATATATGGCAGGTGTTTTATGGAGGTATCCCAACCTCGAGACACAGCATCACATATCATGGTGTCTGCTTCTAGAATTAGAGAGAAACTGGAAATTGCTTACTGCATGTGTCTGAGTTTCTGAACTCTAGGCTTCTGGCCAAATGTAGATGAGAAGCTCCTGGTAAGGTGATGTAAGCTCTGTTTTGGCCTGGCTTTGTTTAGAAGTCTAGCCTTAAATATGATCATCTGTGTGGATGTTCCAGAGGTTGGGCCCCTCTGTGGTCACCAGTTCTGGACAAAGAAGGGCAACATGGTGAAGTGGGGGCATTAGGATGTGGAGGTGATGACAGGCAGATGAGTGTACCTTGCCCAAGACTTGGGAGTGTAAAGGAGGAAGGCTGAGTGAGTGGGGGATAAGATGGAGGCGTTAGAACAAAGTGAGACTGAAAACCCAAAGGGTTAAAGTAGACTACTCCTCAGAGTCCCAGAATGGATTAATCGATCATTTCATGCAGCTATTTCTACTAAATGAGGATGATACGGACTGATCAGCCAAGGAACAACTGTTGAAGAGAACCATAAAAATTCGACATTGCTAAAAATGTCTGCTATCAGCTCAAATTCTATACATGTCGACTTCCCTCCCCCTCGGCCCATAGTTCTTTTCATTTCCAATTGAGAAGTAATAGTGAATAATCTAGTAGCTGCAATAGAAGTCATGCAGATAAACACAACAAATTGGCCAGCCCACAATTTATTGATTTTTAAATAAACTAGCTGGCTTCTCAGCTACAAATTCAGCTCTAAACGGGTAGTAAAATAAAGCAAAAATCATCACTCTGAACTTCTGTCCCTCCTAGGTTTTTGTTACTGGACAAAGAATAATTGTCAGTGACCCATCACTGCTTTATACCCTCATCAATCCAATTAATAATTATCCTGCTCCCTGCTCTGCTCAAACTTGAGCCATTATTCTGTTCCAAGCACATTATCTACAGCTGTCTTGGAAGCAAACACCCATTTTGACAATAGCAACAAGCACCTTCATTATTATTCAAGACTCAACCTGAGGAATATGATCAATGCTCTTTTACCTCGGGGAAGAAAGTTCTCAGAGCAAAATGTTTGTAGTCAAGGAAGGGAACAGTTCCAAAACTATCAACCACATCCAATTTATCCATCTGCAGCTCAGCAAAGCCTGCAAAACAGAATCCCGAGAGCAATATTTTAACTCAACAAACAATGGATAAGATCTTCTGCTGTTTTGTCTAACACGGAGTATGACCTTGGTTTCATTAAAGAAGAAACAATAGATAATTACTTGGTTGGCTGCAGAGCAGAGCTGAAATAAAACACAAAGCCAGGCCTAGACCCTGCTGTTCAGATGTCTTCTATTATACAAACAGTTCTTGTTACTGTGGCCAGCTCCATTTAAGGGTAAAAAAAAAATGGTAAGAAAGGCTTGTTTTTCTACAAATAAAATTTCGGAGCCTACCGTCACGTATCTCTTTCCGGAGCTCACTCTCCAGGAGCTCCAACTGTTGGCTCTGTTTGCGACTCAGCTCCTTCGATTTGTGTCTGGTCACCCCCACGGCCGCTGAGGAGACAGACAGCCAGCATCAGATTGACATGTTAACTTAAAAAACAAAAAGGAAAACCAAACCAACCTTGACATTTCTGTTAGAGAGAGAGAGAGAGAGAGAGAGAGAGGAAAAGAGAGAAAGAATAGCATTTAAGAGGTGGAATTTATCAAAAGAAAAATTCCCAGCGAGGGGTCACTCTAAAGAGGAAGATGTTAAAATGCAGCAGGAAAACACAAAACTACCCACCTTAACAGTAAAAACTAAATCAAATAACCTTCACTTGTAACCAAAGATCCCAGCTGGCTCAAAAATAATGAAACGAGCCAAGTTTCCCTACAGCCATAGGCCATGTATATTGTTCCATTCTTTTTTTAATGTTTCTAAACATCTCTAGAGAAATAAAGTTGAGCCGCAATCACAGAAGGAAACTACAGGTCCACAGTGTGTTATATAAGGCAAACTTGCATAGATCAAATCGGGTGACGTGGTGCGCGGTCCACAATGAGGCCTTGGATCTGGGATGTTGCTTCTTTCCCCGCTTCATCTGGTTTCTAACTGTGCTGCAAAGAAGTGCACTGAACAGGTTTGGTGCTCAGTCCACATTCCTGCTCTACCAATTAGGGGCTGTGTGACCTCTGGTAAGTTCCTTAGCATCTCTGTGGCTGGCTGCCTCATCTGTCAAAGTGCCCGCCTCATTGTGACATTGACAGGATTATAAGAAGTAACTCACAGAGAGCATTCAGAAGTTGTATTTTAGAATACCCGACAACTGTCAACTACATGATTATTCTGGAAAGGTTTTCCTCCTTTAACAGAAACTTCATGAAACAAGGACCCCACTACCAGTAGACGGGAATGAGGCAGGAGGAAACAAAACTCAATACAGTTCTCCACAAAGTCAACAGTGTTAATCGTAATGTGCATCGTGTATCTTCAAAAAAAGAACGGGGCACACAGTGATTTCAAATTTATGTGATCACGGAGCCCTTTTTCCAGGAGCGTGACTTGCGGTTATAGTTCCTCAGGCCACACTTTGGCCAACACTGGCTCGGGGCAGGCAAAGGGAGCGAGGCAGCCACATCCATCAAATAGTGGGATTTTCATAGCTGACGCCTTGAGGGGAAGCCACAGTGGAGAGGTTTTGCAGGTGGCCGGCCTCGGCCGGGTGTGCTTTGTGTTTTTTACTAACGATGTGACCAATGAGCTAAAATATTCATACACTTTACACTCTTTCAAAGTGCTGGTAACACATGGTGCCCAGAAATCATGGTAAGAAGAGATGAGAGTATTTTTTTTAATTTTTTAACATTTATTCATTTTTGTGAGAGAGACAGAGCATGAGTGGGGGAGGGGCAGAGAGAGAAGGAGACACAGAATCTGAAGCAAGCTCCAGGCTCTGGGCTGTCAGCACAGTGCCCAATGCGGGGCTCGAACTCACAAGCCATGAGATCATGACCTGAGCCGAAGTCGGACACTTAATCGATTGAGCCACCCAGGTGCCCCGTGCAAGGGGATGAGGGTTTTAAAGGGCACTGCAGATGCTGATGAAGCCAAGAGCCTACGTCCCTGAAAAAAGCATGAACAATCTCTACAACAAACTGAGAGGAATGACCAGTCACAACAACACAGGAAGAGATCAGAGGTTTCTAGTAAGTCACCAAGTGAAGGTGACTCTGTGGTGAGACTGTTATATCTACCGCTGTTTACCACTGATGGATTCTCAAAACAAGAGCTCAGCATTTAGAGTTTATAAGTATTCTTACTCAAAGCTAGTACCAGCCAGGACCTTATTAAAATATCAAGCCCAATTCTGGATTCCAGAGATATAATAGGGATGGACAACTGGGGAAGAAGCACAAGAAAAAAACCTGAAATGATCAACAGAGCAAAATAGGGTCTCTGCGAAATGACTTTATTCCATTGGGTGAGTTAATCACACACGGGAGTCCTTCCCACACTGGACTTAGAACCAGCCAGGAGAAAGGGCTAGGCCTTAACTCATTCTCTCCAGCTCCAGAGACTTGTGCAGTGGGTGCTCAGTAAACACAAGGTAAATGGATGGAGGGATAGATGAAGGAATGAAGGAGTGCATGGAAGGAAACATTAGCAACTATTAACAGAAGGTGTTAGAAAGGCAATGCATGTGTTACATCAAGGAGTGAGAAGCTCTCGGTTGGTGGAGGGGAGTTCTGTTTCTAAGATGGACAAGAGGACACAGACTTTAGACAAAAAGCAGCTCAGAACCAGGTCACACACTGTATGACTACAGGGACCAGGTACATAGATGAGTCACGTGGCCCAAGTGATGACAACACGGAGTGGTAGAGACTGTGGCAAAACCCCAGGGACCACACGCCTTCTCTTAAGGTGTAGCCACTACCCAGCTCCAGTAACTGGAGCTATGGACAAGTGGAGATCCAATGATCCAGATCTTTCAAATTTTCAAGAGATTTAAAAAAATGTAAATCATTTATTTTTTTTTTTAAGTTGAAGTATAGCTGACATACAAGTACATTGGTTTCAGGTGTACAACATAGGTGACTCAACTAATTTAAAAATGTCAGCTACTTCACAGTTCAAAAAAAATGCTGTGTGGGCCAAACAAAACAGATTGGTGGGTCAGATTCAGCCAGTGAGCAACCACCACCGATCTCTGTGCTTGGATGAGCCTTAGGACATTTTAACAGATGGCACAGATCATACTTCTAAATTTGTTTTAAGTTTATTTTGATTTATTTTGATAGAGACATAGAGAGCAAGTCAGGGAGGGGCAGAGAGAGAGGGAGAAAGAATACCAAGCAGGCTCCATACAGTCAGTGTGGAACCTGATGCGGGGTTCGAAATCATCACAAACCATGAGATCATGACCCAAGCCAAAACCAAGAGTCGGACACTTAACTGACTGAGCTACCCAGGCATCCCAGTACAGATCACACTTCTAACACATAGTTCTGCCAGGAGGAGCCGAGCTAGGGTGGGAGCAGGGGATGGTGTTTGGTGAGGTGAGAAGGCAGGAGGAGATGACTAGATCCTGCAAGTCCAAAATGCCAGAGGAATTCTGAAGGAATAACGTCAATGGGACATTCGTCATCACAGTTCACAGCATTGGGGAAGTGAAGCGGACTATATTTCACAAGCACCAAGATACCATTTTTGTAATCCAGCTTTGTATCAATAAGGCAACCTAAAAAATTTTAGAAAGCCCTTAACATGTACCTATTATTCCTTTCCCAAAGTTGTGATTTGGGTTTTCATCCATTAATACTTAATTGAAGCAAACAGCCCCTGAAAGCTGAGAGTCTGCCACCTGATGAGACGCCCCAGGGAATAATTTCTCTGACAAAATCAAACAGGGCACTTACCAAAAATGACAATCACGAGCAAGACAGGAAGCACAATCAGGAAATACCAAGTGGTAGGAACTGTTTCCTGCTCAACATAGAGCTCTAGGTTTCCCAGTTTGACCTAATGAGACAGAGTGTCATTAGACTCAGTTGGGTTGGGTGTCGTATTTATATACATACTTTTCCCTCCAAATCATTTCCCCCAAGATGCAAAAAGAGGTGACGAGCTAGGTAGGATATATGAATTCAAGTCCCACCTCGGGCAGATCAGCTATGTGACCTTGAGCACGTTGAGAATGTTCACTGTGCCTCAGTTTCCAGATATGTCAGTTGAGGTACACTGGACTATACCTGGAGATTTTAGAATCTGGTCCTCTTTGCCATAGGGGTTTAACTTAACCATCCCATCCTTGCCTTTCTCATCTCTAAAATGGGATGTGGGGTTGTGTCTCTTCATAAGGTTGTCATGAAGACTAAAAATGCACTTTATCATTTAAGTAGGCTCATCACAGTCCTGCTCAAAACGCTCCAGTGTCTTCCCAGAGCCCAAAGCCAAGCCCTCGCAATGGCCCACAAGGTCCTATCATCTGTTACCTCTTCTTGCTTCCTCCATTAACTCTCCAGCCTCCCGGAATATTCTCCCTTGCTCAGTCTGCTCTTGCCACACTGGCCTCCTTGTTGCTCCTCAAATGCACAAGGCAGACTCTGGACTCAAGACCTTTGTAACCTGCAGTTCCATTTGTCTAGAACCCTTTACACCCCAGTGAACCCATGACTCATTCTCTCTCCTCCTTGAGGTCCTTACTCAAATGTCTTCTTTCCAGAGAGACCTTCTCTGCCCACCATTGTAAGACTTGTAGCACTGCCCGCTGCTTCATTTTTCTCCATGACGATCACTACCACCTAACACATTTTTAAATTACTTTCTTCACTACATGATTCTTTAGGTATTCTCCACAAAGACAGAATTTTGGGGTCTGTTTTCTTCTCTGCTGTGTCCCCATCACAGTATAGGGACTCTGGAACCATCTCATGAATGAAGAATACTAGCATCGCTCTTCTTAACCAATGTGACATGTGGGAGCACTTGTGAGCTCAGTTGGTGCTCTTGGTTTATAATAATTACTACCCTCTTTACCATACAGATGGACAAAGGAAAGCTCGGCAAAGCCAAATGACCTACCTAAGGCCACACAGCTATTAGCTGGTTCAGCTAGAACATGAACACATCTTTTTTTTTTTTTTTTTTGTCTGATGTTCTTTTTCCTTGACCTTTATTCAATATTTATGAGTACAGATCATAAAGCCTTTTTTTTTTTTTTTGGTATAGACTGTGAAGAGCCTCTTTCGTCATGAACACCATAAAGACAGACTTCTAATATGTTTCCTTTCCCAAGGGTCTCACATCTTTATTGTGGGACATAAATATAACTGTGATGAGACCCTCAAACATGTCAGGGAGAGATGAATTGCAGCAAGTATGCCTTTGTGGTGGAAGAGGCAGCCCACGACGCATAGATTATCTGGTCTCCATCAGCATCTAATGCTGCTCTGAGTGTGCTTGGAATCTGCTAAGACATGTCACCTCCACATTTGGGGAAAGAATGACAGCTCATTCGTCAGTGGTCTAGAGATCCTGCCTGCAGATGCTACAGTCCAAATGTATGGCTAGAACAAAAGCTACAAAGACTCATTAGTATTATAGACAATGGTGTGTTCAATGCTTTGACATTCCAATAGGCACATGGATGGTTTCTGCCAGCTATTTTGCAGGAATTATGCTTGTGCTTGCAATACAAGCTTTGTTTATCTGCTATTTAAAGTGAAGATCTAAAGATTCACAACAGATTCCATGCTGGCTTCTGTTTAGCTGAGGAACTGCCCCAAATGAGGTAAAACCAACAGGTAGGGCTGGCAGGTGACTCACACGAACTTTCTTGGAAGAGGTGTCTATGCTGTTTGAGTTTGTGATGCCTTTAATTTTGCAAAGGATGATGGTGAGATCTTGATTTCTAGTGATATTTTCAAAACTGCAATTTAATTGCTTATTTTCCCCATGGAAGAGGGTGATTTCAATGTCTGTCTTGGAGATGTTGAAGTCATCATTTTCTTTCTGTGAAGAACAAAGAGGAGATGGAGAAATCAGGGTGCACGAGGGAACCCACAGACACGAGCACACCTTGCCAGTCGTGAGGGGGAGGCCACATCCCACCCGAGATAAGTGAGAAACATACTTGAATTTTCACTTCCAATTCTGTGTCCCCCTCGGGTTCGACCCGACACCCTGTGAACCTGGGGTCCTCAAGATACTGCAAGCTTCCACAGTCCAAGTAGGTCTCCTGGACTCTCAACTTCACGGTGACGTTGGCCCGCACTTTTGAACCCTTGAAGCTGGGGGCTAAAAACCAGCAGGAAGTTGCCATACAATATTCGGAGACCTGACGGAGGAGAAAAGAGCATTTTAACAACTTTATCACTGGTCCTAGCTCTGGGATTTAGGAGTGAGGTGACCCGGACAACTGAATTTGTTTGTGGTTCCAATTTCTCATCTACAAAATGGGGACAGTGATACCACCTCCCCCGAACAAGGCTGAATTAACCCAAAATCCAATTAAATGAGATGAGGCCCTGTTAAACTAAATGGGGGTTAAATTAAAGGAGATTACATGTGCAAATATGCTTAGAATAGTGCCTGGCACACAGTAGGCACTCAACAAATGCTAGCTCCTATGACTGTGGGCATTAGTGATAATGAAAGCAGCCAGGAGGTTATGCAATGGAAAAAGGGTACACAGGAAGAAGTAGGCTAGAGAAAGAGGAAGACTTTGCACCAAAGGGTCGGTGTGCCCTGCAAGCCCTCAAGGCAGGTTGGGCAATGCAGGCAGGGAGGGGACCGTCCTCCAGCAAGGCTATGTATACTACTGGCTGCATCCCTCCTTGTGGAGGAATCTTCCGTGGTGCTTAGCAGAAATCACTGGCCACAAGGAGGAAAAGGCTCTGCAGGTCTAACAAGAAGTAGGGGAAAACAGAAGCAAAAGGAACAATGTGACCCCCGTGAAAATGCAAAGCATGAAGACTGGAAACAACACAGAAAATGTGGCCCGCTTTATAGGTTTATTTATAAAAAACATAAATACTGTCATTTTTAGGTGTGCAGAGAGACGGGCAGAGAAAGTTGCTGGAAAAGAGACTGATCAAGGTTTTAAAGAAGAGCAATAATATGGGGCGCCTGCATGGTTCAGTTGTTGAGCGTCCAACTCTTGATTTCGGCTCAGGTCATGATCTCTTGGGCCATGGGTTTGACCCCCGTGTCAGGCTCTGTACTGACAGCATGGAGCCTGCTTGGGATTCTCTCTCTCCCTCTCTGCCCCTCCCCCAGCTCGCTCGCTCACTCTCTCTCTCTCTCAAAATAAATAACTAAACATTAAAAAAAAAATAAGGAAGAGCAATAAGGGCCACCTGGCTGGCTCAGTCCACGAATTATGCGACTCCTGATCTCGGGGTTGTGAGTTTGACCCCATGTTAGGTGTAGAGATGACTTAAAAATAAAATCTTTAAAAAAGGGGGCAATAAAACTTGTGAAAAAAATTTGCTAGGTGACAAGTTTTCCTGTTTTGTATTTACTTTCTAATATTGCAGTTGAAAAGAGAGGGTAGGATGAGGCCATAGGTGGGAAAATCTGACTCAAAGGCTGATATTTGGACAAACGAAACCTCCTTCCCCTCGAACCCCTCTCCAAACTCTAGCCCTGGATCTGCTGTTCGCATTTCTGGCAATATTATGAAACAAAACATGGTGAGTGTCCACATCGTGGAGACGTGGTCCGAAATCAGATACGACGCAAGGCCCGGCACTGGCTCTGGGTATGTCAGGGCGCGGCCGCGCGTGTGACAGGGACGTAAGGAAGACTCAGGAAGGCCCTCTGTACCTAGGCCCAAGCAGGGCCAGGTCTGTGGCTCTGGGCAGACCTGCCAGCTGTGGCAGGACGCGGTCTGCTCCCTTCACATGTCTCATTAAGGAAGGAGAGAAAGGGGAAGATAGAGTGGGGAGGGCATGTGTGAAGTAAATTAAAAGTACGCTCAGAGCGCCTGACCTATACCTGAAATCCTTCATTCTGTGTGACGAGGCCTGTGTGTGACGTGTGTCCGTGTAAGAACTGGACAAGGGCTGGTGTGGGGAAATGCAAGGTCAGAGGAGGCGAGGTCAGAAGGAAAGGGACCAAATCAGACAATGGCAGGAGCAGAGGTATATGACAAGATTTCTGGGACTCCCGCAGGGCACAGCTTTCCCGGTGGGAACACCACCACCACGTCTGCACAAAAAAGCTATTCTTCTAGACAGCTCACCGTCACCCCTCACAAGTCATGTTCACACAGTCCTAAACATGGTCTCCTTAAAGTGCCACGTGGAGGAAATGGAAGGCCCTGTCATACCAACCTCATTCCTCTCTCCTCGGTGCCGCAACTGGAAATACTCAACCACACGGAGAGGGTCTTATTATTTCCATCATAGCCCAGCTGGTATATACCATCCAACAGGTAAAAGCTTATGATATCACAAAGGCACAGAAATAAAAGATACTCCCCAATATATGTTAGTGTGATGAAAACAAAATCATCCTTAAAAATCACTATTATTACAAGGTAGCTGAAGACTTACATTTATGTTTCCTTTTAACTCATGTGAAATGATTAAGTTGTCAATTACGTCAAAATTTCTGCCCAAGATGGTTATATTTTGACCACCACTGCAAAGAGAAAAGCAAAGATAGAAGTTTCATAGTAAACATCCAGGCATTTGGCTTTGAGAACAAATCTATCATTTTATTCACACTTATTATTAAACTCGGTTATGTTTGGAGCCAAGTAAGACATTTTAATTTCAAATGCAGGACGATTATAGACGTCTTTTAATGATACTGACCACAAATGCATAATTTTAAAGACACCTAAATATGAAAATTCAGGGCAGATCTTGTTCTAATTCTAGGAAAATTCTTTAGAATTTTGAGTCTTATTATGTTGCCACATATATTCAGATCATCAGCTGTACCTTGAAAAGGTTTCACTAAACAGAATTTTGTTTGCTATTTAATCTATATTAGGATCCTTCAATCTAACAATTTTCAAAATCGAACTCCCAACCTACCGATTATACTTTATTTAGGGAGATAGGGAACATTTTGGACAAGGTAAAATTATAAATGACATTAAAGCTCTCAATTCCCATTTGGTAGATCATATAAATAACGGCTACATTTCCTCTCTCCAAAACCAAGCCAAATGATTTCACATATTCTCAGCACATAATCGCATATAAGCAAAGTGGTCATTAGATGGGAAATAAACAGCTGTCCACAGCTCTGGCTGCCCTCACACCCCCCATTCATGTAGGTCATTCCAGGGGACAGGAGTCTGGGAATGTCAGCTCTATTCGCCAGCCGGCCCAGGATGACAAGACCAGGAGGTGGGCATGGGCAGGCCAATTTGTGTAGGGCAGAAGGAAGACATTAAGCCCTGAACCTTCCAGTCACAAGGGGGAAGGGTCGAGCTGGCCTCATGCCAGCCTGTTGTTGTTACTAGAAAACGGAGCCAAGCGTGCCTGCCGATGGCCAGAGTGCAGAGCCACGTTCTTGCCCAGGCATAACTCAGAGACACAGGCACGGAATATCACAGGTGGCTGGACATTAAGAAGCCTAATAGAACCACTATGTTGTGCATCTGAAGCTAATGTAATGTTGTATGTTGACTATACTTCAATTAAAAAAATAATAAAGAAGCGTCTGATTTGATGGCAATGCAGAACACTGATGGCTTAGAGCACAGCACCCTGGACCCAGACTGCTGGGAGCCCAGGCAAGTTGTTTGAATGTTCTATGCTCGGTTTCCTCATCTGCTAAAGGGGCTGTTCCTTTGCTGAGGATTAACAGAGCTAACAGATGTAACACACAAGGCACGCAGGGAGTGTCACATCAATGCTCCCTTTTACTAATAGGAAGGATTTAGACCCAGAGCAGGGAGTGCGATGCTAGAAGCTTGGTTTGGAAATTTCCATTTTTCTCATGCCACTGTCAGAGGCACAACTGTTGAAGTCCTAACCCGCTAGTCTCTCGGAATGGGTCTGTATTTGGAGATAGATTCTTTCAATAGGTAATTAAGATGAAATGAGATCATTGGGGTGGGCCCTAATCCAATAATCTGACTGATGACCTTATAAAAAGAGATTAGGACACAGACAGTCACAGAGGGAAGACCATGTGAAGATACAAGGAGGTGGCCACGTATCCACAAGCAGGAAAACAGGCCTCGGAAGAAACCAACCCTGTCATCCACTTCTGACTTACTCTTAATAAGTAAGAATACTGTACTAGAAGTGTTTTTCTCCTGTGTCTTTTCTTTCTTTAAACAACAACAACAACAACAACAACAAAGGTTCATCTGTAGTTTCATCTCACCAGTACTTTGAAAATCAGCTTCATGCTGTGTTAGTGAAATATCTTATTATGAAACTATCTTCAGGGTTATATTCCAAATCTGAATGTGAATTTAAAATTCAACTAGGCAGAGGACTGTTTTTATTTATTTATTTTTAATATATAGGAGTCATCTGGAAGAGTTTATTTTGGAATGTCAATCTCTCTCTTAGGGAGTATCTTTGAAATGTAGATACTGCTTTTCATTTAGATAGCTCCTGGTATTTCCTCAAATTATTCAAAACAGCGTACTCAAAAGGTTATAAAATGAAAGATGTAAGAGAGAAGATTAGTGTCACGGGCAGGAGTGAGCTATAGTATGTTTGTATCAGAAACGTAGGCTAAGAGTAGATACTGCAATTCAACGACCATTTTAGAAGGCAAAAGATCATATGACCTGAAGAAAAATCAGAGTGTGAGCAAACATTTTAGCTGTGAGTTTCCTGGCAGCCACAGATCAGAGTAAAGGGGGACATGCTCCCAGCATTCACGGTGAGAATAGGAGGTAACCTGCTGGTCAGGTGTATGTTTGGTTTCTAGGAATAAATCCTAACGGGAATTCTGTGAGAGGAATATTCTGTGATAGGACTATTTCTATATTCATTTGCGTAAAACCAATGATCTTATGCATAGGACCCTTTTTAACACAATGAGAGAAAATAGGAATCTAGAAAGCACCTGATCCAGGTGGTGGCAGGATATATGAGGGAACAGTGAGGCAGAGCGATGTATGACAAGGGTCCCACAGATGTACAGCTCCCGCCATCGAACTGGATACACACATCCTTCATTTCTTTGCGGCTTGATGGCAGAGAGAATTTCATATGGGTGTCATTTAGCACATGGCTAACCTGTATCCTAGAAAGGGGCAGAAAAACAACTCTTAAATGACATAGACACGTAGCACAGTTGTTTACCGAACACGGCGGCATACGAATTGTACTTGAACTGCAACAGTTCACAAACTGTCAGAACAGCTGTAGGTAAGTGCGGGTTCATCAGGGGCCACTTACCACTCACTGTGGGGATCCTCTGGGGCAGGGTTCCTCTTTCTTTCTGCATTTGTGTGTTTTTATTTGCAAATTTCCCTTAGAAGTGGGGAAAGGAGATGTAACCATTTCCCTTAAGAAGTCCTATCGGTGGAACATGGACTGCCTAGGACGTTGTATTAAGGGTTTCCTGTTAACGTGCTGAGTTTGAGAATGGCACTGTCCTTATCTGTTAGAGACACATACTGAAGTAGGTATGTGTCAAAGGATATGGTGTTAAAACCTTCAGACACCATGCTTCCCCCTCCAAAACTGAAACCAGATTGGCAAGATGTTGGTAAGTTTGGAAGGAGGGGTACAGTGGGGTTCACTGAACTCTTGTCTCTTGGGTATGCTTGGAAATTTCCACAATGAAAAGCTTAAGAAAACAGAAGTTCCGGTTAAGTGTAAGAAGTTCCAGAAGGGTAGAACCCCATCCCAGGCAGAGATGTGGATTCTACTATTCCAAGAACAGAGTGCCCATGACCAAAGTCCATTCCCAGAGCCCAGGGGTCTCAGGGTCAATCAGCGTCAGAGCCGAGCTGCCTCCCAAGGAGGTCCAGACAAGAAATTAGTTGGGACTATCCTGGGTGCTCCCGACATCCACGGGGCATGCCCTCGATGCCCCGCAGGAGTCAAAGCAAAGCCTTCTACAGCATTCCCTCTGTAACCTGCTCTTCTCTCAATACAGCATGTCTATAATCACCCTCTAAAGCAAAAGATCACTAAGACTGGGTTGTGCTGAATAATTCTCAGCATAATTATGCTACACGTGAATCTACTGTTACTACTTAAAGGAGATGTGCATGATTATTAACGTTAACACACATCTCCTTTAAGGAGTAATAACAGATCCTAACATAAGGCAAATTCAAAAAGCATCTGAGTCAGTGTGCATTTACACTATGTCAGATTTACATCCTAAGCTTTATATTCAGGGAAAAGCTCTAGGAAATTCATCGTAAAATGGCGAATCATTAAAATTCAAACTCGTTTATTAATTTTGGAAGGAGAGAGGTGGAAATGTGGGCCATTCCACTATTATTCTTGTATTTTTCCCTTCAGAATAATTAGGCATTTGAAAAATACCATATTAAAGGAGTGTGGGATTATGGCATGAACTCAGATGTAGGATTAACTGGGTATTATGTTTACTGCTTGTGAACTTGGGTTCACCACTCTGATGTGGTTACTGAAATGCTACACGCAGAAAGGTCTCTGAGTCATTTAATTTAATAACTGCAGTATCTCAAGACACATTCGGAATTGAAATGAGAGCATAAAGAGTCAAAAATAGGGTAATGCTCTGAAAACCGACTTATCTGCCAGGGAAGGTGACTGCCTTTCAGTGAACATACAGGTGTCTAACTTCACAGATTTTGACACAAAATGAAAGATTTTCGCAGGAAGGTATTTAGCCAAAATGTTTATGTTGCTTAGATACAGCCACTAATGTGCGCTTGATAATTCTGGTAAATAACAAAACAGAGTGTTCATTGGTGAGCTACCAATGAACAGCTTTCTCCATCGAGATGACAGACATCCTAAATTTACTGTTAGGAGGGGAAGAGGATGGCAGTTACATGCAGCAAATGAATTAAAACAGAAAATTCAGTAAATAAGTGTGGCAGATTAAAATGCCGTACAAATCTGTTTTAGTAGTTAAAAACCAAAACACCACACTTCAGCAGATTGTCTTCGATGCATTCCCATGATGAGAACGTGCCCAGTATCATACTTCATATAAACTGCAATGTCTTCTAACTTCAAATCAACCCAAACTTACAAAAGCTAACAAGCAGAAAACTCAAATTATCTGTTGTGTTATTATTATCACATCTCTTTTGGGGGTAACACTTGCACAAGGATTTCAGTGACATATGGAAAATTTTTGTTCTCTCTCCAAGTTTCACTGAAAGGGTTAGGGGAAAAGAGATTTACAAAGAATAACAACAACTTTGGGTAATACGTTGGAAGAGCTGTCATATCTTCCCATCAGATTCCTAAGTCTGCAACTATTTTTCTAAGTGGATCAGCTTCCAGATGATGTCTGTTACTCAAAATACTTGATTTGGCTAATGGAGATGAATCAAGACTTCAAAGAGGCAACATCCTGAAATTAGCAGGTTCTGAGGCTATCAGGGCTTAGAGGGGAAAGATTTTTCACAATTAACTTCCAATGTGGTGTTTAAATTATTCTACTTATTAAAATTATGTTATATCAAATATATAGATGAACTGCCCACTTTGGCACATGGAAATCCTTTGAAAAGATTATAATCACAATGATATTCTTTTAGCCTAAGTTATAGCTTTTTACTACATTACCAAGGATAAATTACTATTATTTCAACTCACACATCCTTATTGCAAGTACTGGTTCCTTTCAGGATCATTGTAATGTTGGATGCCTGGGTAAAGTTTGCTCCCGTGACGATCACATTACTTTTCCCTAAAGTCGATATTTTCCGTGGCTCGATGGACTTAATGTAGAAGACCTGTTGGAAATAAAGATTAACACACAAGATCAAAGCTAAGAAATGGCATTGTTCCAAAAAATCTGTTTATGTGTTGCAGTTCGAAGAAATCACTGGGAAATTACGACATTTTGCAAACACAAGCAGACAGTGTTTAATGAAATCAATGAATTCAAGGAAGAGTGCTGAAGATTCATGTCTCTCAACATGCGACAGCATGAGGTCAAACCAATTAGTCTTTGTCTCACAAGACAGTTGAAAATACAGTTGAAGAGTCTGACATTCTGTCTGAAGAGTGAGATCTCACTGGCGTCTCAAAAATGCTCACTTCCTTACAGCCTCTGGAGGCTCACAATATAACAAAATGAAGAAAAAGACAAGGAGTCCACTGATGATAGTCCAACAAGAGTTATCATTAAGCTGGAAGAAATGTCATTCTGGATAAATTTAATTCCCAAGAAAGCAGTGTCTATTTTTTGTTTGTTTTTCAGTTAGGCTATTTGAATCAAGGGGTTTACTGCAGGGAAAATCTCCAGAAATCAACCTGTTCAGTCACCTAATGCCAAGGAGCCGGATGCCAAACCACTGTGGTCAACAGTTTCTTCTCCATGGTACCCATTACAAACTTTATCAGGCCTTTCTTTACCAAGAAAATTTCCCTTGTGATAACCCGATCCCTGAGGCCCTGTATCATGTAGGCTTTTGCACCTTACTTCTTTATTTACAAGGCCTAATCAAATTCTCCTTTAAAAAGGTGGGGGGGGGGGCTTTATTTGATGGCAGGAATCACTTTCCTTTTCAAAGACAAGACAATCCTGATTCCTTTCACTTTTCTTCTAGAGATGTTACCATCTCTCATTTTGATCATTCCATTGTTCTCTGTGTAGGCCACTCCCAGCATGTCTGTATTCTTCTATAATATGGCAACTAAAACAGGACAGAAAATTTGGACTCTGGCCAATATAAAATACAGCAGATCTTTAGCATGAGTGCATTTCATACTCACACTCTTGACGTTTGAAAACAACCCCCAGGTCCAGAGACACATAATCATGTGAAATCTGGCTAAGCCACAGATGCCAAATGTATCCCCGTAGAGGATAAAATCTAGGAGGAAGACATTTATGGCACTGAGAGAGAATCAGTCCTGCCCAACGCCTGTCTACCACCTGCTTCGTGAAGCAGCCTAATATTCTCTGCTCCTTTATATGTGTAAGGCTCATCACGATGGACTTGCCAGGCTGTTCGGGCTGCCCATTCTGCTGAGAGGGATGTTTTATTCTGCTCCTCGGCAAACACAGGTGCTACATGGTAGAGCAGTCACCATCACTCATTATCACTATGGATCGGTTCTGCAGATTGAGGTAAATTCATCGTTCATGTCATCACAGCAATGATGTAATGTGACAGAGAATTGATTTCAGTGGCAGAATTTATTTTAATCACTTAGTAGAGGACTTTAGCCCCATATTTATAGAATCATGAAGGGTCTGAAAGGGTCACTTTAATTATTCTGTTATACTTGACTGCCTTTTATGGGGGAAATTATCTGCAAGAGTGGTACTTGGAATGGGGGGATTAGCAAAGACTTCAAGATAAATCCCTTGCAAATGTCAAGTGTGTGCTGTATAGCAAAAGGCTTACTCTTGGCTCTGACATGGTGACAGCTAAGTGAACAAGTATTTATTGAGCACGTACAGGGTCCCTAGAACAGCGCTAGGTGTTGTGGGGGACACATGATCTACGTGTGCACTAGATCAGGAGTCGGCAAACTACTGGGTTAGCTTGAAGCAAGCCAAATCCAGTCCATCGCCAGCCTTCGTGGGGCCCATGAAAAAAATGTCAAAAAAGTAATAATGTTCCATGACATGTAAGAATACATGAATTCCGATGTTAGTGTCCACAAAGAAAGGTTTTTTGGAACACAGCCACACATGTTCATTTACGGACCGCCTGCGGCTGCTTTTGCACTACAGGGGCAGAATAGTCGTGGCCGAGACTGCGGGACTCCCAAAGCCTAAAGCATTCACCGTCTGGCTCTTTGTAGAAAAAAAATGTGCCAACCCTTGCACAGTACAAGTCCACTGCCTTCTCAAGGAGGCAAGAGAGCCTGCGTTTTGTTTCGTTTTATGGAAATCCCAACAAAGACTCACATACACATCCAAGTGAGCTGTGAGCCCCACGTTTCTTTCTGGACAGTCATTCTGGATTCTTGTGTTTACACTGTGATATCTGCTGAAGCAAGATGTTCGAACACCCCAAGTCAGTGCTACTTCTCTACTCTCAGGAGAGGACAGAGAGAGCCTTATAACTCATGTAAAAAATATTTTCCAGGGGGTTATACTTTGCCCCTTAAATAGTTCTGTAAACACCATCAGAAGACCCACCATGTTGCCTTATTAACTTTTTATTTCTCCCTGAGTAGACAGCCCTGCTACTTCAAAAGGATTTTATTTTTAAACCTTATTGTTTAGAGAAGTTTCCATTGGCTGTCTACGATGAAATCCAGCCCCCGTCTATCTCTTGAAAGCAGATGCTTCTAGTCTATTTGCAAAGAGGGTCAGATTAGTTGTCCTTTGTTTGCTTGGAGAACCTCTCTTAATGTCAGTAAGTGAGTTAAAGAGCCACCAAGAGGACCTCATCAAACAAACTGTGCAGATATCCAAGGGAAAAAAGAAAAAGATAGGGTAGCTATATGGCAGTACTGTATGGCTGCAACAATTCTTGGAAATTTTACTAATAAAGGTTTTTAAAAATCCTATACAGACAGAAGGCAAAGAATGATCTCCCGACAAATGTTTCACACACTTATTTTAGATCTATTTTAAATTGTAACCAAGAGTTAATTTCACAGCCTGGTGTGAAGCAGTGGGCCCAGGAGCTGACACACAGAAGGGGTTAATTTAAAAACATACTCTAGTTTGATACAAAAAGACGCTTTCTTAAAGCCTCACAGTGAGATCCTGCCCTCCTCTTAGGTAAAAGGATTTGCGTGTGTCAAATCAAAATACCATTGACAGTAACCTTCTCAACCTGTGTTGTCCAGCAATTAGCCTCCGAATAGTCTACTTCCTGTCAGTTACATTTTAAAGACATAAGAGTTATTTCTAAATGGCTGTCCAATTTTAAATTATTCAATAAGATACTATGAACTCTGGCTGTTCATGAGTTTAGATCACTCCCTATGTTATATATGAAAGCACATTAGAAACTGGTTAATTCGCTAATTACAGAATACCCAATTATTTTTATTTTTTTAAAACAAAGTCATTATAAGATATTGGAAACAGCACAGCGCTAAGAAATATCTCTCTGAAAAGGTCTAAGAGGATTACTTCTGACAGTAAGAGTACTTTTTTTGTGAAGTCTGACGTCAACACAATTCAAATTACCATGACATTAATGGAGAAAATACTGGCTATGATTGAAAAGAATATTGGAAAGAGGTGCATTAGGAAGGCTCAGTTTATTAAGACCAAATTGTACTCTATTAATCTGTTTAAAAAAAAAATCTGAATATAGCAAAGCTCTCTGTAGGCCTGGACCTGAATCAACACTCAGTAAAACGTCTTTCAGAGTTTCACTGGTGAAATTAGTTCAAACAGGACTGGATAAAAAGTCCCATGGATTCAAAACCAGCTGGAAATCTGAAACCAAAGGACATTAGAGAGATGAAAGGTAGCACAACTAATTAAAGGAAAGTGTCCTGTAGGGCCCTACAGGGGTGCACATTTGGTTCAGAATTATTTAACATCTTTATTAATGACTGAGAAGGATGGAAGTAATGTATTCATGAAATGTTTAAATTGAAAAGAGCAGTGACCGGCAGCGGAGATGAGAAAAGTATAAAAGGAGGTGAGATATGGAAAGAAAATACAATGCTCCCAAAGAAAAATTAGAGCATTAGATAGAACAACATGGTCCTCCATCTGCTCTGCTCAGCCCCCAGGCGAACACTCCTTCATGAGGTCCCCAGTACAGGCCCCAGGAAACTTGGGATGTGACCACCAGTGGGTCCCAGGAAGGACCAAGAGTCAGAATGGCATCTGAGATGCCCTTGTGAAGGTCCTGTGCTGAGAGATCAAGGCTCACTTCTCTGGCCCGGGGACTCTGAGGTGAGGCTGACATGGCTCAAGATGGGGCTGCCAAGGCCACTCCATAAAGGCGTCGCTCTTGGCCACTGAACCTTCTGAGTGTGGCAACCCAAAACTGGCCTGGGTGACCAGGACTCCAAGACCAGGGTGGGCAGCCCCTCCCCTCCACAGAGACCCCTGACTGCGAATTAGACCCAGCCACTTCAGATCACCCCTCTGCTGAGTTTCCATTCAGCATGCAGTTCTTGCTGCTCCACTCTCCTATGGGCCTCAGTTTCCCATCTTGAGCCTCTTCTGCTCTCCCAGTCCTTGAGGAGATACCAGCCTGGCCTAGGTCTGAATTCTCCACTCTGACCCCACCCTGACCTCCCCTCCCCCCTGGAGCCTTCGATGCTAATAGAGTGCCTCCACCGCCTGCCCCACCCATGTCTGCACCACCAAAGCCAAGAGAAGCCAATGTTAGTTTTCTCCCTTCCAGACTGACCTTTTTCATCAATACCACACCATGTAATACTTGCTTATATTCAATTGAGGTCATACAATGGCGTGGTTAAAACCGGGGGTTCTGGGTCAGACTGCCTGGGTTCAAATCTCTTGCCTATTATTTACTACCTACTTACCCTCTACAAGCCAACATTTCTTCATCTGTAAAATGGGAAAAAATAGGTCCATTGTGAGGCTTACATAAACAGATATTCTGAGCTCAGGATATAGCATCGGCTCAACAAATATGGGCCACCACTATTCAATTTAGTGCGTTCTGGAATTCCTTATTACATCTTCTTCTGTTGTACACATTCAACTGCTTCATGAAAATGAATTTTACTTCCTCCAAAATATTAGAAGTTCTACAGCATAAGCTCCATGAGGACACACACTGTGACCACCTGTCTAGCACACAATAGGTGCTCAATAAACACATTTTATTTTTAAAAAATTTTATGTTTTATTTATTTTTAAGAGAGACAGAGACAGAGCTCGAGCAGGGGAGGGACAGAGGGAGAGGGAGGCACAGAATCCGAAGCAGGCTCCAGGCCCTGAGCTGTCAGCACAGACCCCAACACGGGGTTTGAACCCACGAACTGTGAGATCATGACCTGAGCCGAAGTCAGACGCTTAACTGACTGAGCCACCCAGGTGTCCCTCAGTAAACACATTTTAAATGTGTGGGTACATGATAAATTGCAGGTGAATCCCACAGCACCTAGCACGTGCTACGCCCAGAGGAGCTACTCAACAAGGTCTGTATTAAACTTAATTTCACTTTTAGAGGCAAGGTCTCTGAAAGAGTCCATGTGGATTGCCTGTGAGAAATTAAAACGCATAGAGGTGGTGCAAGGAAGAAAAATAAAGAACCACATGAACGTAAATCCCCTGAGAGCATGAGACAGGGCTTCGTAGGGTGTATTTCCACCTTAGAGAGATAAGCACCCTGTGAGGAATAACAAATATTACAGCAACACCATATCATCGATCTTCACAACCTTTGAGAACAGGAAACAGAGACCAGCCACCTCTTCTCTCAGAAGGTGGAGGCTCCAGATAGAAGACTGTTAAAGAAAAGGAAGGAAAAGAGGTGAGCACCCGGCGACTGGGTCAACCGTCTCAGAGAGACCGGCCTTCAGAGCTGAAAATACTTCTCATCCAAAGGGCAAGTATAGGATTTTGAGTTCATTTCCTTCTTTTGGTGGTGTCTTTCCTTAATGCAGCCCCTCTCGCTAAATGACAGCACATACGTGTAGGCCGGGTGAAGAGACTGGGGATATGGTTGCAGAACTGTGAAGGCAGCGGGCCCAAACCACGCCGCGATTGCACCAGGAACCCATGTCCTAAGTTCTGTGTCCTTGGATGAGCAAATGCATACATTAAAAGACAAATGTCTTGAGTAGCATCCTATTGCTGAAGAACAAAACCGAAACTCCTGGGCCTTGTGTGGAAAACCCCAGAGAGGCAGGCCACAGGGTCGTTTAGGCCTTGTATCCCCCAGGTTCCTGCATCCTTCTGTTCCAGGCAATTCAATTACTTGGGGTCTCCTACACTAGTTGCCCTGGAATTTTCTGGTGACCCACAATGCTTTTGCCTATGCTGGCCCCTCTGCTTAGAATACCGTCTCCTCTGTCTCCATGTGTCTCATCCCTCAACGGTTGGCTAAAATGCCATCTCTGTCTATCAATCCATCCATCAATCAAAGCCCTAACCAACCACACTGATTAAGTGCTTTTAGCTGCCAGGCACTGGGCTTAAATAAACAGGAATGACTAAGACAAGTCCGCAGGCACAGAGGCTCTCTGGGTTTGTGTACTTTCTGGTACTTCTATGTTAGTATTTTAACCTTGTATTCTTACTTGTGTAGTTATGTATAAGATTCCTGAGATTGATAGCAACACATGGTTTGATTCATCTGTGTCCTCCTCATAGTATACCCATGAAGCTCAATATAATGGCGTCTACTGGGTGCTTAATACACACCTATAGGAAGAGCTAACCCCAGCTCAGCATCGTGAAGCCTAAGGTCATGTCTGCACCATTCACATCTGCTGTCTCCAGTGCCTGGCCAACAGGAGCACTCGATACACAGGTGATGTGGGGAGATGCCTTGAGGGAAAGCTCCCAGTGGCTTCTCTGCCAGGAAAAGTGTTCAGCACTTCATTCGAGGCCAACACAAGACCCAGACTGGAAATGCAGATTTACACATCCACACGATAATGAAAGACAATGGTGTACATCAGAGCATGAGAGATCCCTCCTGCGACCAATATTGCTCCATTCCCTATGAACCAAAATCGAGAAGATTCTGTTCTAAGTCACATATTAAAAACAGTCCAGGATCAACAAAATACCTTTCTCCAAAGTAACAAGGGTCATTCACACAGCAGCACTAAAAACAGGCTTGGGCTCTTGGTTATTTTCAGCCAGTTCTTTTAACCACACGGTGTCAAAGGTCAAAAGGAACAGGGAGACACAATGCAGGAAACCAGGATGCAGTGACTTTTTTTTAACATAAAAGAAATTTTAAAAGTCATTGCCTGGACCACCACTCAGCAATAAAAAGGAACACACTATTGATCCATGAAAGAACTTGGATGAATTTCCAGAGAATTATGTTGAGTTAAAAAGGCCAATCCCAAAAGGGCACATCTGGATGATTCCATTTAAATAGACTCTTTGATATGATACAATTACAGAAATGGAGAATAGACTGGTAGATGCCAGGGGTCAGAAATGGGGAGTGGGAGGGAGGAGAAAAGGGGGTGTGGTGATAGAGCTGTTCTGTCCCTTGACTGTTGTCACTGTCAAGATCCTGGTTGTGATATTGTGTTATGGGTTTTGCAAGATGTTACTATTGGGGGAACTATTGTGTTATGGGTTTTCCAAGATGTTACTATTGGGGGAAATGTCCATAAGAGATATGGAAGGTCTCTCTGTGTTATTTTCTTACAAGTACATGTGAATCTACAATTACCTCAAAATAAAAAGTTTAACTTTTTCCCAAAGAGTCTTAAAAAAGAAAAGTCGGAAGATTCACACTTTCTGGTTACAGAACTTATTACAATGCTACAGTAATCAAAACAGTGTGGCATGGGTGTAAAGACAGACCTACAGACTACTGGAACAGGACAGAGAGCCCAGAAGGAGACCCTTGCATATCTGGCCAAATGGTTTTTGATAAGGGAGTCAAGGCCATTAAATAGGAAAAGGACAATCTTTTCAATGAATGGTGTTAGGAGAACTGGATATCCACGTGGGAAAGAATGAAGTTGGACCCTTGCCTTATGTCATATATGAAAATTAACTCAAAATGGATCAAACACCTAAATGTAAGAATTAAAACTGTGTAAGTCTTGGGGCACCTGGGTGGCTCAGTCGGTTGGCTGTCCAACTCTGGGTTTCGGTTCAGCTTGTGATCTCATGGTTGGTGGGATCAAGCCCCACATTGGACTCTGTGCTGGGCATGGAGTCTGCTTAAGATTCTCCTTCCCTCTGCCTCTGCCCCTCCCCTGCTCTTTCTCAAAATAAACCAACATTAAAAAAAACTCTATAAAATTCTTAGAAGAAAAAATGGGAGAATACCTTTATTTATGACAATGGATTTGGCAATGATTTCTTAGATAGGACACCCAAAACACAGATTTAAAAAAAAGAGAGATAAACTGGACTTCATCAAAAGTAAGAACTTCTATGCATTAAAAGATACTATTAACAGAGTATCTAAGGCAACCTATGGAATGGGAAAAATATTTGCAAATCATGTATCTGATAAGATGTTGATATCCAGAATATATAAAGAACTCTTATAACTCAATAACAACAACAAAAACCAAACAACCTGATTAAGAAATGAGCAAAGGACCTGAATAGACGTTTCTCCAAAGAAGATACAGATGGCCAACAAGCACATTATACGATGCTCAATATCACTAATTTTTAGGGAAATACAAATCAAAACCAAAATGACACACCACCTTATATCCACTTTCAATGGCTACCATTAAAACCACAACAACAACAACAACAGTAATGCAAAAATCACAAGAGCTGGGAGGATGTGGAGAAATTGGAATGCTTGCACACTGTTGGTGGGAATCTAAAATGGCAGACTACTATGAAAAACTGCATGGCATTCCCCTCCAAAATTAAAAATAGAATTACCCTATGATTCAGCAATTCCCCTCTTGGATATATACCCAAAAGAACTGAGAACAGTCCTCAAGAGATATCTGTACACCTATGTTTATAGCAGCATTATTTACAATAGCTAAAGGGTAGAGGCAACCCAGGTGTCCATCCACAGATGAATGCGTAAACAAAATGTAGTATATACATACAGTGGAATATTTTTCAGCATTAAAAATAAAGAAATTCTAACCCATGCTATAATATGGATGAACCTGGAGGACATTATGTTATGTTAAATGAGATAAGCCAATCACAAAAAGACAAATCCTTTATGATTCTACTTATATGAAGTCCCTAGTGTAATCAAATTCATAGAGAGGAAGTAGAATGGTGGTTGCCAGAGGCTGGGGGTGGGGGAAGAGAAAACGGGAAGTTATTTTATAATGGGCATAAGGTTTCAGTTTTGCAAGACGAAATGTTGTTCTGGGGATGGATGGTGCTGATGGCCACACAACAGTGTGAAGGTACTTAACACCACTGAGCTGCACACTTAACAGTGGCAAAGATGGTAAACTGTGTTAGGTGTGCTTCACTAAAATTGAAAAAAGAACAAATGAAATGACAACAAAAGATAAATTTAATTTTTTAAAAAAGCCACCGCCTCCTTGATCCAAATACCTGTCACTATGCCTTCGTTTTATAAGCCAATGGGGAGAGAAGAGAAGCCCACCACTTAATAAAATCTCAAAGACTTTTCAAATCTGGAGATATTGGCACACCAAGCCTTTCTAATGCCTTTAATTAACTTCATAATCCATCCTGATTCACATTCCCTCTGCCCGTTACTCACCTAAAGTTACTATCAACTTTTCAGTAGCGATGAAAAATGTGCTACTTATCTATATTGGCACTTGACCTTAACTAACAGCAAATGGATACATCGAAGCCATAGATTAGTCATGAAATAGAAAACCCAGCCTTTTTTTTTTTTTTTTCAAAAAAGAAATGTTGTTTTTAATTTGTCTGCTCCTGCTAGGCCTCCCGATTAATAAAAGCGAGAACTTACCCTTTCTTGTTTGTCACCACATAGCACATGCTCAATTAACTTCTGTCAGCTCGCTGAAGCCAGCCACTCTAAGCATGCCCACTACTTTTTGCCCAGAAACGTTTACATTGTCATATCCTTTCTTTTCAAACATGTCTGTTGGTGGAACTTGGTGATTTACTATGACGAAAATAAGAGGAATTTCCAAGGAAACTGCATGGAAAATATCTTTCCATGAAAAAAATTTTGGGGGTAATGGGGAGAGATGTATGGATGTACGTATGTATGGATGGATAGATGGATGGGTATATATATATATCCTATGGAAACAACTCTTTGTTTTAGCACTATTAACTCTGGGTTGGACCATCTCTGTAAAGATAGGCAATCTGAATGAGGATAGTTTGTATACTTTGCATAGACTCCTCTCCCCCCACATAACCCCCAGGAATGCAACCGTAATAATGTGGTTTGAATCGAAATCCCCTCAGTGCTATGTGCTATATGCTTCCTTCTAACTCTTCTCGAGTGAGCTGCAAAGTCACCTTTAAAATTTCACTCCTTTTGGAACAATATCATTTTTCATAATTACAGAATTTTAATTTCTTTTATGTGAGTGTGCAGCCTTTGATGTATTGAGCCAATTAAGTGAAACTTGGTTAAAAATCAAAAGTAAAAAAGGGAATTTTTGTAGAAAGTCAAATAGGGAATTTTTAAAAGGAACCCAAGGTAGTGGGAGCTGTTTTTGTCATCGAGAGGGTATTTTTTCCATGATCAGCACAAAACCGGGGTCTGACCTGCAAGCCCGAGTTGGCTCTATTACTCCTACTGTCGGTGAATCTTCCTCCTCCCGCAGTCTTGGATGGTGCCTGTTTCTCAACAGCACCTTGACAGTGTTCCTGAAATGAAGAATATCCCTTCAGCGTCCAAACAGATGGGAAATTCAGAGTTTGAAACAAACACAAAAGACAGACTGGGATTGGGCGGTCACAAACACTTATTTCTGGTTAAACCTTGTAATACCAAAAATGGCTCTTTACCTGGTTGGTCTTGTAATCAGACGGGTCACAAGCTGTGAAGGGGTGGATACACTTTC
>CM053571.1:25084130-25355607 GCA_028646485.1 Cryptoprocta ferox
GAAAAAAAAATCCCTGGACAGAGTGTGATGGACCCGGGGGGGGGGGGAGGGAGGGCAGTCCTTTGAGGCTGGGGCTAGAGCACCGACTTTGTGCCCTGCTCTGGGCAGCCCTCAGGGCTGATGGACTGTCCTGATGCCTTTGGGGGGGGGGTTGCCATGGAAACCTGAAGCCAGGGTCACCTGCTGTGCTGGTAGATAACAGGAACCCACTAGCTCTGTTTCTGAATTCAGTTCTGCTATTTGTCTACCCTGAGGTAAGTTTCCCTCTGGAGACTCACTTTCCCGTCTCCCCACCCCCTCCCCAGCCCCCACCCTCACTCACTGGAGCAGTAACCAACACCCCCAACTGCCTGGGAGGTGTGAGACCAAAAGTATCACCTGGCAAGTAGAGGAAATGGGGTGCCAGTGTTTGCCTTTTAACCACATTACAGAAGAACTGTGTCTACTAATCAAATAACCTCTCATGTGAAGGTAACAGTAGAGGACTGGAAAAGCATGTTGTAGGAAAATCAGAGTTGAAGGAACAGTAGAAACAGACTCTGAGGCTGGTCTGGAAACACAGCCCTGGGAGGCCGGGGGAAGACTCAGCCTGGGACAGTGAGAGGGTCAGTGTAGGGAGAGAGGACACCATTCATACCTTATAGATTCTCCAAGAAATGTCAAAACATTCAGAGACTCTGACCTATAGAAAGTGCAGACTCACTGCAGTGTTTATCTAAGTGAACTAGAAGCAGCCTTGTGATTTGCATTCCCATCGCCGCCCCTTAGGTGTGAGTACTGTACTAAGTACTGTACTAAGGGAAGCAGGTACTCAAGGAAAGAACACACTCACTCTCTGGGGAGCTGTGGGTCTGAGGTCTGGTTCTTAATTATCTAATTGTGGGCCCCAGAGCAAGTCACTTCCTTCCACCCGGCCTCTACACTGGGGATGGGGGACCTGCTTTTTGTTTCACCTCTCTTTGAACTATAAAATTCTTTGTTAACTCTCCCCCTCTTCCTATTTTCACAGACTTCTGAGGTTTTCTGTGTCAAGTTTCCTTTCTCTGCCCTCCCTATATATTCATTCAACTTGTTTGTTAGAAACAACTGAACTCAGTCCCTCCTTCAGAGTACCCCAGGGCGAAGATGAGGTCCAGAGGCCCCTGTTTGGATAGCTGGAGAGTGGCCCTCCAACCCAGGTTCGAATCTGAATTCATTTCCCCCACAGCAACGGTGATTCCCAGGCCAAAAGAAACATTCGATACCCACACAGTTGGTCAATCGAACCACTGAATGAGCTGTAGAATCACTAATAATACGGCTTCCCGTTGTTTCCATGGGAACCTCCATCCCACCTTTTGACTGGAAAATCATGCGTCTGAGAAACACATTTCCTCCCTGTCTTGTCTCTGCTTGAGAAGCAAGGCGTGAGGTGTGGCCCTAACTCAGGGGAGGTACACAGCCCAACAGGGCAAAAGGTGGTACCAAAAAGTGGGGGAAGAGAGCTAACATGTTCTTTTTTTTTTTTTTTTAAGTGTTTTATTTATTTTTGAGAGAGAGAGTGTGAGTGGGGAAGGGGCAGAGAGAGAGGGGGACAGAGGCTCTGAAGTGGGCTCTGCGCTGACAGCAGTGAGCCCAGTGTGGGGGCTTGAACTCACCAACTACGAGTCTGACACTCAACTGACTGAGCCACCCAGGTGCCCCGAACATGTTCTTTTGATGAAAGAGAGTTCATCTTGCCCTTCTTCTTGATGATTTCCCTTGTCTCATGCTCACACCCTCTCCCCTGATTCAAATTCCCAAAGCCATTTGGCTAAGGGGAGAACATAGCACCCCTTCTGCCGTCGGGGCTCCTGTCGGTCTGGGGAAAACGTATTTTCCCTGTTGGTAGCAACACTTAAGCACAGTTGTTTGCTCCTTCGATGCTCCACCTTACTTATTAGGGCTTGACCGCGCCAGCTTATTAACTCCGGGGCCCTCCTATCTCCCATCAGGCCATGCTCCAAAAGGTACTTTAGAAAGTTCTACTCCGCAAAAGAGTCCTTTAGGAAATGGAGGCGTAAAGCATATAAATAAATTAAAACCAATGAGAGAATATTTAAATTTCAAATAAAATCTTACTCTCTTAATGATGAGCAGTTGGTAAAGTTGAATCTTTTTGATAAATGCCAAGAACCGAAGGAGAACGTCACGTTGACAACTAAAACATCTGGAGCAAAGGGGGAAAAAAATGTCAATTACGGTGGAGTCCCGCTACCATCAAGCAAAGCTGTAAATGCAAAAAAATAAATATTTTTGCCTTCTTTGCATAGAGGGTGGGGGTGCGCCAGCTGTTTGCTAACATTTCAATCAGTATGTGGTTCCTTCCCGTGGGCCATTCACATCAGGCAGCCAAAGCACACAGCACAAGCCTCCAAACAGACTGGGGCCCACCTCGAGTTCCAAGCCTCCCACGGATAATCACTAGAGAAAAGCCATTTTACAGCCCATTTACATCTCATACTCTCCCCGGGATCACTATCTCAGCTTGTAATTGGCCACAGCATAAGAATAAAACAAGTCACCAAGCAAGAACTGCCTAGAACATGATAACCAGAATGTTAGAGAGCAAATCCTGTACCTTCAGCAAAATCCACACTACCAATCTTTGCCTAACAAACTCTAAGTGTGGTCCCCATAGGCTGGGATTCATGATGTGCTTGGAGTCAACAGTCGCCATATCTACCATCCAAGTTGTCTTACTTGCTTTTGAAAATGTACTCATTGGCTAGAACACCCTCAAAAGAATAAAGAGACATGAAAGATAAACACTGTGCTGAATCAGCATTAGAAAACTGTCCTAGTTCCTATAGGTCTCTAACTTACATGTTCTATCCAAGGTGATTCCCAGACCCAGCTGTGTATCGGAATCACTTGAGAAATTGATGGAAATAGAGAGTCCAGAGCCACGATTCTAGAGATCCTGACATAACACACCTAGGGAGCATCTGGGACTCTGTGGCTGGCAATGTTCCCCACGAAATGATCGCAGACAGCCAGGTTTGGGTGCCACAGCCTGGAGCGGCAGCTCTCAAAACCTGCTGCACCCAACAGTGCTCAGTGAGGTTTTCACTGTCCTCCCTTTTGGTACAATATCGTCTTCCTTTGATGAGTTAATGGAGACTAAGGAAGATGCTTTAAAAATGAAGGCTTTACTTGATAAAATAAAGAGTTGGCCTAAGTTTGTTGGCATCCTTACTTTTCTTACTGAAATTTTATTCGTGTGTGATTCCCAAAGTCTGAGAAGATACTTCTCTACGGCAGTAAAATTCATTGTGAGAGCCAGGATGCCACATCAAATTCCGCTCACATGAAGTGATTATCTGGGAAGTGTGATAACCCTCTGTTGTAAAGACAAGGAAGTTTAGAGGGCTGGCATGACCTCTCAGCAAGAGCATTTGCACAGCCACTTGTAAATGTTAGTAGAATGAACATATGGACAGTAAGCACTGAGAGACTCCCAGTGAAAATACATTCTAGTGGAATCTCCAATGTTCGGTGATGAACACCAGGAAAAGCTGTAATTTTCTTCGTGTCAGCTATGCGGGCACAAAACACTACTGGGAAATATCACAAGGAAACTAATATGTTTGATCTGTGCTCTGGTAGCATTTACAGTTATTCAGGAAGACATATAAATGAATTAGGTGAAAAAAACCCCAACAATGATAGGACAGTCAAGGAAACATCCTGTGAGAGTGGTCTGAGTTCCAGGAAGCAGCTGGGTACCAAGATGGGGGTGACTGTGGGGGCCCCAGGGGGTGCCAGAAATACCCTGGACTGTTGTGAAGGAGGTGACTTTCCCTCCTGTGTTTCAAAGGAGAAGAGCAACAGGAATTGATGAAAGGGGTGAGGGCACAGACAGGAGTTTGGCAATGACCACTGACTGGCTGAGTGCAAGAGGTGGGGAGTGTGTCTGTTTGCCGGCTCAGAACATGCAAGGCATTCAAAGAGAAGGGCAGGCAAAGGTCAAGTGCAACTGATGGCTGCTCTAAAAGCAACCAACTAGCTTTATGAGGTGATCTCCAATACTTGAAAAGCAGATTTTATACATGAGCAAGAGCTGCATTTTAATGAGCAAAATTAACTAGAAGCATATCACAAAGGCTGCATAGTGTAAACAAAGAAAAGCAGAGAATTGAAATCATTTTCCAAGCAATTCAATCCCAAACAACCACCATGAGCCCAGTGGCTCTTTGTAAGCTTGGGTCTCTGGCCTGGCGCACTAAATTCCCTTTGGAGGGATCTGGGATTAGCTGAGTGACACCAGCTCTCCGCTCTGCTGTGATCTTCACCCATTTTAGGAGGCGTGCACCAGTAATGTGACCCTACTTCCCCACAGGGATTCACCAATCCTCAGTGTGTCCGCTGTAACCCCTCACCATCTCTGCAATCTATCCATTTCTCCCCATCCCCATCTGTCTCTGCACCAGCTCTGTCACCCTCACCCGGATCACTGCGACAGTTTTTCTTCTATCTGCTTTCTCAGAACTCTCTCCTTCCCTCCTCCAGCCATCCTCCACGTTGGCCATTCATTCATTCAACAAAAGTTTATTGATTGTAAATGACTAATTTGTGCCAAACACTCAATGCCTTCTTTGCTATCCATTTTCTTTTTCTTTTTTAAGTGTTTGTTTTTGAGAGAGAGAGAGAACACTAACAAGTCGGGGAGGGGCAGAGAGAGAGGGAGACAGAATCCCAAGCAGGCTCCACGCTCTCAGCACAGAGCCCAACATGGGGCTCAGTCTCACAAATCATAAGCTCATGATGAGCCAAAATCAAGAGCCAGACACTTAATCAACTGAGCCACCCAGGTGCCCCAGTAACCATTTTCTATCACTCTCCTTTCTAGCTCTCCCTACCCCATTTGTCTTAACCCTATATAGAGCCTTTTTTGGCTCTTCCAACAAAGCCTTTTCTATCTTTCTAGCCATCGCACTAGTTGGTCTCTGCCTGGAATACTCTTCCCCCTTTTCTTTGGCTCAAATCTACTCATCCTCCAGGAAGCTTTCCTTGTCCCCTCAGTGACCCTCCAGGTTCAGTTAGGTGCCCTTTTCCTGTGCTTCCCATGGTTCTCTACATCCCCCGCATTTACACACTGCATTGTAACGAGCCCTTTGTTTGTCTTTACTCCAATAGCCTATAAATACTGTGGGCAAGGGCCACATCTGTCTTGTTTGGTCACTGTATCCCTGGCACCTAGCACAGTGCCCGGCACATCATAGATATTCAATAAATACTTCCTTCCTGAATGAATGCAATGATCTTACAATGATAGAACACTGGCTGTTCTCTTTTCTCATCTCATCGAGGGTATTCCCAATTTCTCAGCTCTCTGAATTATCTGAACCATTTGGGTAGGGTCAGTCCAATGGTCTCCAGCTTTACTCCACTCTTCTATCCAGTCACTCGTCAGAGTGGGATCCTGGAGTCATGGGATGAGGTAGAGCAGGGGTGAGCAAGACAGAGGGGAGAGCAGGAGTTAAGCAAAGAGTGAGTTTAAAGGGTGGAAAAAATACGAATTCCCTGACATTCAACTTGCTTCCTGGGCAATCTGAACTCAGGAGGTTCTCTTTGCCTTCTTTGCTTTCAAACAAAAAAAGAGCAGAGTCCGCTTACCTTTGTAGGTTGCTCTGGTTGGTATGTTGCAGGTGCAGGTCCTGCTTGGCGGACTTTTACCCTTGCAGAGCACCCTGCCCGTGTCCACGTTCCTCACCATGCACTCCCACTCCGACTGTCTCGGAGGGAAGCTTCCAACCACAGTCACTGTAGTCTGTGTGGGGGAAGAAGAGAATTCAGGAACCGCACCATTGTTCTTGCTCCCTCTCCACCCATCCTAGAGCCTTAAGTGAACTCGCCCTCTAACACGCCAGAGAAAGAGAATCTCTCAGACAGTGGATATAAAGAAAGAGACGTTTTATTGACTATTTGATTTGCCCTTTTGCGAATCACATATTCATATTCTTGGACTATTTTTCGGCTCTATGTTTTTATCAAGTTTTAAGAGCTCTCTGTATAGTATAAGATATTATACTGTCCTATTTCTGACGCATATTTTCTCATAATCTACTGTTTGTCTTGCAACTTGTCTGTGTGGTATCTTCTACTCCACGTGACATGTTTTTATGTAATCAAAACAGGGTTTTTGTCTTGGTTATAAAGTCATTCTCAAACTTTAGCTTGTAGACAAGTATAAAATTGCTTCACCATCTTTGTTTTGTTTGTTAAACTTACGTATGTAATCGATCTGGAATTTATTTTTGTATATAGTATGAGGTAAGGGTCCAAACTTTATTTTCATCCAGATGGTTAATCAGCTATGTCATAAGCATTTACTTTAAAAAAATACCCTCCTTTCCCCACTTGAACTACCACTTTTGTCATATATTAAATGACCCTATACCTGGAATCTATTTCTGAATTCTGCTGTTTCAATTATCTATTGATTTACTTCTATTCCAATGTCAAGCTTTTACTACTGTGACTTTAAACATATTTAACATCAGAAAAGGCAAATCTCAACTTATTTAGCTTTAATTTCATAATTTTCTTAGCATTTCCTAGACATTATTCTTCTATCTAAACTTTAAGATTATTTTATTTAAATGGGGTGAGGAGATTATGAGTTTAATTGGAATTGTACTAAATATATGCATCCATTTCAGGAGGTCTTATATATTTGTGGTATTTAGTAGTCCCATCCAAACACATGATTTTTTTTTTCACTTGTTTCTATTTGGTCTAGGGTTTATTTAAGAGGATGTACCTTGATTTCCATTTTCATTTCTTTATTTCCTACTGATAATGTTACTCTAGATAAAGAAGGTGATCTATGAAATCTACTTTTAACATTAAGGTTTTATTTGTGGTCAAACATAAGATGACATTTTGGGGAGGGAGGCTGTGCATGTGCGTGTGCGTGTGTGTGTGTGTATACAAATAGACACAAAAAGAAAATCTTGAAATTTCCCCTAAAGCAACTTTTTCCCAAGTGAATGATCTAAAGAAACAAGGCAGCTAGTTCTCATGTTGAAAAAGGAAAATTATCGCACCACAAAAAAGAAAATGCTAATTATGTGATGTGATAGAAGTGTTAGCTAATGTTATGGGGGTAATCATATGCCAATACATCAATGTATCAAGCCAACTCGTGGTACACCTTAAGCTTACACAATGTCATATGTGATTATATTTCAGTTAAAAAAATGAAGTTCAGAAAAAAAGGAAATTAAAGGAATTAATAGGTCAATGGTGGACCCCTTTTGCATCAGGTGCAGGAAAGGGACCTGGTGGGAAGGTGAGCTAAACAGTAGGAAGATGAGAGCAGAGGAATTGGAAACCCTACCGCCTATCATGAAGAGCTGTACTCCCAGACAGCCTGGGAAATATCCGTCTTCTGTTATCCTTCTGACCTTCACCCAGACTTTCTGTATGTTCAGCTCAAACTCTGCTGTCTCGTCTTCAAATAAGCTTGCTCTGTCTGTTCTAGTCCTGGGGTCACCGCCATCTTTCCATTCTCAAACCATTCTGTTTCTCAGTCATACAGTCTTGCTGAAGAAGGCAAGTTCTTATGAACCAGCTTCAACTGAAGTCCAACCACCTCTAGCCGACCTGAGCACAGGGACGAGCCCTACACCACTCCCACTAGCTTGCCTTTAGCAAATGGCTGAGCTCTTCTTCCTGCTGCCTTCTTCAACCCAGCATTTACATACGCCCACGCATCTTAGCATACGATCACATCACCTACTATCCTTTATACATCTAGGCCTTAAATTCATTTCGTTGCTCAAACACTAGGGCAACAGGATCAGAAATTTTTTTGAAATCCTTTTTTCACCAGGTTTAAAGTTTTCACATTTCCTTCCAGTTCTCACATAGTTTTTAGGTAGCAGTCATCATCGCCTTTATCTATTCCATAAATATTTATCAAGCTCTTAACATGTGCTGAGTGTTGCACAAGGTATTGAATACTTTAGTGAACCAAAGAGCTATAGTTCCTGCCCTCAAAGAGTTTATAGTCTAGAAGAAATATGACATTTCAGAAACCAGAGGGCCGTGGCATGAGGAGATCATTAACAGATGATAGAAGCCTGGACTAGGATGGGACAGGGGAGATGGAAAGCACTGACCGATTCAAGATATCCTTTAGAAGTAGCATGGGGCGGGACTGGAAGTAGAGCATGTGGATATGGAGGATTTGGGTTAAAAAAATGGATGGAAGTACCCCATACCGAAACGGAACACACAGAGGGAGAGGCAGACTTTGGGTCAAAAGTGTAAGATTTCAATTTTGGATGTGTTTAGTTCAAGATACTTATATAATAATGAAGGATATGTCAAGTTAGATATGGACCTGGAGCTCAGAGGAGCAATCTGGGCTAGAGACAAAGGAGACAGGAATGTAAGGATGACATATAAAGCTGTGGGAATGGATAAAATGATCTACAAAGTATAAAACTAAAGACAGAGCAGCCCAAATGGGGTCTGAAACAACTCTAGTATTTAGAATTAGGGAGAAAACAAGCCAGCAGGGGAGGCTGAGGCATGTCCAGAGAGAAGGAAGAGAGTATGGATGGGGTGTGCCATGGGGGGAGGGGGCAATGGAAGTGGGCATTTCAAGAACGCAGCCAATAGGCCACGTAAGATGAGGACTTACAGTGTCTGCCCAATGGCTACAAGCAGTTCACTGGTGACCTCAGCATGAACGGTTTCAGGGGAACACTGGGACAGAAGCCAAGTTGAAGTTGATCTTGAAAATAGCAAGTTTTTAAAAATGTAGTGGAAGGAGAGGGTAGTCAGGGAGCTGAAGGTATTTTTGTGTGAGTGTGGGTTCCAGGCAAATACAGAAAAAACGCTGATGCCTTGGCTTAATAGAGCCAACTTGGGAATCCTTACCAGGTGGATAGCTCCTTCTTCAGAAAAGCTGGATAAAGAGGGGATGAAGACAGGAAAAGTCAGATGAGACAGCAAGTTTGACTGTCATTTAGCTGGTAATGTCCATGAGGCCAGAGAGCTCGCTGCATTCTAGCAGGTTAACAGACCTTATTTTACTTAACCATTCCCCTTACTGCCATATAGATCGGTTCTTTCCAGGTTTCTCAGTCTACAAAACTACTGTAATGGCATCTGCCTTCTTACGGTTTTCCTCCTTTCAAGTTACTTCTTCAAAATTTGAAGACTGGAACTAGTGTTTCAAGCAGAATAAATATACTTATGCCTTTGGAAACATCACAGCAAATTGCTCTCCAAAAAAGGCTGTGCTAATTGGCTTTGCCAACACTAGGTGTTAGCATATCTTATCATTTTAATTTGTATTTATTTGATAACTAGTGAAGTTGAACATATTTCCTTAACTATGCCTAACTCTCTAAACCTCCTCTTGTGAGAATATACACTTCTTTCTGCCCACTTTTTTGGTGCCTTGGAGTTTTTTTTTTTTTAATTTCTCCTATCTTTACTATCTTGCAATTAATATTTTGCCTGTTGCAAATGTTTTCCTGAAGTGTGTGCCTTAGGTGTTTTATTGTATAGATTTTTTAAAATATCAAGTATTTGAATATTTTTCTTCTGTTTTTACATACTACATTGCTTTAGAGCTAAGAAAATTGTATTTCCAATTATCTGATACTCAATTCTATTTTCTGGGTTTTTTTTGGTGTTGGATTATTATATGAATCTTAGTTGAAAATTTGTATATTTAATGTAAAATGTGAATTACGTTTCCATATTCAAAGTCCATTATCTTAGCACCTTTTATGAAATAATTCTTTTATTTCCTCTTATTTGATGATATCTGATCTTTACAATTTTTACATTTATTTCTGAGTTTTCTTGTCTATTCCTAGGATCTATATTCCTTTTTTAAGATTTTTTTTTAATTTGAGAGAGAGAGCACAGGGAGAGGGGGAGGGAGAATATCTTAAGTAGGCTCCATGCTCAGCACAGAGCTCAAGACAGGTCTTGATCCCATGACCCTGGGATCATGACCTGAGCTGAAATCAAGAGTCAGATGTTCAACCAACTGAACCACCCAGGTGCCCCTGTATTTCTACTTTTAAACAGAATCATGGGTTGAATTATTGTCACTATATATATATATATATATAAATATATATATATATATATATATTTATAATCATATGGAAATGGTCTAGCTTAAATAAATTTCTGTGTTTTCAAAATACATTTTGGATATTCTTGACCAGTTCATATTATTTCAGTTGAATTTTATATTACTTTTAAGAAAAAATCTATTCAAATGTTCACTGGGATTACATGAAATCTAGAAAGTAGGTTGAGGAAGAAATGACATTTTTATGAGAACTTCTTGCCCAGCAACATAGTATGTGTCTGGATATATTCAAGATGTTTTTCTTACCTTCCAAGAAAATTCTTTGTGTTCTTATTTATGCTTATGATGAAGTTTATGTTTATGATGAAGTTTCCCTACCATGAATTATAAATAGCCTTGATAGACCACTGTCCCACTATCTAATTACTATTAGAAAGAATTGTTTATGGGGCACCTGGGTGGCTCAGTTGGTTAAGTGCCTGACTCTTGATTTCGGCTCATGATCTCACGGTTCGTAGGATTGAGCCCCATGTCAGGGTCTGTGCTGACAGCGTGGAGCCTGCTTGGGATGCTCTCTCTCCCTCTCTCTCTCTGTCTCTCCCCTACTCATGTGCACATGCACGTTCTCTAACTGAATTAAAAAAACATTTAAAAAAAAGAATTAAGGCAAGCTGTTGCTTAGCCCAAATTACTATTTTTGGTATCTGTCTTTAACATGTATCTCCTAGTAGACTGATTTTAAACTATAGGGTATATACCTCACTCTTTAAGTTTATGGCTGATTATTTTGGCTGTTTTTAATGAATGGGATCTTTTATTAATGGACATTAACTCTTTTACCTCACGTAAAGTTATTAATATTTGAGTGTTTATTGAACATTTAGCACTTATTTTACTTTTAATTTGAATCATGTTTAGGTTCTGAAGCTACACAACCACTTAAGATGGGCAAATGGTGATATTTTTTATCTGCTCCGTTCCCATAGTTATTTCTATCACTTGTCTCTTGTATTACTGCACTAGATGCAACTTTACACATGATGCTGGTTTTACCAGTGACAGTGGAATTCCTTGTTTTCATTCTGATTTGTAAAATAATGTTTCCAGCGTCTCTCTTTTAGGAATTCTGCCGCTTTATTAATGCAAGTTGTTTTTACCGAATGTTAAAATCTCTTCATAGGTATACAAATAGCTTTACATAATGCAAAAATGGATGTCATACATCCTTATTTGTGTTTGTGTATGTGAGAATTTCATTTTTCTTTTTTTCCCCCCTACTTGTCTTGGCCTTCCCTCTCCACCACATCATCTGTCATGCCATCGGGAGAGCCGAGCCCATGTTCACAACCGAGTAAGAATTCTTCCATATTTTTCTCCATGCTCAAATAATCACATAGAGACATAAACATATATAGATTATGCTATATCAATAGCATATCATATATGCTATATGTATCAATAGCATATATTGAATTTTTGATCAATACAAGATCATGCTACACATACTTTTCTGCATCTTGCTGTTTTTGCTCAACAAAACCTCACGAAATCCCTCCAAGCCAACTGGAATTGCTCCAATTATTTCTTGTTAATGCCGATTCTGTAATAAGGATGAGGATATACAGTCTCCTAATTGTTTTGCGTAAAGAGATGATGTTTCTTGGAAGCAGGGGCTCTGCTTTATATCGGGGTCTTTCTGCACTCAGAAAGTTACTAGAATGTTACGAATGCATATGATGGGCAGCTATCAAACACTCTTTGACTTGAGCTATGGACTGCATCTCCATAGATAAGGATCGGGTATTATTTAAATCAACAAAGATCTGGGACTTTCACATAAGTCATGGATGACCATGACGATAGGCAATATTTTGAAAAAATATGACTAAGAGATGGCATCACACATCTTATCAATGTTATTGAAATAATCAGTCCAAAGTTGGTTTCAAAGACAAACTTTACTAAAGATAAGATTACTAAATTCTTATCTCCTTTACCTTGAGAGTGGTGGTAGCTGGAGAGGGAGGTAATGGTTGTGTGGGAAGGCTCTAGAGGGATTTGGGTAAACCACAGTGGGACTCAGGGTAGAGAAGAAAGCACCAGTGGTTGTTTGGGTGGTAAACAGTTTTTGTGATGTTCCAAACTAGATAGAAATGGCGATTAATGTATACCAGTGAACCCAAAGATACGTAAGCCAATTATGCAAACAGCATTAATGAACAGGTTGCTTTTCCTTACTACATTTAGCTGAAGTACCTTAAAATTTTCCAAATGGTAAAAAATATCTTGACTACTCTTTTTTTTTTTTAATGTTCATTTATCTTGAGAGAGAGAGAGGAGTGTGCTTGTGCGAGTTGGGTAGGGGCAGAGAGGGAGAGAGGGAAAGACAGAGTCCCAAGCAGTCTCTGTGCTTTCAGTGTGGAGCCCAACAGCGGGCTCGATCTCACACCCATGAGATCATGACCTGTGCCAAAATCAAGAGTCGGACACTTAACTGACCAAGCCACCCAGGTGCCCCAAATCCTGGGTAATCTTAACCATTTATCAGAGTCCTGGGTATATTCAAAGATCATGTGTGGGTTTTTTTTTTTTTTTTTTTATCATTCTCTATCAGCACCCAAGTTAACTATTTCTCAGACTGGTAAGAGAAATAAGATTTTGACCACACCTATGCTGAGATGCATAAACCTCTTTTTCACACAATTTTTTCACTCTGACTCAAGGCTGGTGGAGGTTTGGATGAAGGCTTTCAAAGTTCTTTTTTCACCGCCCCCCCCCCCCACCTGCCGGAAGACAACAGAAAGTGACAACAGCTAAATACCTTTAAATCCGCGAGTTCTGATCAATTATGACTTGAAAGCTTTATTCTTTTATTATTTATCACTCATTAAATGCTCTGGCTCTCCTTTATTAAATGTTAAATCATCTTAAGTGGTATGGTTCTTGCTATTTGAAATGGCAAAGTGTACGGGAAAAGAGAAAGTGGACCATTTCCTTGTTAATGTGGCATTCAAATAAAACAGAGTGAGCTCAACAGACAGGTCAACTGGCTGCTGATGGTGATTCTGTACAATTATTCATAATACAAGAACTATGATTAGGGAGAAAATGTCTCCTTATAGCACCACTGAGATTACAAGGCAGGAATTCCATTTTCCCTTAGGGTATGGAGGGCTGTGAAATCAGAAAATGCTTGACTATGCTGCTCATTGCGTCCCTTCTCTCATCCAGTGACAGAGCTGAAGAGCCGCCAACGGCAGTAAGGGCACAACAAGAGCCCACTGGCTTTCCAAGAGACCCCCTTGTAATTTTCACTGCCCACATTTGTTTCTAGGCCTCTCTACCAATATTGTGTATATAGCCATGTATAGAAGCTAGTTATCAGGAGAAGCCTGAACAAATTAGGAAAAGGACCATAAAACAAAATTCTACACTTAAATCACATTGAAGAAATCTTGTTGACCATGAATTTGAACTTTTTCTTTTTTTAAAAATCAGTATATTTTTCTACTATATTAAAGGTCCATTTTTTCTTGAAATTCAACTAATGAGGGTCATCTTCAGCTCTACAAGATGACAAGCTCCATGAGGGCAGGCTCACGAAAGGTCTTGTTCTCCACTATTTCCCTAGCATCTTGTACACTGCATCTGCCAGGCACTCAATATTAGCTAACTAAATGAATGGGCTCTCCTCATTAGGCTTACTTAATACTAGTAGATATTTTACACACAGAGGGAAGCTAGCATCAGTTGTACAAAATAAGACAACAGAGACAAACGAAAATCTTTCCTCTTACCTTATCTTTACTGCTTCGAAATAGGTTAATTTGAGGGCACTTTTTAGCTCCCGATGAAATAGCCAGCCAGTTTTCAAAGTTGTCTAAATGTACACAATCTTCTTTGAAAGTACACCTACCAGAAAAAGCAAAAGGCAACAAAACAGCAACCCCACACATGCATTAGTTCAAAGCTTCTCATACTTGGTTTCAATGCAGAATGTCAGGCTTTGTGGAGTGGACTATTCATTTTGAGCGAGAATAGGAACATGATGCTAAAACCATGAAAAGCAACCAGGCCAACAGCAGAGTGTTTTTCCATCATGTCTATGAGCAGAGAACAACACATCGAAATGTAGACAACACGTTGAACTTAGACTCCCGAGGCACCTCTCAAGATGACATCGCCAAATACATCCAAAGCACATCTTCTCACAGATTCTAATATTAAAGAGCTCCCTTCTGGAAAAACCTGGCAAAGCACAGCCCACGAAGGGGTGCACATATCGTATAAATTTTAGGTTTGTGATTCGTTCCCAGAAGATCAACCTACTGTGGAATTTTTTTTGTTATTAAAAAAATAATAAAGCTAGCCTGTGCTTTGTTGTAGGATAATTAAATATAAATATTTCAAGGGCAGAGTCCTCCCAAGAATGTGATAAGCCATTCCATACATATCTGCTACATAACATTTATTTAGACAGACACCCAATTATATCAAAAGATATGGGTGCAACACTTCCCAGGGCCACTTTCTCAAGTCTGTCAGCTCACAGGATACCCCAAATAAATCTTAAGCTATAGCCAGGGCCAACTCCTTTGATAAACATGACCAGGAACTAAGGGGTGAGACCGTTCCTTTGCTTGACATCTCGGTCACTCCAGGTCACGCTAACTTGGGAACTCCCATCTCACAAATCCGCCAACCCGACGAAAAGAATGAACACCAAGTGTCATGTGAGTCTCAAAGGTGCTGAACTCCACAAACATTCCACTGAATAATATCAAGGCAAGACTAAGACATCTCTGTTATCTAAGCCTCCCCAAGGCCTCAGGTTAAAATGAAGGGGTAGGGGAGAACCAGGGTCAGTAAGTCTGAAAAAAAAATGGAAAATTCATGAATCATGAGACTGAAAAGCAACCAAATGATAACCACATTCATCTGTGGGGAGTCCCTGAAAGGACCTGAATGCAGTGGGGTGTGGTCCCCCGAAAGGTATTTGACTTCACAAGCATTTCATTTCTTCTTCCTTTTCTCTCCTTTTTAAATTCGTAAGAATTTAGTCCCCACGGCTTCGTCTTTGAGCTCTGTGCTAATTTGAATATGACAAAAATAGAACAGGAAGCCAGTGAGTTTCATTAAACATCATCCTCAAGCACAATACTTTGAGCAAGTATTGGGGAACCCTGTTTGCTGGGAACCCATCTGTGTCCAAACCCCCCTACATCTGTGCCAGTTCCTTCTCCAACACCCTGACCGTGGGGATTTTCATCAGCAGTTCTCCTCAGCCATAAATTTATCTGACCCTTGATGGCTAGCTCGTCCGTCACGGACATTAAGTTCAAATTAAACGGCCTGTCGGTGTCACAGAGAGTTTGCCACAGAGGGACAAGTATGGCCGGACTGAAGAACAGAATGACGAGGCTGGTTTCTCTATTTTGTATTTGAAAGAGCTTATGACTGTCAAAAACTACCTGCCTCTCATGGGTACTCCGGTTTGTATAAGGCACTTCCTCTGTCTCTAAGGAAAACAAAAACAAAAAGCCGGTTCTAGAGAGACTGGAGTACAAATGTTGTCGTAGGCTCTTAATGCTGCCTGGAAGTCAAGGCCTAAGGCTGCCAAAAAAACAAGTGTAAAATATTTCATACAAATAGTGCTGCAATTTGCCAATTTGTAAGCAGAACACAGTAGTGCCACTGAGTTATCACTCCCTTTGCTGAACTCCAATAGCATTTCTTGTCGGAACCACACATTTTGGTATTTAATCATATGCTGTGTTGAATTACAACTTAACTGTTTCACATGCTGGTGTCATTTCTCCCCATGTACGCTCTAAGCTCCTCAAAGGAAGGGAGAATGTTTTTAATATTTCTTCAGCAAATCCCTCAGTATCTGGCAGCATGATATGCAAATACTGGGGCTTCAATAAATATTTTTGAATGGGTGGATGAAATAGGAAATCTCTATAGGTCCTTTCTGGTGGTGATTTTTCTCTCTCAAGTTTTCTTACAATTTATGTCTAACTCCTACTTATCATAAACAGACTATTTTTAATGTAAGCTAAAAGTTCAGATCTGGGGCCAGACAGGGAGCAAATTAGGAGTTGAGGTTTTCAGTTTATCCTTCGGGAAAAAGGAAGAAGAAGAAAGAAGAAAGAAGAAGAAGAAATACATAATGAACCTCTTACTTCCTATTTTGTGTAAGGTAGAAACAAAATCCGACCATGTTAGTCAACTCAACATAAATTTCTTGTTTATAAAACACCTCTGAAATTTCTAAACTCCCATTTCTTGCTTCTCACCAGTAAAAAAATAAAATAAAATAAAATAAAAAATAAAACAGCAAACCGTGACACTAAGAATGCCCAACCAGATGGTCAACCAACAACAGTATCTTATTACTTCTCCAATATTGCAGATGATAAAATGTTCATGACAGCATATTAACCACGCATTCACATTTCTTAAGGAAATCTTAGATCTTAGAACCCCCACGTTTTAGTAAAACAAAATCAGTTATTATGAAATTATCCCTTGTGAAAGCTGTCACTCTTACTCCTATGTATTACCAAAGCAATGGTCAGGTGCATAGACACGTAAGCCTTTGCCCAGAAGAAATTAACATCTCCTGGTGGAACACAACTTTTGGTGAGACAGACCCTCATGAAGTGCTCTCAGATAGGCTGATCTCTTAAATGGCTTCATTTCAATTCCTTCAGGCCACAGATAAGAGGAAAATTGGATTTGGATTACAATGAGCACATTCTAGAGAAAATGGCAAGCGATGTATTTGCTTCCTTTACTCTATGTTATTGCTACCGCCCACCCTCTACTGAGGGTCCACCTGAAAGTCTGAAGATTCCTAATCACTATTTTCTTTTTCTAGTCCTTATTTCTAGCTACATCTCATGCCTCCACGATAAGGCCACTATGCAGACACTAGCCTATTTGCCGATCAGGAAATAGAACCTGCTGGAATGCAAAGAAAAGACTGCCTGCCTAAAGAAACAAAACAAAGCAAAACCCAAACCAAAAAGTTAATTAAAAAAATTTTTTTTTCCTTAGGTAAAAAACACGGTATGTGGAAATCCTTTAGTGAAAAAAACTAGTTAAAAAGTCTTGTTCTTATTAGTTTGCTATGAAATCTTAATCTATTCAAAATAATAACGGAGTCTGATAATGCCCACTCAACTCTCTAAGTACATGAACCACCCCCTCCCCCACCCAACTCATTATACAGTATGCTCAAAACCTATCCAAGCCTCCATTTTTTTTTAATGTTTATTTATTTATTTGAGAGAGAGCGAGAGCAAGTGAGAGAAGGAAAGAGAGAATCCCAGGCTCTGGGCTAACAGTGCAGAGCCCGACATGGGGCTTGAACTGTGAGATCATAAACTGAGCCGAAATCAAGAGTCTGATGCTTACCCGACTGAAGCACCCAGGCGCCGTGAGGCCTCAACTCCTAAACAGAAAAGGTTCCAGACACTTGTTTCTAAGTTTGCTGTTTGGAAGTCAGAAAGTATTTGCATAGTATGGGTTTGCTTCCTGAGTTCCTAGAAATCTGTCTAAACCCAAATATCCCAGAATAACCACCCCAGGCACCTGCAAGGAGGGAGCACTGCCCTGACTGGGCACTGGACTGAGTGCTTACACTTAGTACTTCCCCATTGGTCCTCACAACCACCTCATTCCACAGGGGTGATACAGAGGCTCAGAGAAGTGCGAAAACATGTCAACATCACACAGCCACAAGTGACACAAGTCTACCTACAGAGCCACCCACTTGGCCACTCGACTGCATGGCCTCCTAGAAATCCTAACAACCACTTAATAAGATGCAAAAGGGTAAAGATATTCAGAGATCCTCCTGGCTTCCCCAGGCCTCCACAGTGGTTGGGGGCGGGGCTGCACCAGGACGAGCACCCCAGGAACGGATTAGAGAAAGTCAGGCAGAGTCTCTAGGTTGAAAGGACAGCAAGGACTGGGTGGGGCTGGGGGTTTCTGAGACACCTCTGATTTTCATCCGTCACTAGCCCCGAATACAAAACATCCATCTACAGGTTAAAATCCCAGAAGGTCCCCATTTTACAAATCTACTGTGCCCCCCCCAAATCTGCTTGCTACCCATCTGTTTGTAATATGGAATGCACATTTCTCCCCATAGAAATAATGTTATAAACAGTGATTAGGTCTCCAGGTTAGCTCACAAAACCTATTTATCCGTAATGTAACCTTCGATGCTATATGTTTGCAATAAAGTGTAGCCGGAAACAATGAGATTGCAGCCATTTGCATTATATAGCAGTTTTTCTTCTACTTTACTTGTGTTTCGGCTCAGCTGGCAGTCTGGGAACAGTGCCCAGCTGGATCGACTTTTACATTTATTACTATAGTATTATATTTATACAGCATTTCTGGTTTTTTTTTAATGGGTATGATTTAAATTATTAATTGTTTTCATGCCAACATAAGGAACAGGGAGGGCCACCTCTGAAAAGGAGCTGAAGTTTCCAAGCAGGTGAAATGCCCCTGGGCTGGGCTGGGGGACCTTGGAATCTGACTCTATTTGGCCAGAATTTTTTTTTTTCTCTTGTTCAGTGAGAGTGTATTGGTCCTTAACATGACATCTCAGTTACCAAGGCAAAGTCACATACACGACTGCAGGTAAAAACATGTAAAATAATATCAAAATAAATTGAAGGCTACTTTTATGTGTGTCTTGAATTAAGTGGTATATTAATAAATACTCTCCTAAGCAGAGAGCTTCAATCACACGATTCAGTCTCACTGAAGTTACAGTAGTGTTTGTAAATACAGGTTTTAAAACTTAAGTTACAAATATTTAAGCCCTGGAAAATTAGTATAAAATGCACTTTGGCACCTAAGTGGGCTCTTCTGTCATTAGTATTTGACAGGCTGGGACAATGAGGGAGTCTCTCCTCACCTACTTTTTGAGGTACAACTATCCAAAGAGGCCAGCAACATGCTGGAATACTTAATAGTTTACAATCTTTGAGTTAACGTTTCCCTTTTGAGAAGCCCAAGGAGCAACCCAGAGCTTATTACTGTGCAAATAATTTCCCGAAATCCTAACAGAATTTAGGAGGGGACTTTTCCTTGCAACCCAAAGGGCCCAGAGTCCTGGCCTCAAGTCAGTGAGCACCCCCCACTCCCCGGGGCTTGGATGGGGCCAACTGCCAGCAGCCCCTTCCCAGGGTGATCCCTTTTCTCCAATTTGTGACTCCTCCTTCCGATCAAAAAAAAAAAAAAAAAAATCTCACATCAAAATGTAAAATAACGCCTAGCTTCAGCGACTTCACCATGATCACACTCATTCTGGGTGACTGAAAACCGAAGCCACTAAGAGGAACGTTGGCAGGAAGCATGTAACCCTTGGAGGACTTCTGCCTGCCCCTGAGAACCCTGCTACACCTCCTGTCCCTGCCAGGCCCCTGGCTTCCACTGCTAAGGTCAAAACCGGCACGGCCCTTCCTCCTGAGACAGCCTAAGACCCTGTCCTTCCACCCGGAATGCCCAGAGGAATCAACTGGATCCTCACCTACACAGTCAGACCCTGAGGCACCTGGCAGGTTCCAGAAGGGGCAGTGTGGGGGCGGCGGGCAGGCATCCTCCTGCCTCAGTCCTCAAAGAGCCACTCACTCAACCTTGAAATAGTAACTCTGAACTCAGAAACATAACTTCTACTTCCTGCCACTCGAATGTCATCAGCAGCCCCTAATCTAATTGTTTCCCAAGAGCAGACAGTCCCCGAAGGAAACTGATAACTAAACATCAGGTAATTGGCTTGAAGGTGGGGTTGGTGTGACCTGTGCCAAAGATTCTATACTGATATAATATCAGAAAACTTTTAACAAGGAAACAACCCAGCCTCTCTCTCAGGGAACAGGAGGCTGTGTTCACGTGGGGGGAAGGTTTTGTTATGAGAGCATCCCAAGGTCTTCTGCTAAGTGATGTGAAACAGATGTCTGCATTTTTAGGAAAGGCACAGAGGAGGACCTAGATGGGCCCAGAGTTTGGGGGGCTTTTATGGACCTTACAAGTCCACGAGATCAAGAAACCAAACTCGACCGAATAGAAGAGAATAGGATGTCACTGTGGCAAAACTACACTATGAACTTGAGGCCTCCGGAGTCAGGAAAAGGGAATGTCAAAATACAAGATCAAAATAACTTGCTGGGGAAGTTGAAAAATTGGATCTTCATCACTGGAGCTGAAAGACAATCTACATCATAAAATTATGCTAATAACAGAGACAATTTGGGAGATTTTTTTTTAAAAAAATGAAAACATCTAACATGCCAGGCCACATTCTTTCACATGATTTGATTCATTTTCTCTTCATAACAATCCTATGAAGAACAGTAATTGTCCCTGCTTACAGATGGGGGAAACTGAGGTGCAGAAGACCTTGCTTTCCCAAGGTCACAGAGTTAGCAAGTGGAGGGGCTGAGATACAAAAACCAGGCAGTATAGCTTCCCATGTCCATAGTCTCCTCTAGGAGCCTATATGGCCTCCTACAAAAGCTAACACTGAGCCCTTCCCACAGGCCAGGCACTGCTCTGAGGGCTTTCTAGAAATCAACTCATTGATCTTCACAACCACCTCAAGAAGTAGGTATCATCTGCTCCATGTCAAGCGTGAGGTCAGGTGGCATGGTGTGGCTCTCAGCAGTCTGACACTGGTGTCCGTGCTTACTCCTATGCCACATTCCTCAGGGTTTCCCAAGTCCTCCCAGGATAGTAGCATCATAAATGCCAGGATAGAACTTAATAGGTTCTCCCAGAACAGGGCCATAGAGGAAAATATAGGTTTTATCCACTTCTCGGCATTTTTCAAAATGTGTTCTTCGGGTTATTTTGGGTGTTCATGCTAAAGTAGTGTTCTATTGTTAAGAAGTTTGGGAGCCACTGGGCAAAAAAAAAAAAAATAATAATAATAATAAGTGATTAAACTAATTTCTTTGCTGCAGGACTTCTCAGAGCCTTGAGTATGCTGGTGTACTTTGCAACTTTCCAAGGTAGGAATGAATGATCTTCCAGGTTTTTAGAAGTTCTAGTCATGCACGCTAGGAAATACTGCCCGATCGTGGTTAATGAGCAGTAAATCAAATAGTGGAAAAAATTAGAAAACTCTAGGCCTTTCTTGGCTTTTTTCTCAACCCTCATAGTCGGTTGATCATGATCTATTAATTCTAAGCTCCCCTCTAGGCTATCTCCCACATTCCGTCCTCATCCATCACCTCTCACCTGGGTTCCTGCCTTCCCACCTCCAGTGCCTCCAGTCAGCCTCTACATGGGCATCTAGGTTATTCTCAAACACTGAGCTGACCATAGCACTTCCTACTTAAAAACCTTCAATGGCACCCTTTTACCTACATTAAACTCCTCTGCTTCTGTGTGTGTTTTTTTTTGACTAGGAGCCTAAAACACGTGTTTCCATGTTCATGTCTATAACCTGAAGCTAGGAGGTCCTAGCCCCTGCTTTCCTCTCCAAACTCATCCCTAGGCAACTGTGGATTGATGAGTCTATTTGATTAATACATGTGGTACTAACATGCTTGGCTTGTCCTAGCATATGCTGTTCCCATGGCCCAGAGTGCCCTTCAGCCTACAATATACTTGGTGCAATTACGTTCCTTGTTCAAGGCTAGTTCAAAGTCACTTTCCCCATGATGTCTGCCCAACCTCTAGGCAAAGCAGTCGCTCCTTCCTCTGTGCCCCTGTGGCACCTTACACATGCTCCAGGTATAGACAGCACATAGCATTGCTGATCGTCTCTCTCCCACCAGACTGTAGGTCACCAAGGGAATAGCCTGCCTCATTCACCTTGGCACCTGCAGGGTCTAGTACCATATTTGTCATTCACACCACAAATATGTACTGAGTGCCCACCAAACACCAAATACCACAGTAGGCACTGCGGACATGTCACATTATAAGCCAGTTAAAGTCTCCCTGTTAATGAGCTTATATTCTAGTGAGGCACACAGACATAAACCAGATAAGCCAACACTAATTTAAAAATAATTTCAAATTAAGGTAAGTCTTCTGCAGAAACCAAAAAAGGAGCACAGAGGACCTACTTTAGATTGGATGGTCAGGAAAGATGGCATTTTAGCTCAGGGTTCAAGGATGAAAACCATCCAGCTGTATCAGGAATAACGGGAACAGCATTCCAGCCACAAGGAACAGCACATGCCAAGACCCTGAACTCACATAGAGCTTGGGCGTCTGCGAGGAACTGATTAAACACCAGACTGGCTAGTAAACGAAAGGGAGAGTGGTTCTGCCAATTACAAGCCAGTGACCTCGGGCAAGTGATGGGCCCTCCCTGTGTCTCAGGCTGTCCATCTGCAGAAAGGCAGATAATAATAGACTCTACCTCATGGAGTTGTTACAAAAACGTGCATCTATTTAACTGAGACTTACAATAATGCCTTGGCAAATACTAGTAGTTGTTGTTATCTTTATTACTCGGGCAGATGAAACAGACTTTAGGCAAAAATTTGGAGGACATAAGCTAAATAAACACAAGATGCTAGTGACGAGACAGGGATTGGGGCAATAAAAGTAACCAGACTGCCCGCTGGCACGGCTCACACACACCAGGTCAACATTCGGCACACCTCTCCTATGTAAGGAGGCAGACAAAGTTCTAGGCTTCTTGGAAGACTGTTAATCACAACTCTCCTTCCTCCCAAGACTAAAGGGCTCTTTGGGGTCTCTCCACGCCGTGAGTACCGGCTCTGAGCACTTTCCCAGGTGTACTGATGGCATTTGCTCAGTGTATGAGCTTCTCCGGGGCAGAACCACATTCATCTCTGTTTCCCTCAAGAGCCTAGTCCAGGGACCGACCCACAGCTGGTATTCAAGAAGCATTAGCCGAATTGGATTAGGAATTCAATTTTAAAGTGACTAAAATTCTTGACTATGTCTCCACGATACCAGCATAAGTTGTTTCATTGATTTTTGTTCACTGGGCTTGCCTGTTCGCTGGTGGAAAACCAGCCTTTGTCTTGAAGCTTGGAGCTGTTTAGCACACATAAACACATTTGCAGCCTGAAACACTCACACAAAAGGGATTTGTAGCCTTCACCCCATGTGGTTCTTTTGTAGGTGATAAGCGTACTAAGGTTGGTGTGTTTATTCCCAAATGCAAACCATGAGCTGACGAATTTAAGGGAGGTATTTTTAAAATATGTAACATGGGAATACAAATGGGAAGCCGATGCCTCTTGAGTTGAGGAGATCTGGGTTCAAAGCTACACTTCCACACGTTCCCTGTGCAGCTGGGGGCACATCCTTTCTCTTTCGGGCCTCAGTTTCCCCACCAATAAGCAGGTGGCAATGCTAACAACCTCATCTCCCTGAGGGCAATACTGAATGCCACGCCTGGCATATCAGAAACGGTTCCCTCTCTATGGAGCAGAACATAAGCGCCCAAGCTTCACAAAACGTTACAAAAGCAAACACATGAAAGACGGCCTGGAACGTGTCCAGTGAAGATGGGACGTTGTGTTTGAAGGTGGAGGAGTTGCTGGGAACAGGACATACACTAGGTCACACAGACAAGTGAAAACATTTGAGGAATTTTTAAAAGCCAATCAATACATACTTATGAAAGTGCCTGCTGCCTGAGATAAGGTCATTGCAAAAGAATCTATTCCATTAAAACACGTATTTACTAAAAGGGGCGTTCCTTAATGGTACTTGTTCCAAGTCAGAGAACATCAATTAAAGAGATGGTGCGGATAAGCAGTTTGGACGCTGAGCTCTGAGGACATCAGCCGCCAGCCCTTTCCAAACAAAACTGGCTTCTGAGCAAGGTGAACGTCCTCCCTGCGTTGACCTCTGTCAACCATCAGTGTACCAAGAGCTGCGCCCCTTAATGATTTCATCCCCTCTCCACCTTCTGCCTTGAAAGAAATAGGATTTGTGCACAGCTCCTCATGGTTGATAAAGCTGAGGAAGAACCCAGGGGGTCTGGGTTCACCTAAGACCCCTTGGCACTGCTAGAAGGCCCCCCATCTCTTTCAGCATCCTCAGTAACCTGGATGCCTGGGCTGGGCCTCTGCCAGGTTAACTCAGTGTTGCCCCGAGGTCGGAGGAACATACTCCTCTCTGCTCCCCACTGCTTCTACCCCACCCCACAGACAGCTGTCCTACTTGTTCCTACACAATTAGTCGGCACAATGGGGTCCTCACGCAAGAAGGAGGGGCCACCCCCAAATCCCGTCATTATCATTACCACTGTCATTAGAGCCACACTGGACCATAAAGGAGTGTCACTGCATGGTGACACATCCCGGATTGGAAGGAAAGGAGGAACGAATGACGAATTACAACAATCTTCGGGCTCAAACTGTCTTCCTGGCCACTCGGCTAGGTGGCCGTGACCCATGATGGGGGTGGGGAGGTACATCTTCAAAGCTGTATGTGCTCCTTGGGTCCCTTGGCTCAGACATTCCCTCTCAGTGAGCCGCTCCGTCCCATTCAGACTGCAACCTCTTCTGCCCCCAGCCAGCACTTCCTACCCCCGCGCTCTGCTGGATTTGTCTTCATAACATTGCTCACCATCTGACATGCTATTTCCTTATTTATGTTTACGCTGTCCCTCTTCCCTCATGCAGGGAGTTGAACAACATTCCCTCAAAATTCAGGTCCACCCAGAACCTCAAGAGGTGACCTTATTTGGGAATAGGGTCTGTGCAGATGTAATTAAAGGATCTCAAGAGTAAATCCTCCTGGATTTAAGGAACCCGGGGACCGATGTCTTGGAGACAGAAAGGAGAGGGAGATTTGGACAAAGAGGGAAAACCCACGTAAGTGAGAGGTGGGGATTGCATTTCTGCGGCCACAAGCCCTGAAACGCCAGGAGCTCCCCGAAGCTGGGAGAGGAGGGGGAGCACTCTCCCCCAAGACCTTCAGAGGGACCATGGCTCTGTGGACACCTCAGTTTTGGATTTCTAGCTTCCAGAACTGTGAGAGAATAAATTTCTGTTGTTTCAAGCCACTGACTGTGTGGTCATTGGCTAAGGCAGCCTTAGGAATTGAACACCCCGTCAGAAGGACCTCCACAAGGGCAAAGATTTAGGGTTCTGTTGTTCACTGCTGGAGAATCCTAGTGCTTAGAACAGCACCTGACACATACTAGGTGCTCAATAAATACCTGTTAAGCAAGAGCATGGACGCTTACACTGTCAAGGTGGAAGGGTTTCTACAAGTCAGGTTGGCTCCCATGGTCCTTCTTAGGCATAGCCAGTCATCCACGGAGGGTCCATTTGGACCAGGCTCTTCCCTCTCCTCCCACTGCCACAGGGGATAACGTCACTTCCTTGTTGCTCTTCCCTTTCCCTACAGTGGAAGGTGAAGGTGTACCAAGCTTGTACAACCTGCACCAGGCAGAGTAACAGCCCCCAAAGATACCCATGGCTCAGTCTCTGGGACGTCTGAAAATGTCCCCTCACCCAGCTAAAAGGACTTTGCAGATGGGATGAAGGATCTCAAGAGGGGGGAATTATCTTGGATTATCTGTGTGGGCCCAAGGTAATCACAAGGGGATCAAGAGAAGGCAGTGAGGGTCAGAGTGAGAGAAAGGGATGTGATAAGGGAAACAGAATTCAGAGCCAGAGAGACGTGAAGATGCTACTTTGAAGACGCAGCAAGCGGCCACGAGGCAAGGCAAGGCAGGCAGGCTGCCTCCCGGAGCTGGAAAAGACAAGGAAAAGGATCCTCCCTACAGCTTCCAGGGGAAACACAGCGCTTCCACCCCTCGGTGTGAGCCCCGGGAACCCAGTGCAGGCTTCTGACCTCCAGAGCTATAAGAACGGGTTCAAGCCCCCGGGGCGGTGATCATTCGTCACAGCAGCAGTAGGATGTGAATACACAAGTGGTTTCCTCATCCCTCCAGGGCACACTGCACTTGTACCTATTTCCCCGGGTGGCAGGAGGACTACATGGAGCACCGCGTGGAAGGTGAGGCACAGCGTCCGGTGCAGGAGCCCACTCCCCCCCCATCCCCGCAGACTCTGTCCGCTGACCTGGGCTGGGGTCGGGGCTCGCTTCCTGCAGGAGGGTCAGTGGGCACAGCCCCACCACCAGCTCCTCTACAAAAAGCCCTCGGCAGCCTTCTCCGCTGCACACTGCTTGCCTCTCAGACGCAGACCGGGGCTGCAGGGACTTGGACTTCACAGGTGGGTGGTTATGGGTTACGGAGCCCCATGGGCTGCCCTGGTCAAGTTTCTGAGCAGTAACAGCCTATGGCCATTAGAGTTAAAAACTGGACGGGGAGGCTTGAGGAAGGAATGTGTCTAGAAGGAGAAAGGGGAGTCAGACCTCAAGACAGGGGAGCAGTGGGACTGGAGGTGGCCATAGACAAATCACTTAAGTCTTTTTTTGTTTGTTACTCCTGGTGTGCTGGGGACAAATATGTTTAGCAGTTTGATTTGTTTTTCTCTCCTATGTTCAGAAGTCCCTTCTGGGGGCACCTGGGTGGCTCGGTCGGTTGAGTGTCTGACTTCAGCTCAGGTCATGATCTCATGGTTTGTGAGTTCAAGCCCCGCATTGGGCTCTCTGCTGACAGCATGGAGCCTGCTTCGGATCCTCTGTACCCTCCCCCTTTCCATTTCTCTGCCCCTCCCCCGCTGGTGCTCATGCTCTCTCTCTCAAAAAATAAACAAACATTAAAAAAAATTTCCTTCTCCCCCACCCTTTTAGAAAGTCTGACAGTGGGGCTGGCCACAGAGCCCCGTTACGCTATGCTGAGGAATGGTCTCCCACCAGGAGCTGTGGACCTGAAAGCTGCTACCAGGGGCTGCTTGGAGGTCTTCCACTTGTCCACATTTAAGAAACATAAAGAAGAATACGGGCAAGTGTTAGATTTACACAAATAATCAAGGGAAACTAAAGATACCTTATAGTGAACATGCCTGCTAATTAGTAAAGCCTTACTCTCTATACTTCGTGTACAGGTGGGGCGTGACAGAGTGGGGCAATAAAGACAAGCTTGGCCTTTTCTGCATGGCCCATTTTCTGAAGAGAACCCAGCCCTGCTTCCATTGTGTGACTGGGACCTAGAGCAAGTGGTGCCCCATGGTGGTGCTGGGAGAGGTGGGAGGTACATGAAATTTGGAGAAACAGCTGCCACATTAGATGGCTCGGGAAGAAATTGGAGATAAACTCATTCATTACAAAATATACCAAAAGACAGAGTACCCTAGGAGGGGTACCGTTGGGAAGTCTGATACAGCCAGTGCTTGGGCTAACGCAGTTCACGCTGGACGCTACCATCAGGATAATCTTTTTAAAACACAAATATGATCATGTCAGTCCTCTGCTGAACATCCTTTAACAGGTTCCCACCCACTGATAAACTCCAACTCAGAGCCCTTCATATCCTGGTCCCACCCAACACCCCATCCCCTTCCTTCCTTCCAGAACCAGCACTCTGGGGTGTTATCCAATCTGCCACTGCCTCAAAAGACTTCTCACTGTGCCAGATCTTCTACCTGAAACGCCTTTCCCTTGGTGAAAGTCTACTCAGACTTCAAGGCCTAATTTTAATGCCACTTCCTGTCTGAAGCCTTCCCCAACCTTGGTTACACATAACAGCTCCCTCCTCTGAGTTTCCACCATTGCAATGGCTGACATTACTTGAGTGCTCATTAGGAGCCAGTCACGGTGCCTAGGGCTTTATGTACATTACCTGATTTAATCTTCTCAGCCACACCGTGAGGTATTACTAGCCCTACTTTATGGAAGAGGGTTGGCCCAGAGAAGATAAGGAACCTGCAGGTCACAAAGAAGCCTAGAGTCAATCCCAAGCAGGCTGACTCCAGGACCTGCACTCTTGCCCTCTGCTGCCAAAGTGGAGGTCACCCCCTGCATCCCAAACAGGCTCCCCCTCCTACGTTTCTGTTTAGTAAGGACACCCCTGTCCATCTGGTCACCCAAGTCAGATGCACATACTCCTTCCCCTTACATCTCAACACCAAGGTTACGGTGTTGCAGGGAAAAGAGCAGTAGCTCGCCTCGCTGCACCTTATGAGACTCAGCTCTGACATCTCTCCAAAGTCCTTCTTCCTCTGACCAAGTGCCCATGCTTTGGGCTCTAATCTCGTGCTTAGTCCAATTCCTGGGACACAGTAAGAATGCATTATGTGTCTAGGTATCGCTTCCCTATTGTCTTTATAAGGACTTAGATTGAGGGAGAAAAAAATACATCTTCCAGAAAAACAGTGGCCACCTTGATTTTTGATTTTTCATTTTACGGCCCTATTTCAAGTGTGTCAAACTCAAGGAGAATCTAATTAATCAAGAAGTCCTGTCAATTCTATCTTCCAAATAGCTCTAGAGTCCGGCCATTTCTTTCCATTGCTACAATCATTTCTCCAACCGGACCCCAGTCTCTTGCTGGTTTACAACCACCTTCTAAGTGATCTACCAGTGTCCAGCAGGTCACCTCCATGTTGTCTTGTGTTAGGCTGATTTGGTCACCCTTCTCTAAAACACATGGCTGATTTGGTCACCCTTCTCATTGAAGCTCAGCAATAGCTCCCAAAAGTCCTTCTAAGAAAATCCAAATTCTTTAACATGGCTTATAAGGCCAGCCCTCCACCACTCCTGCCTACCAACCCACTTTCTCAACAACTCACCACCAGGCTGGGTGCTCCAACTGTATTGAGCCTAATGGGTGCTCTTATAGCTCTTGACCTTGGCATCTTGTTCCCCCAGCCAGTCACCTGCCTCTGCTTTACCTGGCTGCTACCTGCTCACACCTCGGCTTCAACTTAGATATTCCTTCCTCCAGCAAATATTCCCTTACTTTTTGTGTGTGTGTGTGTGTGTGAGAGAGAGAGAGAGAGAGAGAGAGAGAGGGAGAGGGAGAGGGAGGGAGAAGGAGGGAGGGAGGGAAGAAGAGAGGGAGAGGGGGAGAGAGAGGGGGAGAGAATGAGCAGGGGAGAGGGGCAGAGGGAGGGAATCTTAAGCAGGCTCCATACTCAGCATGGAGCTCAACTCAGGGCTTGATTCCATGACCCTGGGATCATGACCTGAGCTGAAATCAAGAGTTAGATGCTCAACCAACTGAGCCACCCAGGCACCCCAACCTTCCCTTACTTTTAAGTTTGGGTTAGATATTCATGTGCCCCCATGGAACCTTCCACTGCCTCTGTGCTAACCTTTATGATACTCAATTTACTTATTGGTAAATTGGTAACTCTTTTACTTGTTAAGACCAACCAGATTATTGTGCTCAATTCTTCCATATCTCCTGCACTGGAAAGACACATCCATACCCTTTGTCCCCTTTGCACTGTCTCCCACGACAGTAGGTGGATAGATTTCCTTACACGTTGATGTTGGGCTTGGCTATGTGGTACGTTTGCCAATGACATATCAGCAAATGTGACAGACCCGAGGCTTCAAATGTGCTGCATCGCTTAGCATGGCTCTTGTACCTCTGCTGTCTACCTTGCAAATAGTGTGCGCTGGATGAGAGATGTGTGAAGAAGACCTGTATCAATCCTCTCAACCTGCAGCTTGAGGCAAAGGGCATCCCGACCCCCACCTCCACCCCCAGCTCCCACTAGGACAGACCCATGAGCAAGAAAAACAAAGGCTTTTTTCTTTTTAAGCCACTAAGAATTTGTCAGTGCAGCATCACCAGAGCAGAAACCTGACTGATACGCTTGTCTACATCCCTCACTAGACTGCAGGCTCTATGCAGGCAAGAAGGAACTAAAACGCGAGCACCTAGCATAGGCCTTATCACATCATAGGTGCTCAATAAATATTTGTCGATTGGATATATGACCGAATCAATATTGGCTAGTGACACGTCTGTCTCCCTAGCTAGCATGTGAATTCCTGAAGGCCAGGAACGGCATCCGATTTCTCTCCATAGCATCTAGCTAGCCCACTTACCACACTGGGTTCTTGGTAGATATTCAATAAATGTTTGTTGAAATTAAATAAATTGAATTTTGTGGGCTGGCTTGGGACCGAGTCCTTAATTTATGACATTGTTTCTATGGGAAAATGCATCCTGAGTGCCAAACAAACTTGCAAATGAACTTTTGGAACCTCACTCGTTCATTGGTTCAGGATTGCCAGTTTTGTGGAAATCCGTAACTGAACACATGTGCTATGCTCTGCAATATGGGAGAAACTGAGAAACTGCTTCCAAACCCCAGATACTCAGCCTGCAAAAATTCACTTTCCACCCACACACACAAATTCAGTGCAGGTTGGATTTGAGGCTCCAACAATAAAATACTAGACTTTTTAGAGCTCATTATTTATCTAATTGCTTTTTATCTGCTTATACTGGATGCCTATTCTTAACACCCGATCAAAAGGAAGTTAAGATAGTTTCCTTGCCCACCCCCCGCTCTCAACGAATCCATTTTCTAGACACATATGCAAGAAAGCTCAACCTTCTCAAAAGAGAAAATAAATTATTTTTCTAAATAAATCTGTGACATTTAAAATAAACACAGTGGGATGCTCTACAGTTATAAGAAAACATCCCCCTTTAGAATTCCTAATTTTGAATGGTACTGGGAACTCAATATGAGTCACAGATCTGAGGCTTAGTTTTATTTCGTCTTAGGCCAGAATGAAGCCAGTCTGAAATTAAGTGATCCGATGAGGCTGGGAAGGACCATCAGTCTAGAATGTTCTAATTGGGTAATTACTTAAGTCTCAACCTGCCACTGGTAGAGCTTCTCAATCACTCAATCTACTTCATTCATGAGGTGCCTGGGTGGCTCAGTTTGTTAGGCGTCTGACTTCAGCTCAGGTCATGATCTCATGGTTCATGAGTTCAAGCTCCACATCAGGCTCTGTGCTGACAGCTCAGAGCCTGGATAGAGCCTGCTTTGGATTCTGTGTTTCCTTCCCTCTGCCCCTCCCCTGTTCATGCTCTCTGTCTCAAAAATAAACACTGAAAAATTTTTTTTAAATCTACTTCATTGACTTAACATATATATTTTTTGAGCACCTACTATGTGTCAGGCACTGTTCTAGACTCTGGGGATACACTCGTGAACAAGACAGACAAGGTACCTATGTTCATGGAACCCACATTTTAAAGAGAAAGGTAGAGAAATAAGATCATTTCAGACACTGATGGGGCCATGATGAAAATAAAACAGTGAGGTGATTATGAGTGAGGTGAGGCCACTTCAGACTGGATGATCAGGAAAGAGCCAGCCATGGAAAGATCTGGGGAAGAATATTCTAGACTGAGGAAAAAAACAAGTGCCTGACATATTCCTAAGTCAAAGAAAGCCAGTGTGGTGGGGTAGAGTGAACCAAGGAGAGAGAGGCATGAGAACCAGGGAAGGGTCAGATGATGTATGCATGATGTATGTGGGTCCAGGCAGTAAGACAGTCAGACTGGATTCTAAGAGAAAAAGCCTGTGCAGGTTTTAACCTGGGGAATGACATGATCTGGTTTAGACTGTCCAAGCATCATTCCTCTAGGGGGGTATTAGGACAGGGGTGAGGAAGCAAGGGGAGAACCAGGGGAAGCAGTTAGTAGTAGTTTTATAGAAGGCTAGCACTCTTAGCTGGTCATCAATAAATGCCCCGGTGTCTTCAACCTCTTCTCTGATCATTGTGCTCACTGAAACCAGCCGCTCCCCTGGGGACACAGCTTCCTCAAAGTCAGCTCAGGGGGTGGCTGCTTCCTCTCACTCATCCTAAGTGTCCTGCTTGTGTCTCACTGCCTTTTCGGGATGGCTCTTCTTTCCTCCTCCTTTCCAAGCATGCCCACCTCCCAGTGCGCCCCACCACCCCAAAGCCCTCCTTGTTGCAACCATCTATAGCCCACCCTCACTGCTGCCAATTCCTTCCTCTTCTGGACTATTTTGTTTCTCACTTTCTCCAACACTGTTTCCACAGTCAGTCTTGGTGACTGCAATATCCACACAGATGACTGATCTAACACTCTGCTACCTCAGTTCCTTGACCCCCCTCTGCCAACAGTCTTGTTTCCCATCCTACTTCAGGTCCACAGTCACAACCTCAACCCCATTATTATCAATAGTGCCACCCCGTCCATGACCTTCCCACAGTCCAACTACTACCCCATTCCAATTCCCCAGACCCAGTGAGTTTTAAATCCAATCACAAGCTCCCATGCACAGATCCTACCACCTGTTCCCATCCCTCACTTCCCTCCTTGGCGTGTGCTTCTAGCTGAGAGCCCAGGGCCCACTCGGTTAAGTACCAATACCCATGTCAATACCATCATCCATTCCTTGGATACACCCTCAGTTCCCAGGCCCCCCCTCTCCCCTCTTGATGTATTTCCTGCAAAGCCCTACCTTGCTAAATCTAGCTTTCCTCGACTCTGTGACCACACCAGCAGGGCTAAACACAGCCTTGGAAAGCAAAACCATGCTGACTGCTCTTGCTTCAAAAGCAAGACTACTGGCTTCAACTGGGCCCTCCTGCTGCCCAGCCATCATTCTATATTTCCCATCTCCATTCTCTATTTCCTACCTTCTCTCTTCTCCCTTCAAACCTCCAGCACTTCCTCCCCTGCCTCACTCTCACGGGCCTGAAGCCCCTGAAAATGATGTGAGCAATACACACTGATGCTGCACACACTTCCCCCACTCACCTGTCCCTGGACCTATGTTCTTCACCTTCCCTTCTGTACCGTGACCAAGAATGAGCTGTCTGCCTCCTGTCTGAGCTTGCCTCCCCACCAGTGCACTATGTCTTATTTTCTCTCATCGGCCGAGAGACAACACCATGCAACCTCCTCTTCTCTTTTTCTTACTAGAACTTCCCCAACAGCCCCAAAGCGCAAGGTTATTTCATGCATCAAAAACAACCAAACTCTCTAGACTTTACTTTCTCCTCCAGCATCTGCTCCCTTTTTCTGCTGTTTTCCTCAGCAAAGCTCCTCTAGAGACTGGTCTCTGCTCTGCTCCCTCATTATTTTCTCCTGCAGCTTTACCATCATTTGCCACCACTGCCCTTGTCATGGTCACCGGTCATCACCTGCTGAGTCCCATGGCTCCGCGCTCTTCTCCGGCCCAGCCTCTCCACACCATCTGGCACAGAGGGCTGCTCCCCTCTTTCTTCCCTTGACATCCAGGAGGCCACCTTCTTCTGTCTTTCCCCTTCCCTTTCCGGCTGTTCCCTCCCCATTTTTGTTTCCCCTTCGCCTCTCTGACCCTTCAACACGGCACCCCCTCAGCGCTCAGTTCCCCCAACTACTTCTCCCCTCAATCCACACAGCCTCCCTTGCTCCCTTGTCTGGTCTTGTAAGCTCCCTCCAAACATGTCTAACTCCCAAATTCATCTCAGCAGCCTGGACACATCGCCCATGAACTCCAGACCTGTGTTTGCCACATAGCAGCCACGAGCTCCACGTGGCTATTTCATCCCCGCCACTGAATTGACTCCTGCATGGAGCCCGACAAATACAGTGGGGGGGGGGGCGGGGGACGCGCCTAGATGGAACGGGTCGGCGGCAAGAGTACGGCAGAACTGCTTAGTGGGTGTGTGACAATGAAATGCTGTTGATGATCAGTTAACTTCTTAAAGTCTAGACTTGGGCAGGCGACAAGAAGAAAACGTTCCTACCCAATTACAATTATTCATGAGAATTTTCCTGGCCCCGCTTCCTTTGTCTGCCAGCGACTCTGACAGAAACAGCCCCGTAAGGAAGCGCAGCAAAAGGCAAGGGCAATTATGCGTCTTGCTGCATCTCAGCTTTCGACTTCCTCCATGAACTCTTAATTAATTCCATCCCCACATTTTTTTAGTTTGTTTCCTGAACCTCTCGCTTGTATCGTATGCTCCCCCTCTCCCTTCATTGCCCAGGGCTTCCTTCCCCAGAGGCTCCCAAATTCTCTTCCCAGTCCTCTCTGCTGTCCCCAAACTGTCCCCTGTTCAGCCCTCAGCTCCTCTGCAACTGTTCTACTCCTTATCCCTTTTCACCCTTAAAAACAGAAAGCACCAAACTGACAGACACCGTTGTGGGTTTTGTTGTTTTTTTCTCCCTCTGCCTGAGCTACAGCTCCGCGCTCTCCTCCTCGCTTCTGTAGCCGCGGAGCTCGAGTGCTGGGTTGCCATGGCAACAGCGAATCCAACCAGGCCGGTCCCAGCGACCGACGCTGGGAGCTGCGGTGGCGAGGGAGCCGCTACAAGTCGCCCCAGAGCCTGGAAGGGTCGTGAACATCGTAATTCAAGACCAGGCTGGGCACATTCTGCCTGGAGACTGAGATTGTACGTCAGGCCCACAGCTGTACCGCGCATTAGGCGACAGCATCGTCAATAACCAGGCTTCTGCCGAGCCAACCGACTACGTGACATTAGGAGGATTCGGTTGACAATTTCCAAACATCCCTATTCTTTTATCTCCTCTGAGGGAAAACCCTTTGCCTCTCTCTCTGGAGTCTTGGACAACTCCGTAGAAAGTACACGCAGAATGGACAGCTCCAGCCTATCCTTGCGGCTGTCCTGTCCCCAGCCCCCAGGTGGGGCGACCCTGAGTGGTCCCCGTCAAATGATCCCGCAGTGCTGGCACAGCTGGGAACATCTCTGAGAATTAATTAGGATCACACACTGATATTTCGGGCGGCGAAGAGCTCAGCTCCCCCAGGTCATCGGAACGGATCGTCAAAGTAGGGCAACAAGTGTGCTGCCGCATGACACTTTTTTTTTCTCTCGAAAATGTGAGTTGGTGAGAAAGAATTCAGGAAATACCTTTGTAGAGAATGGCACCAACCGCAGTGAGGGTCTGTTGCTGTTAAACACTCCATACAGGATTTATGTTTACTGCAATTTGCAACACGAATTCTCCTCACCTAGAAATACAGATGACAGCAGCTCAGACCGAATTATAAGCAACACCACAAAAACGACAACACCTTATCTGATAACGGGTCACAGAGAGCACATTTATCAACTTGAACTTGGAATGTCTCTGTAAGAACATTGGACAGCTGTTCTCAAGTTCTGGGGTACAAAACCGCTTCTCAGAATCCCCTGGGGAGCTTTGGAAAGTGCAGGTTCCCAGACACCCCGCCCCCCTGCTGTGGAGGTCAGGGACCGGGCCTAGGAATCTGTATTTTTAAGTACTTTCTCAGGTGAGTCTGATCTGCTAATAATGATTTACAGAGGGATCATGGAATCAGGTCACCTGGCCTTCATACAAAGATAGTCAACGTGTGGTCAGTGGCACTCTGGAAATGAGCATCTGGGGATGGTAAAGGCTCACGCTGACCCAAGAGTGTCAGCATGAGGCTGGCACTAGACATGGAAATGAGGAGAACCCCACACCCCTGTCAGGGTAACTCCATTGCTTCAGCTCCTGGCTTGTTTGCTCATATGCCCTCCCCTGGAATTGGGAGTAAAAGAAACAGGGGGAGTATTCAAATCATTGCCTGCCCCTCAAGCTGCCTCTTCCAGTTGTCAGGAAATAGCAACCTGCAGAGCAGGTGCCCGTGCTGGGCAGACCCAGGCATCTGAGACAGAGCCCGGAAGCAGGGTGGCAGGAGAGACGGAGGACCTCAGTGCCACGCGGCGCATTTTCTACAGGCAAAAACCCACAGCAGGCAGTAAGGCAACTTGTGGAACTCATTAAGCCAGAAAGTTGTACATGCTAGAAGGTATAAGTAACTTCTTAAAAAGGTGAGAAACACAGAGTTCTAGAAGCAGTTGGTGAGGAAAATAGGCCATGCTGGGGAGTCGTCTTCAGTTCTAAGTTGACCACATGGAGGAAAAACCCGTCCATTTCTAAGTCCTCAATGTTGCTGAAAGATGCGGGGACAGACCCCCAGCTTGAGCCAGAATTAACCAGAATGTGGAGATTTCCCTGGAGCTCACAAAACATCTTTTTTTTAATTCTGGGGGATTTTCATAAATATCATGGAATCTTTCTTTTTTTTATTTTTATTTTTTTTTTACATTTATTTATTATTGAGAGAAGAGAGAGACAGAGAATGAATGGGGGAGGGGCAGAGAGAGAAGGAGACACAGAATCCGAAGCAGGCTCCAGGCTCTGAGCCGTCAGCACAGAGCCGGATACGGGGCCTGAAACCTCGAACCGCGAGATCATGACCTGAGCCGAAGTCGGTCGCTCAACCAACTGAGCCACCCAGGCGCCCCTCGTGGAATCTTTCTAACCTTGTTTTTTCATCTCTGAAACGGTGACCATGCTGCTGACTCCACAGGGTTATTACACTGTCTGGCACATACTAAGTGCTCAATAAACGTTGGCTATTGCTATTGTGTGAGGAAAAGATTCCCCAGTCCTACAAACATGTGAAACCTTACACTTAAAAGGCAAATAGATTTCCTTATGACAAGGCTTCTGACAGCTTTTGAATATCCTGAACATGATGATACTCCAGGAGGGGTAGACTAAATACCATCTCCTCCTAGGGCCACTCTGGCTCAGAACACTTAGTGGAATAGGAGTCTCTAGAACGTTCTATGAGAACCATTACACACTGTACTTAAACACACAACATCTCTCTCTGTAAAGCAAGAACACAATTAGTACTACATTGCACCTGCTTCTCTAACTTAGTAACACATGATAGTGACTATTCTACAGCAATGCATAAACCTTCATACGGTTATTTTTAACGGCCACGTATTCCATGGACGTACCAGGGCATATTCGTTTGGCTGTTACTATCCCCCCAAGAGTCTGGGAAAGGATCCTCCTTAGGTTTTTGCCTCTCTAGGGGTTATGCTAGCTCAATGAGAATCTTACTAATAGGATCTCCAGCAGGAAATCTAAGTGAAGAATATAAGAATAACCAGCTTTGATGCCCACTCAAAACCCTCCCTAGGACTTCAGGCTTTGAATGACCAGAGGCTAGAACTCTTTATATTCCAGAAAGTGAGGACCTGTCAGCTATCCATGGCTCTCCCAGTGGTTCCCAGCTTACAGTCTTGAGTTTGGAGGAAAGTGGTAATGAGAACTTACGAGCTTTTTTGTAATATTTCAAAAAGCTGAATGGGGAGACATGCCCAGATTAAACAAGGCTTCAAGTGTCTTTGCTTTAGGCTGGAATTTTATCAGCTCTGTGCAGGAGCACAGCACATTCCCTGGCTGGCAGTTTTCAGATGCCCTTGGTAAATAAAGCCTGGGAATGGGAATAGTTACTTAATGTATGAGGTCTGTTGAGTAGACAAAAATCTCGCAAATGCGGGAAGCCCAGGGAAGAAATAGAATAAAAAGTGTTTGGACAGTGAAACAAGCGGCTCACGAAGATTCTATATGGTGAACTGGTTTACCAACATCGGTCAGGTCCACTGCCCATCTCAACGCGGTCATTTTGACATAACGGACTTTTCCACCTGCAAGGGCAATTGGGGAATTCTGGAAACAACAATGTGCTTGTGTACCTACTGTGTGACTGCAGCAGCACGTGTGCCTGGCTCTCATTGCTATTCCCCTTAGAACGAGAGACAAAGAACGGAAAATGGGGGTGGACTGAAGTCATCTGTTATTCCATTCTATAATTCTGTAGGTCTGAATTCTCTTCCTTACACTTTGTTTGCCCCAGTGGTTTTGGGTCCAAATTACCATGCCAGAATGGGCTGCTTAGTTTTCCCAAGTTTGGGATTTTATCTCATTTATCATGGGCTTTAATGTCAGGACGGAATTTATGTCCCAGCCTGGACAAGGCCTAACCTACATATATATATATATATGTAGGGGTAATACATCTATTATTATTTTATCTCATGAGGGTAATTTTATCTCATTAAATTAGTAGCATATTTCATCAACGTTATTTTTATAGCTGTGTGTACAGACACAACTCTGCATCTAAGACAGAAGTAACTAGTACACGGTCAGTAGGGACTCAGTAAAACTTAGTTTTCTTTCCTTTGTTGGAAGCACTTTATAAAAATGAAGAAAATGTAAAAAGATATTCTTTTTATTTGAGTAAGCAGAAGCAAGAAGAAAAACTAAAACAGCCAGACAAATTAAGAGAGGGAGGATGAGGACCATATATTTCCTGGTTCATGAATGTGCATGAGACTGTGGCCTGATATTAACCCCAAATTCCAAAGCCAGTCCCATTGGGTATATTCATAAATGCATCTAACCGTTCAGTGCCCACACAATAAATGTGCAAATTCAGTTACCTTGCTGATTATGCACCCATCTGCAAGCACACCCTCCTCTGAAAAGCCTGGCATTGGAAATATAGCCAATAATAAAATTGTCTAAATAGGTAATATTTCTTGCTTACTTACTGACAGTAAGGTTTTTAATTCCATGTCTGTGAACCACTGCAGGTCTGCCTACAGCAGTGTTTAAACTTGATAGTTCAAAGTAAAAGCTTCACTCCTAGATAATGACATTAATTAAACAATTTTTTATTCGTAAGTCAGAAGCTATAACCAGTATTTTTACCTACCTCTTTCCCAGCTGTTAGATAGATGTAAATATTCTCCTTAGGATGAGGAACCAGTTTGTAGAAAACAGGTGTTTCTTCTTTAATTTCATAGATAACCTCTGGACAATTTGAAGTCAAATTCTCACCAAGAATAACCTATTTTATTTTTCAGAAAGAGAAATACGATTTCTATTAAATACTTTGAATAGTGGGGTGGCAAGATTTGCAGCTTAATTCTAAGACCACATGCTCTTTCACTCACTCCATATACTGGGTGAGGTACCATGTTCTTTAACCATCCTTTTATGTCTCAGTCTTCCACAAGACTGGTAAGAACAAGCATGGTGATGCATGTGAATGGGCGTGCACACACACACACATACACACGTGCACACGCCGCCCTTCAGTTCTGGGGCAGTATTTTTACATGTGGCAGCTCCAAGTCCACAATTCCCTACCACATCTGACTCTCCAAGAAGCTACAAGTGACAGCTTCATTAGTACTAAGCCAAGTGATCTTCCAACTAAAGGAAGTCGGCTTGACATACATTTGCATGAGTTACTCTGATTCTCCCATATGATTCTACACAGTCACACATTTTGAAGTAACCAGGACCACTTACCAGGCCCAAACAGTAGGTATGTGTTTACATATAAAATGTAAGCGTGGCTTTGAAATTGGACATACCTGAGAGTTTCAAGCACCTCAATTAATAAATATCTGTGTATGTGCCATGTTCTAGGTGTTTGGAAAATGGCTGCAAATGAGTGGGGCAGGGGATGGAGGGAGAATCCTACCCTCATATACCGTGTGTGTGTGTGTGTGTGTGTGTGTGTGTGTAGGGAGTGGTGGCAGACAATTAATAATTAAATTATAAACCCTATTAGAAGGTGATGTAAGTCAAAATAAAGTGGGGTAAGGACATAAGGATGCATGCTCAGGGTAAGTCTCATTGAGAAGTGGTATTTAGTTAGATACTTGCCAGAGATGATGGAGTGGGCCAGTTAGATACCTGGGTGACATGTGCTCTTAGAAGAACCACCCACTGGTACCAAGGCCCTAAAATCTGAAGTGGCCAGTGTGGCTTGAGCAGAATCAGTGAGGCAGAGAGCAGTGAACTAACAAGTGTATAAGTGCTTGTAGGTCTGTATAGAGATCTTACTCTTCCTCTGGGTAAGAGAGAGGGAGCTGCTGCAGGGTTCGGGCAGAGTGGTGACACAGTAGGGGGGCAGGCTGGAAGCATGGGCATGAAGATGTATCGCAGGAGACCACTACCAGAGCCCTGGAGAAACACAATGGTCGCTTGAGCTCAGGTGCGCATGCTGGCTCTATGCCTTGAGTGAGCTGTGCTAACTTTGAACTAGTAACTTACTTAACCTTACTCAACTCCTTTATCTCTAAAACGGGGCTAATAATGTCTCTCTTATATACAACTGTTAAGGATCAAAGGAGAATTAGAAAAGATGCTTAGCACACAATAAATACACAATAGAATAATGTTGCTAGACTGTAAGCTCCTTTTGAATAGAGACTGTATCTTAATCATCTTTATACCTATCCCCTTACCCAACGCTTTTAAAATCGAAGGTGGTCAATATTTTGTCAGTTAGAATACATCCATATATACAATCTACATTTGTGCCTCTACCACTGAGGACAGCAGTTATACTGGGTGCATGGTTTTGAAAGAAAAGTTGGCCCTTGAGATTCTTTTCAGACAAAGTCTACATTCATGCATCTACTAAGCAACACCAAGCCTGTACCACATATCCTGATGGCAATTACATATTTGCTATTTTATCAAAAAGTCCTTATCATTTTGGTACATGCAGCATCTTCCTACATGAGTCCCTGCTCCCAGCCTGAGTCTGGGCTTTGTCCTGCAGCGGTGACTTCCTTCCATCATCTGCTCTGGGTTAAGTCTAGGTAGACTTGGTACAACTAGCAGCTCACTAGGAGCCCACGAACCGCCACTGAATTCAGGAGCAGCTCTATAAAAGTCAATCACGGTAACTAAAATATGTCTTTTAAAAAAGGAATAGAAGCAGTTTGGTCCCAACAGAGGTGGAAAAGGTTTGCACCTCAAGTCATTTGAAAGTAACTATAGAGGCGCCTGGGTGGCTCAGTCGTTGAGTGGCTGACTTTAGCTCAGGTCATGATCTCGCAGTTCATGAGTTTGAACCCCATGTCGGGCTCTGTGCTGACAGCTCAGAGCCTGGAGCCTGCTTCAGTTTCTGTGTCTCCCTCTCTGCCCCTGCCCCACACATGCATGGACTTTCTCTCTCTCTCTCTCTCAAACAAACATTAAAAAAATTTTTTTTAATAAAATAAAAATAACTATAGGTGCACCACCCAGTATGGTAGCCACCAGCCACATGTGGCTATTTAAATTAAATTTAAATAGTTTTTAAAAAATATTTTAATGTTTATTTTTGAGAGAGAGCGTGCATGCCTGCATGGGCATGAGTGGGGGAGGGGCAGAGAGAGAGGGAGACAGAATCTGAGGCAGGTTCCAGGCTCTGGGCTCCGACCTGTCCACACAGAGCCTGACACGGGGCTTGAACTCACGAACTGTGAGATCATGACCTGAGCCGAAGTCGGCCTCTCAACCGACTGAGCCACCCAGGCACCCCTTAAATTAAATGTAAAATGTAATACTTCCATTACACTAGTCACATTTCAAGTGTTCATGAGCCACATATGGCCAGTGACTGCCATACTAGAAGTACAGATATAGAACATTTCCATCATCATGCAAAGTTCTACTGGACAACACTGGCCTACTGAAAACTATGAAGAGAAACACCAGGCAGGCAGACACCGCCCAAGTGTGGACTTGCCAGGTTTTTCTCTTCCCATCTCTAATTCACATTCCTTATTAATCAACTCAGATTCAAACAATTGATCTGGTTCTAGAAAAGTGGTCACAGAGAAAAGAGGACACAGGAAGCCAGTTAAAAATTTTTTGATAAAAATGTTCCCAAGTGATGCTCAAGAGAAGATAGGCTGCCATCATCACGTGAAAGGCATCCTTGGGCAGAGCCACCTATGAAGCATTCTTGCCAGGAAAACTGAACCTGAATCTAATCGAGCTTTTAGTGCGAACTTTCATTTAACATTGGGAAGCAGAAAGGGGAGGAAGAAGCTAAATGATACCACAAGAAAACAGCCAAGTCCACAATATGAGACATTCGACAACAGACTTCATTTCCTCAGTCAGTCAGTGGAGGTGATGGAAGGTGGCTATGCCAGATTGAGAGAGACAGGACAGCCACGCCTGGTTTGAGGACCTTGCTTAGACACCAGTTTGAACAAAAGTCATTTTCAAAAGATATTCTTGAGTCACTTAGGAAAATTTCATTGTACAAGCTTATAATAGATATATCTAAAGAACTACTGACAATTTTGCTGTGATAATAGCATTATGGGTATGGTTATTTAAGAAAATGGCCATTGGGACACCTGGGTGGCTGATTGAGTACCTGGCTTTTGATTTTGGCTCAGGTCATGATCTCACAGTTCATGGGATTGAGCTCCACAGCGGGCTCTGTGCTGACAGAGCAGAGTCCCACTTCAGACTCTCTCCCCCCCCCCACTCTCCCTGCCACTTGCAACCACGCTCTTTCAAAATAAACATTAAAAAAAAATGACCATCATTTTTTAGAGACGTGTAATAAAACATGTAGGGGTGCAATGACAGTGTCTGGGATTTGCTTTAAAATAAAAACAATTTATAAAATACCACCACTCATGCATCTTAAGTGAGTTAGGAGCCACACTGCCGTTTTTATAGGGACTTATTTTACTTATTCTTGGAGCATGGTTGACACAGATGGGTAAGGGCTACGAAGATTTAGTTTGGGACAACTCTGATATACCTGGAGATGAGGCACCAGTATTTTCTCTGGAACTCTGAATTATGGCAGGAAAGCCTTTATTGCATTAAAAAAAATTCCTAAGTGTCTATGTGCTGGGTTTACCCACCAGTTTCCTCAACAAGCTACCTAGAGTGGCTTACACTGAAAGCTTGTCCTGATAACTATAGAGCTAGGTTTAAATTATGTTTCATTCGTGGATGGAACCCGAGGGTGTCATGCTAAGTGAAATAAGTCAGGCAGAGAAGGACAGATACCATATGTTTTCACTCATAAGTATAACAGTAGAAACTTAGCAGAGGACCATGGGGGAGGGGAAGGGGGGAAAATAGTTGGGGAGAGGGAAGGAGGCAAACCGTGAGAGACTCTTGAATACTGAGAACAAACTGAGGGCTGATGCGGGAGGGGGAGAGGGGAAGGGGGTTGATGGGCATGGAGGAGGACACTTGTCGCGATGAGCACTGGGTGTTACATGGAAACCAACTTGACAATAAACTATAAAAGGAAAAAAAAAGGTTATTCATTTGAAATAGCCAGTAAATATTAAAAAAATAAAAAATTAAAGAAATTAAAAAAATAAATGTTTCATTGATAGTGGGAGTGACACTTCTCTAGAAGGTAATTTGGGATTATCTATCAAAATTATAAAGTATACCCTTAGACCCCACAGTCCCTCATATGTATGGTGAATGACATATGTACACAGATATTTATTTCATCACACATTATAAGCAAAAGGTTGAAACAACTTAAATACCCAACAGTAGTCAGTTGGTTAAACATAGTGCAAACAAATATAATACTATTTAGCTGTAAAATTAGAAAGCTCTTTGTGTGTATGTTTAACACATTACATTATGTATATATATAATGTAATTTTAATATATATATTTATATATTACATAAACGTGTTTATATATTATATAGCATGTTTAATATGCTGTGTATTTGATAAAATGGGGGAAAGGCCATCTTCCCCCTTTCGCTTGCAGACATTTATCAACTATTCCTGGGAAGATACCTAAGAAACCCGTATCACTGGTTGCCCCAGAGGTCAGGAATGTGACTTTCTCTGTATATTCTCTTGGTTCTTTTGAATTTTGAATAATGTCAATGTACTATCTTAAAAAATACATAAGACTTAAATTTGAAAAATGAGTGAGCGGACCAAATTGGTTTTCTTTTTGCTAGATTATATGCAGAGAATGATCTCCATAACCCTGAGGACAGGACAACAGGAAATTTTCATTTTCATCCACAAGGGGCACAGACATGCTACATGGAGGGCTTGGAGTCTCTGCCACTGCGATCTTCACCTCTCTCAAATGACTCCAGGACAGGAGAGACAGGGCTTTCTTCCTTCTCTAGATTTCTATTAATGTCACCTCCTACCCCTCCAGTCCCCATCGCCACAGCCCAGCCCAGGGGCATCAAAGCAAAACTTGGATCTTCTAACTGCAACATTCGTGTCAACACAGAGAAGAAGGCCGGCAAGACGGGAGCTCGGGAAATGTTCCTTCCTCAGCTCAGTTTAGCTGGGCAGCCTTGGAAAAAGAACACGATCCGTGAAGTGATGCAGGAAGTAACAATGAGTCACAGAAACCCAAAATGGGTTTTGTATAAAAGAATCTCATCCAATTCACACACACTCCTTGGGCATGATATGGATTTTTATCTCTTGCTTTCAGAATGCCCCTTTAATAAATATCTAATCTGAAGTCACCCTGAGCCTCTGCCATGCATCTTCTTATTTACCCCTTCATCCTTCAAGTCTCAAATGTCATCTCCTCTGAGAAGCTTTCCCTGGTTGCCTTTCTACCTCATTCTCTACCCATCAGTGGATTTCCTCCATAGCACTTACCACTCACTGTCTGAAATGGCTTTATTGCTGATTAATTCAGTTACTTATTTTCCGTCTCCCCCCCACCATCATGAGAGCAGGGGGGTTGCCTGTTTTATTCACTTTTGTATCCTCAGCACCCAGAATGGTGTCTGGCACATAAAAGGTGCCCAATAAATATTTATTAAATGAAAAAAAATTCTATTAGCATTCAAGATTTTATAGGGCTCTTCAGATTTTTCCAGCTGAAGCCTGTGTAGAAAACAAATTTTCTCCGATGGAGAATTTCAGTTTGTGTCAACATATTGTTTCTGTTGACATCTTCCTGAAGCCTCATGGTAGGCTATTAACTAGCCTTGGGATTTTTGTTGCATACAAAAAACCTCCTAACTCCAGTCCTGAAATGTGTGGCGTGTGAGACTTCCACACCAGACAGTTAGTTGCATTACAAGTTCACCACCACCCACGGGCAGAATAGTACGGTGAGGAAAATGAGGGGGGAGAAAATTTTTAAAAAGCCTCTTTCATTCCTTCCTTTATTATTACCATGACATGAAAAAGCCATGGGTATTCAAAAAGCTAAAATATATACACCAAATTTCTTTCCTTAGGCCTCACTCTGTGGGGTTAACCAGTTAAAGGGCAACCAAGCCAATCTTCTCATTTTAAAAAAAAAATAGTTTCTAAGAAATGCTGTAAAGGAGGCCTAAACCATACACACGTACACACGAGAAAGCAAGGTGTTTAATGTGCTTGAGTAGTTAGGAGTAACAAAGGTGAAATATAAAGACTAAACAAATCCCTCTTTTATTTCCAAGCTTGAACCACAAGTTCTAGGTTTGTGTGGATGACATGTGGAGTCCCTGCAAACTCACAAACTGGAATGAATGAGATGGAGGTGAGCTTGAAATAGCTTCATAGGACATTCTAAACAGCCATTCATGGAGGCCATTTCCAAGGTTTGATACTTCCTGCGGGTTTTTACTTTTTGGCCTATTACTTCAGCTCAGCCATCCCCACTCCCCTACCTCCGGCCCCAGGTCCTGTCTTGGGCTAGCCTCCTTTTCCTTTTTTGAACATTCCATAGGAATATAGAGCTTGTCCTTATAAAATAATTTTTGTTATCTCTTACTTTCATTTGAAAACTTTAAAACCAGAATCAAGGCAGACTTCAATGCAGAAGAACTTTTTAGAATGGGTCTGAATTTTGCTCCCTCGTTTGGATAAATGAAAGCCACCAGTGGCAATAAAGTTTTGAGGGCCTCATAGATGGCCAGTCCCAACTCGAAGCAGGTGAGCAGTGCTTCTCTGATGATACGTGGAAGGGACACGTGTGAGAGGACATCCTGTACCCTAAAACCCACTTCCGTCCTAGGGATGTTGGAGAAACCCAACACTGGCCTGCTACCACAAGAGCCATTTCAAAAATCACCCTGAACCCAGATTTCCGACATTTATTCCCAAAGAACCCACAGGGGTGGGGAAGCTAGGGTCCCATAGGGGGTTCAGAGGCCCCCATGACCTACTTGCAGCCCTGAGTGGGGGAGGCTCTGTCTTCTTCTAATACAGAAGTGTACACTCTGCTTGGCTTCCAGAAAGCTGTCCCCAAATAGGAACAAACTAAAACCAGAGAAGCCAGGGCCCCTTCTCAAAAAACCTCAAATTATTGCATCTTGGTATTTAACCCTGATACTCCAATATTTGAAAGAAAATTTAAAAAACAAAAACAGTTCCACAAATTCTACCAAGCCCTACCGCATGCATTTGAATTATCAATGCAGTTTGGATGGGGGACAGGTTGCTTCCATTCCTATCACCTCGAGCAACCTCTCTGAGCTTTGCGTTTTTTCATCTATAAAGTAGGTTTGGCAACACTATGGACTCATGAGGATTAAACAAGTTAACCCATGCAGACACTGATCCCAATGCCCGGCACACAGTAAGAGCTCAGAAATGTTCGCTGTTATAATTCCTCGCCTGCTGCCTTATCTTTTATGCTTACAAGAAAGGTTAATGGGCATGCATAACGTTACAAATTTCAAATTTCATGCATATTCCATTATTACTTATTTTACAACCTGGAAAATCTCAAAATATTCCATTCTGCCCTTGAAATAAGGACAGTTTTCCTATATGCGACACAGTCAGCTCAAAGGAATCCAAACCACACGAGAGGCAGGACCACAATCTGGACAAAGATTCGGCGTGTGTTTATAAAGATGGGTGAGCCTTGCATCGAGCTGGCTTGCAGTACGTGAGATATGAATTCTTGCAGGCTGAGTTTGCATGGCCGTACTCTCTCAGCTGATCTCAGTGGAGACGCTGACCACTGACAAAGTATAGCATGCAATCGTGTTCAGAAAGGAAGTAAAATGAGGAAATAACCAGGGGGGAAAAGTGACGACACAACCATTAGGGATCACATGCCGATAAAATAAGAGGACAGATTAGATACTGTTACAAGGACGCTTTCAAGTTCTAAATTCCTTCCATTTTTCAAAAATCTTACAAAAGGATCTAGGAATAAAGGCAGGAGGAAGAGGGCAGTGAGGGTATTGCCATATTGTAAAGTCTTTAGTTTTTCCACTTACCCTCAGGAAAATCTTACCTTTGGAGGTGATGGCAGATCACCTGGTAAAGGTGCAGGTCTTTAAAGACACTTTAAAAGCGATTCAATCTCTTAGCCTAAGTGCAACATGTTTCCACGTAAAAGAATAGGATACGACTATTTAAAAATACCGTTTAACAGAGGGTTTGCTGTAACATTTTAAAAGAGGCGTTTTTCCTCATTAACTGAAGAAAACAAAATTGGATGGAGTCTGACCTCAACTATGCAAAAAAAAAAAAAAAAAGAAGAAGAAGAAAGAAAAAAAACACTGACAGCAGTGCCTCTACGTAACAGAGGCAGGGGTATTTTTTTTTTGTTTTTCCCTCATCCTCTGCTACTTTGCAACTTTCTCTAGGTACATATATTACTTCTGTAATAAGAAAAAATTATTTAAATAACCTGATGTTTAACACTGTACCAAACAGAGGCACCTGGGTGGCTCAGTCGGTTGAGCATCCGACTTCAGTTCAGGTCATGATCTCACAGTTCGAAAGTCTGAGCGCCATATTGGGCTCATTGCTGTCAGTGCAGAGCCCACTTTGGATCCTCTGTCCTCCTCTCTCTGCCCCTGCTCCACTTGTGCTCTCTCTCGAAAGAATTAATTTTAAAAAAATTAAAAAGAATAATTAAATTGCACGAAACTATGTTAAAATTCTGTGAGGTTTTCAGAGACTTGAGTGTGTGTGTGTGTAGTGGTGGAAAAAAAACCCAGCAATTGGCCCCCAACTGCTGTTTCCTGCCCCTCATCCAACCAGTCATATACTACAGTGCCTGGTGTCTGTCAACATGCTGCCAACATGCTGCCAACTCTTGATCACTGGGAAACTGATGAGTCAGGCTGTGGGTGATCCAAGCCCTCTTTCTTCTCCTCCTCCCGTCGGCTGCCTCGGGTTGGGTTTTGTTTTGTGTTGCTCATTAGTACCTCCACTCCGTGGCTTAAGAAGCCAAGCTTGTGTCTATCAATGTTCGTCTTTTCTAACAGTTCTGGTGACATGTCTGGCAAGGGAGAAGACTGAAGTTTTTGAATAAAGGGATCCGGGGATTATCTGTGCCTTCCCAGTCATTGACACAGTCCTGGGTGTCGGGACTCTGGGTAATTTCAGGAGTGACATCCAAGAATCTGCACACAGGATAAATGGGGGAGTCTTGGGAATTACTGGGCTGTCCAAGGCAGCCTCGCAGGGTCAAGTCACTTCAAATTCGTGCCTTAAAATTTCCTCCTGAGGGAAGGGACCTTCCTGAGTGAAGCTGGGGGAGGGTTTGAGTCCCAACAAGTTATCATGCCATTAAGGTATTCCCTTCAGTCAGATGGTCTGCCTCCTTCTAGAGCTGGGATTCTTCCCAGAGCTGCTGCTTTTTTTAAAAAAAATTTTTTTTAACGTTTATTCATTTTTGAGAGACAGAGCATGAGTGGGGGAGGGGCAGAGAGAGAGGGAGACAGAATGTGAAGCCGGCTCCAGGCTCTAACCTGTCAGCACAGAGCCCAATGCAGGGCTCAAACTCACAGACCACAAGATCATGACCTGAAGTGAAGACTGACACTTAACTGACTGAGCCACCCAGGTGCCCCTTCCCAGAGCTTCTACAAACCATGACCCAGGACTATTGGTTCCATTGTCACCTCCCCTCCATGGATCCCTATCAACATGCTTCTTCACTCACACACACACACACACACACACACCCCGAGAATCCTCAGGAAGTGGTTGTGCATGTCTGGGGCAGAGATCACAAAACTCAGTGTAGTGCAAGGGACATTAGTGCAGACTCTAAAGTCACTCCAGGTTCAGATCTCTGCCCTGCCATGTGTACTTGGGGCAAATCACCCACTTTCTCTGGGCCTCACTTCCCTTATCGGTAAAATGGGATATATAGTAAAACGACCTCCCTGAGTTGTGGAGAGGATGGAATGAGTTAGAACATGTAGTGTGACTGGCACAAGGGAAACACTGTACAAATGTCAGCCATCGCCAAACAAACAACAAACCAACCTGCCCTTGTTATTTGAATCCAAAACACAAACCAGCAAACAAACAAAAACGAAGTCCACAGGTATGGCTTTCGAAGGTATACCCCATACAGATGCTGAGGAAAGCCTAACTTTGGTCAAGCCACCCATTTGTCGGTGACTTAAAGCTGCAGACTGGCCCCACCCTTCTGGTGCCACAACATCACTAAAAACTGGCCAGTTTTTAGCCACAAACTGCTGGGGTGAGCAAACAGGACAGGTGAAACCAGCCTGTCCCGTGAGGAACTATTTATAGCCAAGTGTTCCTTCACCTCCAATTTACCATGTAACAGTTTGGTTGGCTCAGCTTTGGGGAAACAGTGTTCCTGTCAAAATACTCATCAAAAATATCCTAAATCTGAAGAGATAATTGGTGAGGAGGCCGCGTAAAGACTGATGGCAAATTCCTCTGCCAGGTTAATGGGTCCAATCTGCCTGACCGGGTTGGCGTGGCTTCAGATATCACCACACGGCACTGAGCCACTTGTGTAGAGTGACTGATGCGTGTTTACCTTTCCCCAGGAAATAAAGCTAACACAACAGGAAAGATGATCAATGTATACTTTAAAAGAATGTGTATACAAACAAACTCCCTCCCATATGTTACTGGGTTTCCTCCAAAGAAAACAGATTAAATCAAATGCCTACCAGGCACTCAGTACTGTATTAGGCTGTGGGAATTCAGGACCCCCTTCTTGAGAAGCTTAAAATCAAGTTGGGAAGGCAAGACAAACATGAGTGAAAAGGTTGGGCATCAAAACAAGGCATCTGTAATGGGGCTACAGAATGGTACAGATAATGAGTACTTCAGGAGATGAGGGGAAAACGTGAGCACTCTGGGCTTCGGAGGCCTCAAAGAGGAGGTGGAGTTTGAGCCGAGCCAAAGCATAGATACATAGGATTCAGTAAAGCGGCGGGGCGGGGGGGGGGGGGGCAAGCAATCCCAGAAAGAGGCACAGTGTGAACAAAGGTGGGGAAACCAGACTACATAACACGCATCGGGAGGACAAGCAAATAGTTGGGCTCCAGTGTGGGATAAGTGCACAGAAGACAGAATTAGGGGTTTTCTGGGTTGTCTAGCACAACCTAATCTTACAGATGAGGACAGGGAAACTCAGAGAGGTTAGGCGATTCATCTACAGTCACACAGCTCGTTGTCAATGGGAGATTAAGTGGAGAAATCAAAACTATCTGTATTCAGTTTAGAATCTAGCAACTGACAGTAAATCGACCGGCTACCGGGAGGCAAAGGAATGTCAGCCTCGGGTGACAGAAACAGCGCAGTTCCCGCCATGAATGTTGGTGGAGGCCTCCGGAGGTGTTCAATAAATACCTGATGAAATTGACAAGATAACCGCTAGATCACTCCAGACAAGTCACTAGGAGTCTCTAATTTTATTTTCTCCTCCTCCCACTGCCTCCCCCTCCCTGCCCAGGGAATAAAAATCCCAACTTGACCAGTGGTATACCCATTCTACAGTGGGGAAAAAAAAATACTCCTCTGAGATACAAGTCAGGGGGAGTCTCCAAGGGTCTCAGGTCTCTAACCTCTCCATGGTATGTATGGCACAAAGGGCAGAAAACAAAACCCGTCTGGTCTGTGGGTGTCAAATAGGCTGGAGGGAAGGAACACCTGTTTTTTTCTACTTTTTAAGCCTTATAATTCCTCATCTGTTTGAGGTTGGGAGAAATCAAGTGCTTTGTACATTTCCATTACAAAGGAGATACGAACTAAAAGGTTAAAGGTCGTAGGAAGGTGATCCAGGGTAGGGTGAGGGCCAGACCCCTATTTACCTCACCTACGCAGCTTACGAGTAAGGAAGGGGAGAATAACTTGGCAGGCTCCTGGGAAGCAAGGCGGCTGGTGCTTTGTTACATGGCTAAGGAGGCGATCACATATGGATTTCTAGAAACCTCTTTCTGGTAATTTCTGAGGGTCTCTGAACAGTTCACAAGCAGTTGGTATGATCTTGTATATAACGCAGAAACGCTAAAAAAAAAAAAAATTTAAAAGCACAAAATGGATCACTATTAAAATCGACATTGAAGAAGGCACAGGAAACCAACCTTAAGTAACTGGCCATCTCCAGTCCCCAAGAACAAAACAGTCCTGTTCATGACCACGGTGCCATAAACGGATGTCAGGTCGGAATGGATCAAAGTAGATGATGCGATTGGTTGGACTCTTTCAGGTTGCTCCCCTTCTTTCTGAACATGCACACAAACGCACAAATGGGAAAAAAAAGATAATTTTTAACAGTGATAATTACTCATGCCCCCGGGAAGGATCCTACTCGAGCCCCAAATACATTTTTTTTCTTAGACAAGATCCCCAGGAGCAGCCTCTTAGCCCCTTTATGTGCGGGGTCACCATGCTTGCCCAGCCCACGGAAAGCCACTGGTTTCCTATGGATTAACATGTATTGATTGCCAGCACTGAGCCAGCCAGCCATTTACACTCCCCCAGCTGATATACGAAACCGAGTTCCACTTTATTGCCAAGAAAGAGCCCACTGCTGAATTGGGAGGGAGACAGTCTTATGCTTGGCTGTTTGCATGATCCTGCTACAAATTATTTTAGTTAGGGATTGGCTTCTGTGAGGTTAAACAAGCCACTTCCCAAAATGTGAGGCAGACAGTCCCATTGGGTGTGACGGCAGAGAGGAGGGACTCTGGATTTACCAGATGGACACAATATAAAGCCCAAAGATAGGATAATTAATTCAGAGGGTAAAAAGGGAAAGATACAGTCATGGCTGGTGGGTAGGACAGAACCAACCACAAAGCTAAAGAGGAACCAAGCCGAAGGACCGGACCTGGTGCTGATGCTCTTGAAGAGGAAACAAAAAGCTGAACTCCAACCTGAAGGCATTTAAATGGTCTGGAGCATTGAGCACATATAATCACATGCTCGTTCCTGATCATTAAATAAAGCCCCTTTTTAAACCCAGGGCAGAGAGAGTGTCGACCAAAATGTCTTTTTCTTTCTTGGTTAAAGGCATAAAGCGTTTCACGCTGCTTCCTGCCTTCCAACGACAGGAAACTGAGTTTGTTACACAAATCTCTGGAAGATATGGAGCTAGAGCGAGCCGTTACTGTCTGTAGCTACTGAACACAGTGTGATAGCATACTTAATCTGCCAGAGCTCAGTTCCCAATTGTACTAAGGTTTCCAAACCCACATTTAAGTTTTAGCCAATAGGAGAGCTGGCAAACTCCAGTAAGCATCACCGTTTACTCCTCAAATCGCCCTGTTTGGGGAGAGGGGAGGTGAGCAGGCGGAGGCTAAGACTTATTAACTTCATTATATTATTGCTGACAGTGTTTATGTCTTTCAATTTATGTCTTATTAAACATTCATTATTTTTAAACCCACCAAGTTTCATTAACATCTAAAGTAAATGGATTCATGGACTAAATTGATTTCTGAAGCCTTTAAAGTGCCGTCTATATTTCTTTGTTGAAGTTACACTGGGGAGAAAAGATAAGCTAGTGAGGATTTCTCCAATGCCGTGATCACTTTTCAAGGGAAAGATGTCATAACCTAAGAGAAAGTGACTTATTTGCATAAAATATTCCATAGTGAACTCAGTTTAAGAAGATTTTTGGAAAGCCCATTAGAGATTTTTTTTTTTTCCCCTGGTGGAAGATACTTTTCATGCAGTTGGGGAAGATGAGGAACTGTCCTGTTAAAACTGAAGTTAAGAAAAAAAAAATCTCTGTGGGTCTGAGAATCAGAACAATAGATCACTGTTTAGATAAGGGTGCCTCATGACTATAAGCAGAAAAAGAAAAATCGGATGACCTTTAGATTGAAAAAAATAACAAAACCACATCACACATCTTGCTTTAAAATAAAACCAGAATTGTTCAAACTTAGGATCAGCTGACCATGTCTAGTACTCTTATTAAATATTTGAGCCCTGCAGAGAGGCTTACTCAGAGAACTGGGTGTCATCTATCTGGGCATCTGGAATGTTCTAATACCACTATCTTTGGCTGGAGGATGCCATTCTCCCTCATCCCATAGCACAGAAAAAGTAATGGCTGTAGACTGATTATCCATTCACAAGGACCAAATGGGACAGTGTATGCCTACATCTGGTATACAGTAGGTGCTTAATAACTGTAGCCATTCTGATTAGCCAAGGACCATGACATGACGGGTAGCCTTTGTTGGAGGAGATATTCTGCTTGTGAAAGACTGGCTCCAAAAAAACAGAAGTGGCTCAAAAGCTCTAAGGGCACGAAGAAAAAAAGCTGCCTCCGAATTACCATCGCATCTTTCCTAGTGTCCTTCCCTGACTTCTGACCATTCCTTAATAACTGTAGTTTTCCAAATGAAGTCCTGGATCAGTAGCGCAGGTAAGTAGAGCCATGAAATCAATGTTCCTGAACTTGGGAGCTAGTGGCACAAACAAACTGCCTGGGACTAGGGAGTTAGAGAGCTTAGGTCTGCGTTCCAGCTTGGTTCTCACCCACTGGGTGCCCCCTGTTGGGGGCTGGCTTTCTCCTTTGTGAATAAGGCTAATGATGCCTGCTTGCTAGGGCAGTTATGAGGAAGAGATAGTAATGACAGTAGCCGTAACAACATGTTGATGCCTGTTAGCTGGTATTAGTGGCATGTACTTACTGTGTGCTACCTGGAGTATTTTATCACTTTACCTAATAGGGATAGTATAGGGAGCCAGACCTCCTGGATTGAATTCCTGGCTCTGTCACTCTCTAGCTATGTAATTGTGGGCACGTCAACCTCTCTGTGACTCAGTTTCCTCTTTTATACAATGGAAGTGATGAGAATGACTCAGTACACAAGCCCCAGCAAAGCTTAGGACACTGCTTGGTGCGTAGCAATACACGATCCGTATTTGTTTACATTAAGTTTATTTATTTTGAGAGAGACAGTGCACGTGGGGGAGGGGCAGAGAGAGAGGGAGACAGAGAATCCCAAGCAGGCTCTGCACCACCAGCATGGAGCCTGATGCAGGGCTTGAACTCATGAACCGCAAGATCATGACCTGAGCTAAAACTGAGAGTCAGACACTTAACCCACTGAACCACCCAGGCGCCCCTCATTACCTTATTTTAAAACACAAACAGTTGCTGCCCCACTCGAGGCAGTTATTCCCACCTTCTTTGCCACAAAACCCTTATTTTGTTCAGGTAGCAATAAACCCAAGCCTGGGAAACTATGATTGGTCCAAGCCCCGTGGTAATCCCATTCCCCACTGCCAGATGTCTGCTTTCCTATCCCTTAGAGCTAGAGGGGGCCATGTGGTCCAGATGGGGCCAGGGAGATGGAAAAAGCCCACTGGAGGGGCTTCTGGGAACAAATTTCCTCTGTGATAAGAGGAGGCTCTTGAGGAGACCCCGTTTGCCCTCCCCGCTTACTTCCTCCCTTTGAAATCTGTTATGTGAGGCCACCACGCACAGAGTGGTGGCAGCCACATTGCTTCCACGAGATTCAAGATGGAGGATGAAAATCAACATGCTAAAATTGGGGCAGGGCAAAGTAAAGGCTCTGGGTTCTGGAGGACACCACTGAGCACAGCCTCCAACCTTTAAAGTCTCTACTAAGTTAATGATAGATGTTATGGCTTAAGTTCTTGTTGAGTTGGTTTTCTGATGTTTGCAACCAAAAGCAAGTCCGTGAGAGAAAGAAGAGTCAGGTTGGACATGATGACACTAGGCTCTAGCTTTTCCTCAGGTATGAAGGACCAAGAACTGGCTGAGTGCTTTGTTCCTCTCACCATGAAGGACCTTGGCCACACTCAACATTGTGTAGCCAATTACAACAGCGAGCCTGGAAGGAAATAGGAAAGAGCAGGCTTGGACCTCACGTACACTCTAAAGGCTGTTCTGGCTGAATGAAATGGATTCTTTTGTGCTAGTAACACACAGAAACGGACAAGTCCCTGTGAATGGAAAAAGGGGCCCTCTGAGTGGCTTTCTTATGCTCATTTCAGCAAACGAAAACAAAAGAAAGACAGGCTTCAGAGAAACCTCCTCACAAAAGTGAAGTTAATACCTAGGGAGTCAAGCCGAAAAAGGGGTGAAATAGCGTAGTCGGACCCCTGTGTCCAGAGATTATTCTTACTCTTTTTTTTTTTTTTTGGCCTATTTTCTATCTTACTCTTCTCTCCCCTTAGGGCATAATCACGAATGTTGCTCTCAGCCTATTCTGTCTAGTTTATTATGTGTAATTTATTTCTGAATCCCAGTCTCTGCTTGTTCGTCTGTGTGTAACAAGGTTAATGCCTTGTAATGATGCTTTTGCCAGTTCTGCCTTTCATGACAAAATCCAATCTTGATTTAGCTCTAAACCTGGTCTCCCCTTTGGGCTTTCTTGGTTCCCTTAGAGCTGTCATTCTGCTTCTCTGCCATGTGCCATGTCTAACCGTAACGTCATGCCTACGCGTTAGGCCTCTCTGAAGGGAAAGTTTTCCCAGTTTGAGGAAAATGCTACTTTGTCTCAAACAATGCTTGGGCTCAAAAAGAGATAGATAGGCTTGGGCGACGCCTGGGTGGCTCAGTCGGTTGAGTGTCCGACTTCAGCTCAGGTCATGATCTCACGGTTTGTAAGTTCGTGCCCCGCATTGGGCTCTCTGCTGTCAGTGTAGAGCCCGCTTCAGATCCTCTGTCCCTCTCTCTCTCTCTCTCTTTCTGCCCCTCCCTCATTCGTATGCATGCTCTCTCTCTCAAAAATAAATTAAGGGGCACGTGGGTGGCTCAGTCGGTTAAGCGTCCGGCTTTGGCTCAGGTCATGATCTCACGGTTGGTGGGTTCGAGCCCCGTGTCAGGCTCTATGCTGACAGCTCAGAGCCTGAAGCCTGCTTGGGATTCTGTGTCTCCCGCTCTCTCTGCCCCTCCCCCATTCATGCTCTGTCTCTGTCTCTCTCTCTCAAAAATATAAATAAATTTTAAAAATTAATTAAACCAAAAAGAGAGAGGCTTGAGCTCAACATACCAAAATGGAACTAAGGCTACTGTGAAGGCATATGTGTTAGTGTGTTTTGTGTGCCCGTGCATGTGTGAGTGTATATGTACATGCAGTGGGCCTATCACAAGGGGAAACAGCTTGACCCCCCTGCAGCACACTTATACTACCTTACATTGACAGTAAGCATACCCTGCGTGTGCTGCACAACTCCAGGGGGTGCCACGCATGCATTCAGGGGTGATGGGCACCTTCTGGAGTTGGGTGCCACTGTGGCCCTGCTCCCACCACATGAAAGATGGCCTGATTCATCAAGGCTTTGCAGGGTGTTTGCAGCCACACTATTATGGGGACAGCTGCAGGAAATGTGCACAAAAGTGGGGCCCTGAGTGTCAGGGACCCAGCAAGAGTTAAGTCTTTTACGCCCAACGTGTTAAAAAAAAAAAAAAAAAAAGGCTTGCTCATTTTGGTTTTTCCTTATGGGGCTACCGAAAATACCAACTGCGTGCCTATCAACGACTTATACCTTGATAAAATGCCCCTTGGTGTGTTAATCTGGTATTCTGCTCTCCTTTGACAACCACTTATTTTGAACAGTTTCTTCACCATTTCCGATAACTTACCAAGGGCCCACTTGTAGTTGGGAAATCTTAGCAGGAGCCCTACCCTCTGTGCACGTGCCTGCAGGCATTGCTGTGAGGCCCACATGAAACCACGCATGTGAAAATAAGTAGAAAACGACCTTTATTAAGTAAGAGATGGCAAGAATTTTTCACTCAAGATAGTGATTTCATTAGCCATTAGGACTCCTGTTGCCTTTCTGTATTCTTCTAGAGTATACAGCATTGCTTGGAGTCTAAGTTTACAGCATCTCTCTGATCATCTGGAGAAAGAACTTATACTGGGGACGCAAATGATCAAAAGGAAAAGTTCAAAGTGTGCACGAGGGGTGGAGAAGCGGAGTTGAGGGGAAGAGCTGGATACCCTCTGCACCAGCAAGCGTCAGGCGGCACACAGCGGAAACACAGGAAACAGCGAAGTTTGAATTTTACACCTTCCCACTTGCTCTTCCACCTTCTCTCCTGCCTTCAAGGCCCTCAGTGTCCTTCAGCCACAAAGCCCTACCCACCACCAAAGTCCTGCTCTCCAAGATTTCGCCTTCCTTCTTCCTGCTTACACCCTTTCCTCCATGGAAATCTCCATCTGCTCCCTGTGGCTAATTTCAGTCAATTACTTATGAAAAGAACCTGACTCAAATAATTCACAAAAAGAGATGAATGGCGGACAGTGTGGGGAAAAAAAATGCATTTTTCTACATTCTTAGACTTGAAAAGTTCTCAGTCCACCAATGTTTTTCCATGAGGAAGTTACTGGCATTCTGGATGGGATATTTCTTCATGATGGGAGCTGTCCCACATGATACAAGACTTTTAGCATCCCAGACCCCTGTCCATAAAATGCCAATAGTGTCCCCATCCCATCATTTGACTAGTACAAAAGCTCTGTCCCCCACATCTCTACATACTAAGTAAATGGCATCATTTTCCTTGAGAGTCACAGCAGTCTATCACAAGGGTTCAGAGTTGCTGGAAAATGATGATCTAGATGTTTCTTGACTCCAATCCTGTTCTTCCCTAGGCCTCCTCATCATGATGAAAGGGACCACCAGTCACTCTCAGCTTCTTATTCTCCATCACCCCTCACAGCCATACATGAAAAATCTCAGCCAGATTTGCCAACAAGCTCATCTGTCTTCTCCATCTCCACAGCCTCCACCCAGTCTAAGCAAGCTCCATCTTTCTGCTGATCTACGTCAAGATCTGGTCTCTCCCTTCCAACACACAATCTTTCTTTGACCAACAGTCAGAGTGACGCTTTAAAATATAAAACAAGTGGTGTTACTCCCTTGCCTAAAGTTCTTTACTGGCTTCCCATCACACTTAGAACTAAATCCAAGTGCCTCCCCAGATCCTACCTGACCTCATCCCTGCCGACTTCACATTCTACCACCCCTCTCTTCCATTCCACTTCAGTTCTCACAGTGGCTTTCCTTCAGACTTTTTAATCCGTTACCATATTTCTGCCTCAGGGCCTTTGCACATGCTACTTCTAGTTCCTCACGCTTCATTCCCTTGAGGGAATCTTTCTAATCTTTCAGGTTTCAAATCCAATGTCAACACCTCATGGACACATAACTATAGATCATTCCATCCTTGTCCCAATTATTATGAATCCTAGCACTCCACTTTTTACTTCGAGATTATTTTAAAATTGTATTTGTTATGTCTCCCAGTAGACTCTAAGCTCTGACAACAGTTTACCTGATTCTGCAGTTTGAAGGCAGCATACCTAGGCATCTGGTATGTAGTAGGTTGTCAATAAATGTTTATTGAATGCATGAATAAATACATGGATCAATGTTTGAATTCTTTCAGTCAATATCCTATCAGGCAGCCCTGGTACATTGCTAAGTAGGTCTAATCGTTACAGAGTTCTTCAGTTGAGTCATATTTTGTCCTTGTAAACAGTGGACCTTGGTTCTGCCTTAGGGAGCAATACTAAACTACCCCAAACCTCCCACTATCATACATTTTGGCCTTCTCTAAATTTTACACCCATAGTTCATCCACGAGTCATAAGAGAAAGTTTCCGGGTCTCTTGCCATCTCAGTCTGCAGGGAGTCTACAGAGTCAATTTACTTAAAATATGGCTCTAACATGTGAACAAAGGACTTTAAGTGTTCTCTGACCAAAAAAGAATAATTGGACTGCCTTTTCATGATTAGAACAGCATAACTGATGAACATGGCTTCGCACTGGGTTAACTCTTTAAACACAGCATAATGGTAGCATGGAAGAATAGAAAGAACAAGAAATTTAGAGTTTAAAAAATGTGGGTTCAAGTTCAAGCTCTATCACTGGTGAGTCGTAGGCAGACGATTTAACCTGCCTGAGGCTTCTCTCCATCCACCATCACCTGTCCATCTATCTATCACCCACCAGCCCAATTCTCATTTACGGAGCACTTGCTCTTGACAAGTGCTTGATCTATAAAATACAAATTGGAATAAACCCCTCTTATAAAACAAAGCCAATGGAATGAGTTTTTGAAAGAAAATTCAACACTTTACATTTCATGTTGCTGGTTTCAGAAACATTTAGTAACTGAAATGAATGGTTTGGGGGGGGGCTCCATGGATATCCACAGTTCATGGATAGAATTCAGGGAATACATGGAATTGGATAAAATAAATAAATTTACAGTTGACCCTTGAACAGCACAGGTGTTAGGGCCACCAACCGCCTGTGCCAATGAAAATCTGTGTATAACTTTTGACTCCCTCAAAACTTGATAACTACTGTTGACCTGAAGTCTTACATAGTCAATTAACACATATTCTGTATGTTATATGTATTATATACTGTATTCTTAAGACAAAGTTAGGCAACATCACTCATCAGGGAAATACAAATCAAAACCACAATGAGATACCATCTCACACCTGTCAAAATGGCAAAAATTAACAAAGAAACAACAGGTGTTGGCGAGGATGCAGAGAAAGGGGAACCCTCTTGCTCTGTTGGTGGAAATGCAAACTGGTGCAGTCACTCTGGAGAACAGTATGGAGGTTCCTCAAAAAACTAAAAATAGAACTACCCCATGATCCAGCAATGGTACTTCTAGGTTACCCAAAGGATACAAAAATACATATTCAAAGGGGTACATGCACCCCAAGGTTTTTAGCAGCATTATCTACAATAGCCAAATTTCAGAGTCCAAATGTTCATCGACTGATGAATGGATGAAGATGTGTTGTATGTGCATGTATGTGTGTGTATATACATGTACATGTAATGGAATATATTATACATGTAATGGAATATTACTCATCCATCAAAGAATAAAATCTTGCCATTTGCAACGATGTGGAGGGAGCTAGAATTATTATGCTAAGTGAAATAAGTCAATCAAAGAAAGACAAATACCATATGATTTCACTCATATGTGGAATTTAAGAAACAAAACAAGTGAACATATGGGAAGGTGGGGGAAAAGAAAAGAGGGAAACAAAACACAAGAGACTCTTAATGATAGAGAACAAATTGAAGGTTGATGGAGGGGAGGTGGGTGCGGGATGGGCTTGATGGGCAGTAAGGAGGGCACTTGTGATGAGCACTGGGTGTTGCATGTAAGTGATGAATCACTCAATTCTACCCCTAAAACCCATATTGCACTGTATGTTAACTAAAACTTAAACAATAAAGTAAACTAGAGAAAAGAAAACATTATTGAGAATATCATAAGGAAAAACATTTACATTTATTTATCCAAAAAATCCAAGTGGACCTGCATAGTTCAATCCCGTGTTGTTCAAGGGTCAACTGTATTTTAGCTAACTCCGGTTGAAATGTAGCATTTCCTTTAATTATGAATGCAGGACACAGTAGTATTCATTGAACCTGTGACTCAGTCACCAAAAGAAATCAGATATTTCCATATAATCTTATAGTTATTCAGATATCTCAAAATAGATGAGCATAAATGTATGTCTCATCTCTACTTTGAAATTATGGTAGTTACTGCTGCTAGATCTTGCTATTTAGTGTGTTAAGATAGATTACTATATCTCAAATTGAAAAACACCATTGGAGATATCTTTGTATCAATTGGTTCATGTTGTAATTCTCTGTTTTAGGCACCCAAAGCCATTATTCTAAGAGGGATCTACATGCTTCACAGAAGTCCAGAGCACAAGGGCTCCTTGGGAGGGAGGAGCCCTTGGAGTAGAGGACACAGAGACATTGCTATACACAGGTGTCGCCGACCTTGGTGACACCTACAGCTGCTCGCTGCTCTGGGCTCCATGCCCTTCCTGTTGACTCAGAGAAGCAAGGTCAGCACTTGGAATCCAATTTTTAAGATGGGTCACTGATGAAAAAAGAGCCTCAGGAAGATGTCAGTGAGCAATGATTAGGAACAGCTGGTGTGTTTGAGAATCTGCTTCTCAAGCGGACTCTTCCAAGACCAGGTTGGAGGGGTAGGGGGTTGATAGGGGAACATTCCCTCACAGGGAAATGCCCTTCCCTCTGGGCCACCTGGCTTCCTATCAGCATAGTTCCCATGTCACCCCCTCTCGGAAGCTCTTAGCTCACTGTGCTATAATCACTATCTTCTCTGCCGAAGGGAGAACACTGTTTCAGTGTGTTGAACATTTATGGAGGGCCCACTAGGTGTCAGACAGCCTTATGATGCTTGGGAAACACAGACAGACCCAGCCACTCCCCTCAAGGCACATACAGCCCAAATAGCACTGTGTTAGCCCAAAACAGAGCCTGGCATGTCCCCCAATCCCTGATTTCACTGCCAACTGCCTGCTTGGTGGCTCTTCCTCGGTGTCCCAAAGGCATCTAAAAATCAACACAAAATTGTCTAACTGGTCATCAAAACCTCTCAGTCCTACATCTTAAAAAGCTGTTTCCTTTTATGTGTCCAGTTGGGTTACTGCAATCCACAGAATCCCTTGGGGTTCTCTCCATATTCACCATCACACTTCCAGACCAAGGAGACATCATTTCCTGCCTGGACGACTTTGGGAGCCTCCTGCAGGTCTCTCTGCTTCCACCAGGGCCAGCCTCCATCCATGCCCCACAGAATGGCCATTCTCTAGGGATTCAGACCCAATCATTTCACTGCCCTGCCAAGGCCCCTCTACACTTTAATAAAATATCCTCTTGGGGTGCCTGAGTGGCTCAGTCAGTTAAGCATCTGACTCTTGATTTCGGCTCGTGATCTCAGTTTGGGAGTTCCAGTCCCATGTTGGGCTCTGAGTTGACAGTGCAGAGATTCTCTTTCTTTCAAAACTAAATAGAATTAAACAAAAGAATAAAATATCCTGTCCTTCCCATAGCCTGTGAGGTACAGGATCCTGCTGCCACTGCCTTCTCCGACCTCCTCCCCTACCCACTCCCCTCACCACCTCCCCAGGACTCAACCAGCTACCCTTGTTCTTCAAGCCGACCAAGCCATTCCCCTGAGCTCTCCAGTGTGGCTAGGAGTATTCGGAGCCCAGTTCTCCACAGGGACATCCACATCTATCCTTTCTCATCTTCCTGGTGTCCCCTCAACCTCTTTAAAGAGAACCTTCCCCAACACCTGCTTAGCTCATACACAATCCTAATCTCAGCCTGTGCCTCTGTTTCCTCATCTGGAAAATGGAATAATATTACCCACTTCATAAATTGTGGTGAGGATTCAAGGAGTTAATATTCTATTAATATCATAAAATGCTTAGACCACCACCTAGTACACAGTAGGTGCTCTATAAGTGCTGTCATTTTCATATAAAAGTAACTTCTTTATTTGCTACATACTGTCTATTCTACTCACCAGTGACAAATATTTTCACACAGTGCTAGGCATATAATAGACACTCCAGAAATCATTCATTTGAAGCAGTGAGTGTCCTTATCAGCTGTTTTGCCTCTCCGTTCTTCTGACTGCTCTCTCTGGAACACAATCAGATCGTGTCTGCATATTGCCTGCTCCTGTCCTCCACTAGCCACGGCCACGGTTTTCACACCCTGTTCGGCAGAACCCTCACACTCCTTTGAGATGCATCAGGGACAGGCATGGGGGGGAGGGGTGGGCAGGCTGCAAGGGACCCTCCCGACCCCTGCTGCACCCCGTGTCCCAGCACTTGGCCATTGGTCTCACCCAGAACACCAGGTCAATGGTGATATGCCAACCTTTTTCTCGTACGGAGCTCCTGGTTAAGATCTATGGTAAAGACCAGGTTTGGAAAGTCTGAAAACGACCAGCCGTCAGGATAAAATCCAGTCGTCTTGGCCTGTCTCATTAAGCCCGTGGCCATCTGGCCCCGCATGTTCATTTCCGGCCACTCTCCAGCCAGGGTGAGCTACCTGCGGTTCCCAAGCTTGTTCATCGTCCTGCCTGTGCACAAGCTGTTCCCTCTCGATGGAACTCCCTTCCCGGCCGATGGCCGACTCCGCTTGGCTTCAAGGAACAACTCAGGCATCACCTCTCTGACACTCCCTCTAGGGGCTCCCACTGCTTCTTTTTGCCACCTCTCTCGCCATTCTCCTGGCGCGCGAGGGCTTGTTTTATAGTCACCCTCTGCATAAGGCGGGATGGGCCACCCTGGGGGCCAAGTCTGGCCACTGCCCGTTCTCCTTTGTTTGAATGGCTCATGAGCTAAGAATAGTCTTTTACATTTCTAAATGGCTGGGGCGGCAGGCGGGGAATGAAAAGAAGACTATTTCCTAAATGAATATTATATGAAATTCAGATTTCAGAGTGCATCAAGTTTTATTGGAACACTGTCCCATTTGTTTTTATGTATAGTTTATGGTGGTTTTCAACAATAGTAGCAGAGTTGAGCAAATGCAACAGAGACTGTATGTGGCAGGTGCAGCCTGAGGTATTGACGACCTGACCTTTGCAGGAGAGATGTGCTGACCTCTGCGTGACAGCATTGGCCAGGGTAGTGAAGCTGGGATTCCTGGGGACAAATACCCATCATAACTCCTCTGAGGAGAACAGTATCTGTAACTATTAGGTAGACAAACCAATATGAAACTCAACTACAGATTGTGGGGAAGAAAAGGTCACAATTCTAGTTTTTTGATAGTATAAAAATTAGCACTTTCATCAAAATAAAAAATTATGAATAAAAAAACTATGAGCACATTTTATAAAAAAGTGAAACAAAAAACTTAATGCTACCATGTGCCTGCTCCCGCAAATAGGTTAGACCTATAATGCCTACAAATTGCCCCCTGGCAGACTTTGGGATTTCTCAGAGCAGACCTCAGTCTTTATCCGCAATATGCCACACATGTTCAGGGAAGACAGAGACCATCAAGAAGCTTAAAGGGAGGTAGAGGTGGTGCCATGCTATCGTAGTCAGCATGGTGGCCATGATGTGGCTCTTCCACCATTCCATTCTCAGGGAGTCTGCCCACTGGGCCTTCTGGGGGCCATGTTGGTCCTCTTCTTCTGATTGGACCAAGGGACAGTACCTTCCCTAAGGACAACAAACTCCTACTCTGAATGAGGGCTGTAATCGGATGTGAAAAGTTGAGTTGGACCTAATGCTATCTCTTTCTTGATAATTTGAATAAATAATACAGGAGATTGTTGCCAGTGAGTAGCCTATACAAAAGGTTAAATGCTATCAAGAGGTGGAGTGGGTACCAAAGCAGTCTGTAGTATTCAGGTGAAGGGTGTGAGGGGCAGATGTTTGAGGAAGAAGAGGCCATTTGGTAGCAGGACAGAAGGAAGCGGCCATGCTAAATCATGTTGACAGTGAAACCTTAGAGTGAGCATCTATCACTTTCTGTTGCTGAGCCTCTCCCAGGTGCCTTGAGTCCAGAATCTCCTTCCAATTCCAAGAAAACCCCATATTACTATTAATTATCATGATGGTGATGACAGTAAATGCAAACTTGCATTTACTTTGGGTCAGGGAGTGTTTATCCAAGACATATCAACTCCTTAATCCAGACAATAATCCAATGAAGCAACTACAATGCCTGTTTATAAACAAAGAAACTGAGACACAGAAAGGTTAAATTATTTGCTAAGGTCCCAAACTTGTACGTGGCAGCTTTGGTCCCAGTTGACCTGGCCCCACAGTCTGTGCATGTAACCACTTCACAGTACTGATCCTATTCCTAGATTTCCACATAATTCCACATAGTTCTTTCCACTAAGACCCCTCCATCCCCTTATTTGAGCTTACGTGGATGTTTGTCTCATGCAACTGACTATGCCTAAGACAGAAATTCATATCAGGATTGAAGCTGTAAAGAGTAGATCCTCAGAGAATTTCAACATGGAAATTTCAACAGTGGAACTGGTTCTGATGTACAGCAGAGTGGAAGACTCTAGAAATCCCCACCACATTCTGGAATAAAATGCAAACAGATTGCTGTACACAAGTGTGAAGGAGCTAATCAAACTATGACCTTTAAGGTTCTTGAGACTCAGACTACAAGCCCCCAAATGGAAAGGTTTTAGAAGGTTTTCTAGGTATTCGTTTTGAGCAATTAGAAGAGTACGAGGTATGTGACAGACATATGAAAAGATGCTCAACATCACTCATCTTCAGGGAGATGCAAATCAAAACCACAGTGATATATCACCTCACACCGGTCAGAATGGCTAAAATCAAAAACACAAGAAACAACAGATGTTGGCGAAGATGTGGAGAAAGAGGAACCCTCGTGCACGGTTGGTGAGAATGTAAATGGGTGTAGCCACTGTGGAAAACAGTATGGAGATTCCTCAAAAAGTGAAAAATAGAATTGCCATATAATCCAGTAATTCCACTGGAATACTGGGTATTTACCCTAAGAAAATGAAAATACTAATTTGAGAAGGTATATGTGCTCTTGTGTTTACTGCAGCATTATTTACACTATCCAAGATATGGAAGCAACCCCTGGGGCCATTGATAGAAGAATGGATAAAGAAGATGTGGTACATTTACAATGGAATATTACTCAGCTATTAAAAAAGGATGCGATCTTGCCATTTGAGACAACACGGGTGGACCTAGAGGGAATAAGGCTAAGTGAAATAAGAGAAAAACAGATCATAGGATTTCATTTATGTGTGGAATCTGAAAAACAAAACGGACTCTTAAATACAGAGACCTGGTGGTTGCCAGAGGAGAGGTGGGTTGGGGGAGGGGTAGACATCTAGAAATCTATTCCAGATAGATCTAGATAGATCTATCTATCTAGAAATAGATAAAAGGGATTAAGAGGTACAGACTTCTAGTTACAAAATAAGTCATGGAAGTGAAAAGTACAGCAGAGGGAATATAGTCAACAATATTGTGACAACATTGTTTGGCAACAGATGGTGATTACATTTATTGTGGTATTAGCTAATATATGGAATTGTCAAATCAATGTTGGACACCTGAAAACAATGTAACACTAGGTTAATCATACCTCAATAATAGAAGTATAAGGAATATAAGGGTCATGGAATGAGTTGGTGACTTTATACTGCCCTAAGTAAAACTGCAACAGAAAAAAATAGGACAAGTTCTTATTCCAGGTGCCTCAGCCAGAAGACAAAATTGTGTCACCTTATCACAGTGGTTCTAAAACCTGAGTACGTATTAGAATCACCTGGAGGCCTTGTTAAACCAGATTGCCAATCCTACCCCCACTCAGTTTCTGATTTAGTAAGTCTGATGTAGGGCCCAAGAATGTGCATTTCTAGCAAATTCCCAGGTGATGCTGATGCTGCTGCTTCAGACACTACACTTTGAGAACCATTGCTCTGTAACATAAAGCCCTTTCCTCCTGTCACTGAAAAGGCATGATCACAGATGTTATTACATTTTACCATAGAAGTTCCAACCATGCCAGGTTTCTATGGTCAAAGTCCCAGATTGGTTAAGACCAGAGGCCTGGCTATTCCAATAAATGGGGATTTCTGGGAAGAGCTGGAGGGATAAAGGATCTCTGATAGCTTAGGATTAGGGAAGAGAGAGGCCCTGATGCACACATTAAGAAAAAGCCAATGGTTGGGGTGCCTGGGTGGCTCAGTCAGGTAAGCATCCAACTTCGGGTCAGGTCATGATCTCACGGCCCATGGGTTCAAGCCCCGCATTGGGCTCTGTGCTGATAGCTCAGAGCCTGGAGCCTGCTTCAGATTCTTGTCTCTCTCTCTCTGTCCCTCCCCCATTCATTCATGTTCATTCATTCTCTCTCTCAAAAACAAACATTAAAATATTTAAAAAAAAAAAAAAAGCCAATGGTTAAGGTTAAGGGAGTATGAAGTGGCCAGACTCAGGAAAACGTTGCTGCTAAGCACAGAAAACATTTCCAACGTGATGCTCCGAGACTTTGCATTTATTAATATCACAAATATTTCTCAAGTCCCAATGACATGTCAGGTACTATATGCTGGGTACTCTGGGTTCAACCGAGAACAAACCGTTACAGGTTCCTGACCTTCTGAGGCTTACATTTTAACTGTGGCTGCTAATAAAGACAAGAGTGCCTGTAACCCAGACTTAATAGGCTGAGATCTCTGGATTCAGGACATAAGCTAGGTTGTGTCTAAGAACAAAAACCGGGAGCAGCCCCTGGAGGCCTTGTTGGTCTCTTTGATGTCCTTTGTGAGCCTGAATATAAAGAATGCCAAAGCAGTCTAAAAGGTGACAGCTAAGGAGCTAATTCCCTCCTAGGGTCTGAACTTGAGGTCATCCAGTCTGCAAATCCAGAAACTTAGTATACAGTCAAGGATCCTCTGTTCTATCGTGTCTTATGTCCACAAACAGCTGATCTTATCAGAGCAGTTGGAAGGGCCTGGCTCGCTCTGTGCGTCGTAGGATTGACACCAAAACCCAACATCCAAGGTGCTGGACTATCCATGGCAGTGATTTAAAAGCTCAGGTCCACAAGTCAGATCACCCAGGTTCTAAATCTGCCACGTAGCAGCTGTGGAACCGAACCAAGGCTCTCCAGGCCTCAATTTTCTCACCTATAAAATCATAATAATAACTACAGTCCTTGCCCCATTGGGAGACTGTGAGGATCAATTGAAAATAAGGCATTTAAGGTGCTTAGCACAAAGCCTGGCCATTGTAACTACCCAGTAGAAAGTAGTTATGATTGCTTTTCCCCCCTCTAAATGGGTGTTGGGTCTTTTAAATCTACCCTTGCATTTCAGATGCATGCACAGGGGTAAAATTCACCATCTAGTCTACAGATTGCGAAATGGCTAGATAGGGTCATCATAGAAACTACAGGAGGAATAAACATCACAGGAAGACTGTGGATTTTGAGGTCAAGAGGCAACGCACAAGGCCGCACTGCTGAGTGGTCCTGGGACACCACTTCTGCACATGGTGGCTAGAAGCATCTTGGGTTACTGTCTGCCAGAGAGCATGTGAGTGTCTTGTGGTTGTCTGCCTGGCAGTTAAACTATATCAGGCTTTGGAATTATGGGAGTGTGGAAGAAAGGGTGTCTCCCCACAAGGGGTAGAATGAACTACAAGAGTCAGTCCTATTAGCCGACAGTATGAAAAAAAAAAAAACACACTACCCTCAGTGTCTACAGAAGGGGTGGCCGCCATGTTGAAACCACAAGCAACTCCAGGACCCAACGACAGCAGCCAAGTATCTGTGGAACGATCAGACTTCAAAACTTGGGTACACTTTTCCATGAGTGCACTGGTGTGCCAGGGACAGCAGGAGTTCAGAGGGGGAGGAAGTTAATTGACTTGTACAGAATTTAAAGCATTCATTAAAAGAAAAAGATGTTAACCCAAGCACACAGATAGGTTATGGAACAGAATGAAAAAAAAAAAAAAAAAGTCACATGAAGTTTTAGAACACTTCAAAGGGCAGCCTCCAGCCTCAACCCCACACTGTCCGGGGAGGCTGGTTGCTTCCTCTTTTATTAGGACTTTCAAGGGAAAGTTTGAAAAGCACTCGAGTGGTAGAAAGAAGTAGACATTTCAAGACCTGAGTTTAAGCTGGAAGGCTCAGACGTTTATTTTATTATCTTCAGCAAGTTACCTATCTGATCCTGGGCTTCCTCATCAAGTAAATGGGAATGTTCCTCATAGAATCACCTTCAGACCCGATCAGGGGCTCAAAAAAAATAATACATGGGGAAGTACTGTACAAATACTTACTAGGATCACTGGAGAGCGGGGTCTACAGAAATCAGCCACCTTGGCATGTGTGCAGGCTGAGACTAGCCTGCTCTCGCTGTGAAAAAGATTCAAAGTTGGTGGCACAGCCGAAAAAGTAACAACCCAGTGTGGAAATGGCTGAGTACACACTCATTGCACAAGCATCTCGTAAATTCATCCTTAAGCAGGAGAAGCAACAGACTTGAGAGAACCAAGAGAGGAGAAAACACAACCCAGTCACTCCTGTCACCCTGCTCCCCGTGGTTGATTGAAGATGGAAAAGAAGAGAGAGCCCTCTAGGAGGAGAGGAGAAGGCAAGCAAATCCAGCCGCTTGGGCCTCACTGCCTGTGGATTACTGTTAAAATTACCGTGTCTGCTCTGAAGGAATTGCTGTTGGAATCTATCGAGTCTCCCTCTAGAGTGTTTCAAGTCAGTCTCTTGTTTTAGGCACCTGTAATTGAGCATGCCTTTCCCCAAACACATTCAAAACCCAAAAATAAAATGCAGAACAAATGCAATCAAATGACATCATTGTTCTGAGTGACAACCGGGGCACTCTGATCCTAGGACCCCATTGAACGGGGCTGCAACCTGCCATTGTCCTGTCAGTGGCAAAATCAGTAGCACCCAGCACAGAGCATTGCTTACACAGGCAGGCGTCAAACAAATATTTGTTGAATTGAGTATCTTATCTGCCTAGTTGACAGGTTAAAAAATTGTCAGCTTTTTCATCAAAACTACCACCTTTTTTTTTTTCCATTCAAACCCCTCTTGAAATTCACTTCCATTAAGGCTTTTTAATGCATACTAGCAGCAAGGAATTTACTTACATGAAAAAATAAATGCAAAACTCCAAGCTCCCGCCTGTGCAGCCCTGACATGCTATTGTTTGAAGCAGAGTATATTATTTAACTTGGATGACAAGCTCAGGAGGTAGGGACCCTGTCTTTCAGAACACACAGCTCTGAGCACACTGGGAGTTCTTGATAAATAGCAGGAAGAAATGCTGTGGAGGGACCTCTTTTAATTATTTATTTTTCCAATTCTAGATTTTTGGCAGCATGTATTTACCCCTGGCTTGATTTCCAAGGGACAGCTCTCTCCCAGAAGCTCCCAAGAAGATGGATAAACAGCTCTCAGACCCACCCCTTTCCTCCTCCCTCCTTATCCCAGAGTAAGTACAAACACCTGACCACGCCAAGGCAAGGACTGTGAATGCACTCAGGACGCCTGCTGGGTTTGGAAGGGAACTAAGTCCTCCAGGACCCAACGGGTAGAGAGAGGCAGTCAAGAGAAATGTTTTGGCTCCACACATCTATACAGCTGTCAGATGGCAAAGCTTGGACTTCCACTGTTATTACCTGCTGTGGGCTTCTGAGCTGTCTTGTCATTAACCCCAGAGACCAAGTATGCCTAAAGCTTGGCCCTAAGTAATATGGGGGGCGGGGGGGGGGGGCGGGGGATGTTCAAATCTTTCAACAGAGGAGTGGAAGGCAATGATTTCTGCCAAACTGGAGCTCTTAGATTATAAAGATCTAATAAAAGTAGATATTGTATATATGTGTATCACAAGATGAAGGCATTCAGAAAGCATTTGTTATTTATGCTTAAAAAAATTATACCGGTAACTAAATAAAGGCATTATGTGTGTGTCCCAGCACACAACTAATTGGCAAGGAGGGAGAAAAGCAAATGACCATCTAAGGAACCTTGCAAAAGACCTCAGGTTTTTTTTTTTCTCCCTGAATAATAGGATGACTATTTGGTAAGATGTACTTTGCAGAGAAGGGGGTGGGTGGGGGGTGGGAGTGTCTCTCTGTACACATGTTAACACACCTTAGAGCCAGGGTCTCCTGGATGCTCACACAACAATGTCTCCATACAACACATTTGCCAAGTGGAGACTTCTCCCCTGCCTCTCTGACGCATTTTATACCAAAACAATGGCAACACCTGTAGCCGTTCATTTCTGCTCTTTGATTTCTGTCCAGTTATAAAGGAGGCTCTCAGCAGGCTCCCCTCTCAGGAGCCATATGTGGAGTCGATGTGCCAGCAGCCTTGGAAGGAAACCGGCCTCTGAGAAGTGCACAATGGCTCCATAATCCCCATCAACTGGACCCTCTTGAACCGCGGCTTTATTTTCCAAAGAACTGCCAATCTCAAGAGTCAAGCTGGGGCTGCCCCGGGAACCCAGGGGAAACCTATCCTCTTGCTGGTTGGGCACAACACAAGGGTGGTGCTTCTGCGCCCCACAGTCTAGTCCAGCAATGTGGAGCCCAGAAACTGCCTGCGGCACCCCAACATCTTACCTGGCTCTCGCTTCCACGCTGAAGCTTTTATCCACAAAGCCACCTCAACCTCTCCTGCCTCCCCCCCCACCCCCACCAGGACAGAGACCACAGTGCACCCACAGCAGAGCCACAGCTGCCGGCCCTGGCACTAGGTCAGGCTGAGGGTTCTGTTCCACCAAGCATGAGCCCCTTTTCCAGGCTAGCTCTGACCCATGTTGAGCTGGCTACCAACTCTTCAGACCACATCACATTTGTTGCGGGGAGGGGGTGTGTGTGCAAAGGCTGGGGTGTGGCAGCACGCCTTTTCGGTTCACCGACTTCTCTGCCCAGGGCGCTGTGTTTGGCAACCGAGTTGAGAAGGGTCAAACCCACATGCCTGCTAAGACCATGCACCGGGGGAAGCGATTAGGGAAGGGAGCGGGTAGGCTGCGTGCGGAGGCTCAGCCCCAAACAAGCGTCGTTTGGACAGAGAAGGATGACACTGGGATGCAGTCACTAGTTTGGAGCCCAACTCCTACCCTCTCCACGTCCCTTTTTACACTCCCTTCGGGGACCTCTGGCTGTGCTGTAGAGTAGCCGGAGAGGTCTCCGAGACCCTGTGAAAACGGCTCGCTGGCCGCCACCGGGCTGTGTGGATCCCGGACCTGGTACATGGCAACCTGGTCTCCCTCCCGCTCGACCTCGGCGGCGGCTCCCCACCGGGAGCACTCCCCACGGCGTCCCGGGGCCTGGACTTACGCAGTTTTGCTCGGTCGTCTGGAAGTCCCAGGAGCAGCTCTTGGCGCGCTCCTGGATCTCACTCATCCTAAAGAGGCAGAGTGCCGTGGTGGCGGGGGAGCGCTTCTCCTGGCCCTCCCCGGTGGCCGCGCTGAACACACCGGCCCAGACGCCCAGGGCCTCCACCAGGCTGGAGGAGAGGAGCAGGCGCCGGCCGTCGGGGTGGCCGTGGCCGCAGTCGAGGGCCGCCTGGCCCTGGAACTGCAGCACCTTGGCGCTCTGCGCGATGCGCACCATGCTGGGCCAGCCGGTGGCGGCGCCGCTCGTATAGTTGTAGGGATAGTAGGGGAAGTAGACGCTGCCGTTCCAGAGAAAGGCGTCCACGAAGTGCAGGCTGCCCGCGCCCCCGCGCAGCTTGAGGCGGCCCAGCTCCTCCGTGGCCAGGCTGCGTCCCTCCGTGTCCTTGAGGGCGATGGCGGTGTCGCGGTCGGACGCCGCCGGATTGCAGCGGCTAGCTGTCTCCGGCTCCGGCAGCACGTAGGTGGCGGCCACTGCCAGGTACCAGCGGTTCTGGTCCCCCGCGCGGTACACCACGCCGGCCGTCGAGCCCTGCGGGTGACACGACACCACCTCGGTGCCGTTGCGCAGGGAGCTGTGGCTCAGGTTGCCCAGGAGCCGCACCTCGCAGGCGCCTCGGTCGAAGGTCCAGCCGGTGAGCAGCAGCCCCTGGAGGTCGTCCGCCCCCTCGCTGTAGGGCAGCAGCAGCTTGCTGAAGCTACTCCCCGGCCGGGGCCGCGCGGGGGGCGCCAGCGAGACGGGCTCCGTGCAGTTGCCCGCTTGGTCCCGGTACAGGCGCGAGAGCCTGTGCTCCAGGCTGTAGTCCAGCTGGTCCAGGCAGCTGCCGCTCGCCACGAACACGCCGTACGCCCGGCTCGCCGCGATGGCTCCGATGGCTTGCTCCGACCGCCACACGGGCTCGTCCGCGCCCCGGCTCGGCGCCGCCAGCGCCAGCAGATAGGCGAGCAGGGGCAGCTGCGCGGCGGGGCGCGGGGGGCGCGGCGGTGTCTTCCTCCGGGAGACCTCCATGGGGCTGGGGGGGCCGCCCCCGGGCAGGGCGCGCGGCGGCGACGGCGACTCAGGCGCGCGGCGACGGAGACGCGGGCGGCGGCGGCGGCGGCTCCTGCGCGCGCTCGGGCTCCCGCGGCCGCCCCATCCCCGCGGCTCACCCGGGAAGGAGAGCAGGGAGGGCGGCACGCGGCGGGGTCGCTCCGGCAGCCTGTGCGGCGGCGGCAAGCCCTGCGCGCTCCGGCGTCGCTTCCTCCTCGCCCTCCTTCTCCGGAGAGTTCCTCTGTGCAGCGCTGGCGCTCGCGGGGAGGCGCGGAGGGTAAGGGAGGGGACGGGCGGAGGGGAGCGAGGCAGGCGGGGAGGGCTGGAGAGGTTGGGTGCGCTTGTGCGTTTCACTTTCCCATTGTGAAAGTGGGATGCAACTGGCCCCCTTCCTCATCCTCTTCCTCCTCCGCCCTCCGCCTCCTGCCCGCCCGCCCTCCCTCCACGCCCATCTCCCCTCCCCTCTTGATTCGGTGAGATAGGGAGGAGGAAGGTCTCGTAATTTGGGTTACTGTGTAGGTGGCCTCTTTCATCTATTCATAACAAAGCTGAGCCGCCTGCTGTTGCCGCCGCGGCCGCCACCATCGCCCCTTGGCTCTCCCGGGGCTCCCGGGGCGCGCTACCACTACGCCAAGCGGGCTCCCGCGCCCGTCCGCCCGCGGGGCTGCTCCAACGCTCGGGTTTTGTTTACGAGAGCAGCCTGGGGATACGCAATGCACGGGGAGCCAGAACCCAGGGCGCCGAGGGTTTGCAGCTGAGGCCCAGGGCTCAGGCCACAGGGAGGCTGCGGGGAGGCTGAGGCTGACAGGTGTGGAGCAGCGGGAGGGAGGCCCTGGGGAGGCGCGCGGGAGACGGGGACGAGCCGGGGAGGCTTAGGGGACCAAGGCGTCCCTGCCACAGCGGTTGGGTTTCCCCTGCTCAGAGGAGTGAGGTGAGGGAAAGGCAGGCGCCAAGACTCCGCTTCTGGACAATCCCCGGGGCCAGAGCTCCCATATTTGAAACGGTTCTCTCATCTCCCTTGACAACGGAGTCCCAGGCTCTCAGACCTAGTGCTTAGAAAGTTCTACTCACTGTCTGACCTTAATGAGCCTGGCTAATGTTTATTGAGCACTTACTTTGTGCCGGGTGCTGTTCCAAATTTACCACATGGATTAAGACTCGTTTAAGACCCTAATAACCCTTTTAATTAGTGACTGTTGTTATCATCCCCATTTAGTAGTTAGTGAGAATGATCATGGAGAGGTTATGGAACTCGCTGGGGTCCTAAAGCTGGTTAACAGTGGAGGTGAGATTCAAATCCATATCTAGTTCAAGGGCCGTTTACACATCCCGCCCTGGCCAACTGCCACCTGTGACCCATTTCAGCAGGTGAGAACTGAAAAGGTCCTCAAGGTAAATGCTCCAACCTGCCCTCCCCAAGCCCAGCCGTCTAATCTTAGAGCCAGGTACCTTTCTTTCTCTAGAGGCTCTCCCTCTATCTCATCCTTTTCTTTGGACCCTCTGAGGTCTCACCAATGCACCCAGGGGTGCCTCCAAAGCCAGCAAGAATGTATGAAGCACAGCGAATTTCTAAATCATTGCATGCCTGGGTGTACATTCATGATTTCTCAGAAGGGGCTTCCTGGAGGATGCACAAATGCCTCCCAGCTTCCTGATGTAGCTGATGGCATCACCAGCACACGTAGAGTCCCGCAGATGATCCAGATGGTATACCTGAGCACCCCAGAGGGCTCCTGAGGACCCTTATGCATCCTTGCAAAAAGATCTCTGTCCCTTCCCGGTTTGTTTCCAGGCCAGAGGACCCAGGGAGAGTAACTGGTTGCATCCTCTTTCTTCCTTCCCCTCCTGGTCCCCCAACTTAGATGGAATCTGTTTTAGGGGGGAATGGGGTAAGTGGGTTTCCTCCAGCTGCTGAGCCTTCTTGAAGGAGCAGCTGTTGCAGGTTTTCAACTTCTACAATAGTGCTTCACGTTCTCCCCAGTGCTGAGCGATAAGGCAGGAGGAGGATCTCTGAGAGGCTGGGGGAATGGAGGGTGAGGTGAGGTAACCAGCAGCAGAGAAACAAAAGTTTCTGCCTTGGTGTGCAGTGAAAGTGTCAGATCATTCCAGCACATTCCAGCCAGCAGCGGCTCTCATATTCCAGATTCAGAGTGGTTATTGTCCCCTTCATAATTTCCTTGTTTGAAATTGGAAAACATTGTCTTTGCCTACCAGTGGGCAGTAAATAATCTCATGAGCTGTAAGGTGGCTCTTTCCACTGTGGTGGTGGTGGCCGAGAAACCAGTAGGAGTGGAGGAGGAAGGGGAAAGATCCGGGGACACCAGGCTGATGTTAGCCAGGAGATGATCGGTTAGGCAAATCAGACACCGTCTCTGTTCCAAAATCATCAGGCCTCACTCCCCCAATCCCTGCCCCCCCCCACCCCCTAAATATTTTAAGAACTTCTGCACGGCTGGAAATGGGGAACGTAGTATCTGAGAGACATCTGCAGAAGCTCCCAGAACCCTTCACAGCATAGTAGGGGATTTACGTGCTGGCATTTTCACCATTTTCCCTGTGAGCGACGAAGACACAATGATCTCCACCGCTGTCACAAACCGGCCATGGCAGTGTTGTTATGTGCTGAGAAGCAACAGTTCAATTCCATTCCAGAGATAGTTTTACTTCACTAGTAACCAAGTAATTTCTCTAAGTCCTGCCGAGTTGGTACAATCAGTGGCCGACCATCTTGGGAGCTGTTTGGATTAAACATACTCTATGGTGCAGCATTTTGATCTCTACTCAATTCATTGCTGCCTCGTTTTGAGAAAGAAACATCATAAAAATACTACCAGCAAGAAGTATAAATGGCTTTGATGGCTACAGTTTCTCACCATTCTACTGGGACCATAAGCCCCACTCTTGAAAGCACACTTCTTTTTCTTCCCATTTAATTGGATGCAGGCGCCTATGGTGAAAGAAATCAGAATCTGTGCCTACTTTTTGGCATGAAAAATGCAGGAGACGAGGAAGCATCCAAATGTATTCTTTGCTGATTCTACCCCATTTTGTACCGACATGTTTGCCCCTTTCCAATTTTCCCGTGTACTAAAGCTCCACCTTCAGGACACAAGTTCACATTTGAAAAGTGTGGGAAATACGAACAACAGATATAAATATTTAAGCGTGTGGATTCTGTATGTCTTTGATGGCTTTCTCCTGGACACTGGTGTCTGGCCAAGGGTGCAAGTCCCATTGGCAACAAAGCTTCGCTCTGCAACTGATGGAGCCCCTCCTGGAGGGTGTCACTCGTCGCACATTCGGAACTCCTTGTAACACAACTGGCTGAAACCCAAGGAAAAAGAAGATGGTGCAGATTTATCCTCCAGACAGAGGCCTGCTACCACGGAAACAGGCAGTTCAGACTGATTCCGAGCAGTTTTATTTGTAGCATTCAGTAGATGGGAAAGTCTTCATAATGAGAAAATATCAACTCCCTCAGGCATCTAAGGCAATCTGGGTTAACCAGACCATCCACAATCAGACTCATTTCTGCTGGACAGGACTTTATAGATTCAGTGGTTTCCTGCTGAGGCTCAGGACATTAAGAACTGTTCAGTAGGCGATTGGTCACAGTCACAAGATGGCTATCACTGGTGTTTTCAGTTTTCTTTCTGACTTAGAAAAAAAATCTGACAGTGATCTGTAGAGATGACTGGACTGGCAGAGATCGAAAGCAACTAAGATATTAATTCTAGTGGTCAGCGAATTCTCTGCCTTGTCTAAGGAGCTACAACCCCTTAGGCAGTATTTGGGAAATGCCCAGTGGGTCAAATAGTGCCAGTGTTGTCCTTCTAAGACTTAAAACAGGCCACTTCCTTCTCCACAGTTTTGCTCAAATCTATGTGGTCTTCCCCATCCAGGCCCTTATCAAAGCTCCCAGCCCCTTTTGGTGACTGACAGGAAAAAGAAATGAGCCAGCCTACTTTCTTGTCTGCTGATGAGTAGATGGTTGAAAGCAGATAAGATGAAGAGCCATTTAATAAGTTTGAATTGATGCCGAGAGACGAGTTGAATGCAACTCAATCAACATGAAAAGTCGGTCAAATGCAGCCCAGTTAAGATGTGGCTGAAGGAACACAATGCTTCGTCTTCTTGCCCACCCAACATGACCCCAGGTAAGCATTGAGCATTCTTAATGCTTGGCAATACTGCCCCATGCCTTTGGTTAAAGTGATGGGATTCTGGTTGACCCCAAACATTACTGTTGTCCTCTTTCCTGTGTCATGGCTTAATAGTTCATGGTCATTTACCAACAGAGTTACAACTGTAGATGGGAGAATGGGTTGGAGGTACAAATAAACAATTCTTTACTCGTGGTCCGATGACTTCCTTTAAGCTAAGTAAGAGCCTTCAGTCAGCTTTAGGGACAAATGAGTTATTTCCTATTGAGAGGATGTAAAACATTGGTTGTTTTTAAGAGACGGGTGTCTAGGACATCTTCCTGGCACCCTAGTACCTCATTTCTCAGGTAATACCCTCAGTGTCATGAAGTTTCTCTCGTGCCCTTTCTCCAAACCATTCACAAAAGTTATCAGTGTAACCACCGAGTCTGAGACCATTACTGGTTGAAAGCAAAATACGGTAAATCATCGGCCCTCACAGTGTTTTCCCAGACCAGCTGGAATTCACCCTGAATGAAGTACACAAATCATTGGTTCATTGTCTCTTCAGCTTTGGGGAATCTCTGTAACTTGCTGAGCCATCTCTTGGTCACCAGCTTTTGTCTGATTTTCACAAGATTTAAGTCTGTCTCTGCTCATATTTTCTTTGCTGTTCTTTTGAAATATGGAGCCAAAAGGGCACAAGGACTAGACACAAAATGCTGATCCTCTTTGAATACGGTGTCTTTTCCTGCATCTCTGTTCTGCCATCACAGCTCTGAGGCTCCCTGCCAGCATAATCCGAGGCCCTGAATCCTTTGATAACTGGTAGCTTGGCATAAACCCATTCAAAGAGGAGAGCCGCCAGAACCTAGGCCCTCATATTAATAATAACTCAAACTCTTGAAATGAATAGCAGAAGATAAGATAAACACAGATAACTTCACAGTCACTCATACTTCCATTTCCTTGAGATTCTGACAGAGGGAGATGCTCTGAGCTGACAAGAAAGTTTTTCTGGACTTGGAAGCGAGCAGCCCGCTGCTCACCACCAAGCCAGTATCCCTGCTGATTCTTATGCCCTTGCCATTCCCTAGAAAATATTCCCATCAAGGTGGGCAAGAAGAAACTGGCATCGGCTTTGAGCTTGGGTCATTGTTGTTGGGAAGCTCAGCATTTGGTTTCCAGGGTCAGGACATTCCCAGTTGTCACCCATCCTGAGGAAGGCACTGGGGGTATGGAAGTCCAAACAGCATCTCTCAGACACTGGTGGCCTCATGCACAGAATCCCAAGTGCAAATCCCATGGAAGACCGAGCATTCACCTTGCCTTCTGCACCTTTTCTAACGCTTCCTATTTCTATATTCTTCCCCAACTGTGCTGGATATTCTCCATTCCTCTGCAAGTACCATTTCTCCATGCTTCCCCATCCTGCTTTATGCCCAGAAGTTGGACATTTATGGGCATCTCCCTTGCTTTTTGGCTTTTGGTTGGGTTCAGCCAATGGGAGATCCCAGCAGGAGATCCAGAGGTAGGTGGCTGTGGGTGATGTCTAGATATTTCTTCTCCCAGCTCCCTCCCCGTGGCTCTGTTCACTGGCCTTGGCTGTGTCCTTTAAAAGGCTATTGAGCCTGTGGACAATCTTCTCTGGGTAATAACCACTTGCTGACCCTCAGGCCTGTGGGAGCCCATGCCTTCCTCCATCACTAGCCCTTGCTCTTCTCCCTTTATCCTACCCACACCTCTGCCAGGTCCCTTCATTAACGTGTCCATTTGCGTGTGTCCCCTGTTTCTATCAGAACCATACCTCAACGTCCCTCCAAACATGGATAGAAAAGTGACCTAGAATGATGTTTAAACCGGGATGTTCTGTTTGTCCATTGATGGAACGCACGAGAGACTGCTAGGCACGATGGAACTCCTAGTCTTTCCCAATGTTTGGTTCTCCCAAAATCTGGCTGTGGCAAAGCTCCACTTTTCTTCTCTCTGCACAGACTTTCCTACACTAAGTTCAACCTGGTGATACAGACAAATGGAAACCTGACTGGGTAGGATTATATTTTTTTCCAGCTAAATCATAAAACTGAAAGCTTTACCTTAAAAGTAAACCAGGAACTACTGGGAGCTAAGGGTTCAGAAGGTGACGTGGGGACGGGGGTGGTTATGATCTCTAAAACACTGCTGAACGTTTGAAGTATATTTTCAAATAAGACACGAAACTGAACATACTGCTTTTTCCTTTTTAGACATTTCTCCTTAAGTGTGAGCTTCAGCCATCCCTTCAATACAGTCGAGAAATTCCATTTTTATTCATTATTACCGTAAGAGGATTATTAAGAGATTGCCAAATTTCCTCATCTCCAGACCTTGCCCCATGTAACCCCCCACTAGCCTTTAAAGAGAAATTGGATATTCTCAGTTCCCTCATGGCTCAAGGACAGGTGACCCACACAGCGTTCTGTGGAGTAGAAATAGAAATCATCTTGAGTTCTAAAGACGGTACTTTTTTTTTGAGGGTACTTTATTTTTACCCTGCTATGATTTCTGTGCTTTAATCATCTGAACCAGCCCATTTGAAACCCAACTCCCTTCATTTATTGGACATTCTTATTGGACTTTCTTAATGGTGATTAAATATGTACACTGTCAGAGGCCTTTTTTTGCCCACCATGAAGGCTGCACATTTGGAACGTTCAGGAGCTTTAAGAAAGGCACACTTACATTCATAGTCAAAATAATCAAAGATAGATATGTCAGTCTCTTTGATTGGGGTTGGGGGAGGGGATGTTGGTGACAGGACAGGCGTGTGGTCCCAGCAAGTTGGCTCTCTTGCTGCATGAGGAGTAGAGACAGCACCGTTCTGAGACCAGTCAGCAGAATTAGGCTGGATCAAGACCCTGTTGTGGCTGTCCTTTCCCCGGAACCCCACCCACTGGGACTGAACTCCAGCCTGCCTTCTTCTGCTCACCAAGCCCTGCTCCCTGGCATGGGGTTGGGTGTGTCCAAAGGAAAAGATGTTTTTTCTGTGTACAAAGACTCTGTACGCTAGCTGTGGCCCTAGACAGGCCAAGATTCCAGACCCGATACTGCCACTCAACAATTACGTAGCTCTTGGGTCTTCTAGCTGTCTCATTGGGTTTTCAAGCCTGGCACACACGAAATGCTAAATAAATAATACCATCATCATTATTATTACCATTATTAGTGTTAAGGGTCTAAGGCTATGTTAACCCATTGTATTAGTTTGCTAGGGCTGCCAAAACAAAACACCGCAGGTGGAATGGCTTACACAACAAAAATCTATTTCCTCACAGTTCTGGGGTCTCAAGTCTGAGACCAGTGTGTCAGCAGAGTGTCTTCTGAGGCCTTTCTCCTTGGCTTGTAGATGGCCTTTTTTCTCTGTATGTCTTCATATGGTCTTCCCTCTGTACACATCTCTGTCCAAACTTCCTCTTATAAGGGGCCCAAGTCATACTGGGTTAGGACCCACCCTGACCAACTTCATTTTACTTCATCAAAGACCCCATCTCCAGATATAGCACATTTTGAAATACTGGGGGTTAGGACTTCAACACATGAATACGGGAGAGGAGAGAAACAATTTAGCTCTTAATGCCCATTTCAAACCCCATCCGTAGGAAGGAATTTTAACTAGCATTTCTTGGGCACATGCCTAGTACGGAGCCTATTACTTGGGTTTGACCAGCACTTATGACTTATGCTCATCTTTTGACTCTTATCATCATTATTATCAAAAACAGCAAGTATTTACTAAGGGACTTCCATATATAGGGCTTTATGCTAAGAGCCAGGGATATACCTGGTCCTGTCTTTCATTTCATTTTTAGCAGTGGGATATTCTTTAAACAAGCCAGGCCCTTTTGTATCTCCATGCTTTTGCATATGCTATACATTTTTTTAAAGTTTATTTATTTACTTTGAGAGAGAAAGAGAGCTGGGGAGGGACAGGGGGAGAGAGAGAGAGAGAGAGAGAGAGAGAGAGAGAGAGAGAGAGAGAGAGAGAATCCTAAGCAGGCTCCACAGTGTCAGTGCAGAGCCCAATGTGGGGCTCGAACTCACAAACCATGAGATCATGACCTGAGCCGAAATCCAGAGTTGGATGCTTAACTGACTGAGCCACCCAGGTGCCCCTGCTAGACTTTTAATCTAACATATCCTTCCCCTTTCTCCATCTTGCAAACTCCCATTCATTCTTCAAGGTTCCGTTTAAAAGCCACTTTCTCCTGGGAGTCTTCCTTGTAAGTATACTAGAATCTCTCTACCAGACTGAGTTCCTTAAAAGATTCAGTTAAAAGAGAAATCAAGTTCTGATTCATGTTTGTACCCCCAGGATAGTAAATGTTCATGCATTTATTCCAGAATGGTAATGAGTTATCTCTTGCTTGCCAGGTCCCATTCTAGCACTGTACTCAGACTTGCCTGTTGAATTTGTTTAACTGAACTCATTCCTCCACTTGGTCACAAATTCCCTCCTCTGACCTGCAATAGCACTTTATTTGCCAGTCTATGATAGCATTTAAATCTTGCAGTTTACATTACACACTACACATTAATCATGTGTATAGCATTTCTACTCGATTGTAGATTCCTTGAGGTCAGGGATAGTGTCTTATTCAGTTTCTCTCCATAATTTCTTTTTTTGCTTTAAACTCTTTGCTCATTTACTTCCTAATTTCTTTAACAGATACCTTCTGAGAACCACATCCTACAACTCAACATGTGTTGACGTCTTGGGGATGTGACAGTGAGCTAGACTGATGGTTCTATCCCTATGCAGCTTACTGGGCCTTGGGCAGACTTGATGTTCAAGAAACATCTGTTGAATTGTACACTAAAGACTGTAAATTCCTTAGGTGCAGGGGGTCACTCTTTGGGGGTACCCACAACCCCAGATACAGTGACTTAACCTGGCAAATGCACAATACATATTTATCATTTTGTGAATGATCTCTGTTAGAGAAAATAAACACAAAGGGAGAAAAGCAATATCCGACAAAAATATTATTCACAGTATGGAGGAACAACCACGGACTGTAAGTCTGAACATTGCATTTGGATTATTTGTTAATTTACAGCACCTTTCAGACTTTGTTTGAAAATAGCTTTGTGTTGAAAAGGGAAGAGTCTTATACTGTAATTATGTTAGACAAGCTTATAATAATTACAATAATTATCAACTGAGTGCCAATAATACTTTAAGAACTCCACTGAGCATTAAGATCACACTAGTGTCTAACAGGTATTTAAAATTAAGCTCTTTCAAACTGAAAGGGCATAGATTCAGCATTTTATATTTTTTTAATAAGCAAAGATTCTAACAAACAAAAACTCTCCTTTTCATGGTAGGAATTTCTGTTTACAATAAAAACTTTCATCGAAGATGGGTATTGGATCCCTTCTAAATCCAGTTAGAGTTTAAACAATTGATTTTTTTTAAATATACCTTCAATGATACTCTCTCATGTTTGGAAAACATGGTAACATGACAGATGGCTGAACCCTTACACTGTGGAGGACACACCCATTGCCAAACAGATTTTCATGGGTATATTATCATTCCACTACACATAGAAATGCCAAGTTTTGATGTGCACTAGGATTCCCCCTAGTGGATATGAAAGGAACTTAATTCCCCACTATCTGAGGGGAGTTGCTGAGTACTATGGTTTCAAGCTTCCATCCCTTCCTAGCATCTGTTCCCCAAAGGTGGAAGTATGTCACCAATTAATAAAGCTTTGATTAGCACTCCTCTTTCTATCTGGCATCCGCAGTAATTGAGGTGTCTGCTAGCAGGCTTGCAAATGCAGCATGAAATTATAGTCAGCCCTAGAACAGAGAAGTGAAATGAACATTCTTTAAAACAACACCATAAGATTTCCATAAGACACTTCCCAAATCAAATTCTCAACTGTAACTATTTTGGCCCAAATCGATATGGTGCCTTCATCCAAATCATGAAAAAAAAAATCATCTCTTTCCAGAGAATCTGTTAATAACTTTGTCAGTAGTGGCCAGCTACTTTAAAAAATGTGCGTTTGTATAATGACCAATTCTGATTTCTGGGTGTTAGTCTTTGTTACGTCTTTTGACAAATCCCCCACTACTTATCATGTGGAGTGTTTATAAATTCATCCTATACACACTTGTTGATTACAGGCATAGCACTAGGTACGAGAGGATGGGTGGAAGGAGGAAACAGACATGAATAAGACACAGTTTTTGGCCTCCATAAAGCTAATAGTCTACTCTGACATGTCAATTTTCTGTCTCGTCACTGGTTCCCCTTCTATCTACCTCTTCTACCTACCTCTTTAAATGTTGATATGGAGGGGATCATGGTAACTGTCTTTACCTTCCCAGAAAGCTTTATCATCCCTGTTTTGCTGGTAGTAGAACCTGCCCCTATACCCCACTCCCAACCAGATGTGGGTTGGGGCCATGACCCAGTCTGGCCAATCCAAGTGCTCCATATCTGGCAATTGTGTTTGGTCTAAGCATGGGTCATGTCATCCAAGCAAAGCCAATCAGAGTTCTTTCTAGGGATTGTTATATGGATGGTAGGAGAAAAAATGTCTCTTACTGGGGTGGTTTATCTGGGGCAACCAGTTGACTTTGTTCCCTGCCTAGTAGAAAAGTCAAGTCTGAAATAGCAGATAAGGAGGCCAACACTCCAAGAGAAGCAGAGAAGAGACAATCAGAGAGACAGAGATTGAGGCCCACTAGGACTGTCCTTTGACTAGCTGGTTAGGGCTTTCACCACTGCTCTGTCTTTGGCATTCTCCTGTCACTGTTCTATTCTCCTTGGTCAGTATCACCAATGCCCATGGGCTTCCACTGTTACTTACGTGCTGAAAACTCTCAAATCTCTACACCAGTGTGATCTCTTGAGTGTTAGATCTATATGTCGAAATGCTACTGGTCATCTCTCTTGAAATTCCACATGCACCTCAAACCAGCTTTCTTCCATACCTTTCCTCGACATGTTCCCAATATTGATGACCCCATTGTCCACCCTTGTTCTTAGTCCAAAAGCTGTAAGTCATCTCGGATACTTCCCTCCCTCTCTATATCTAATCAACTAGTAAGTCCATTAGTTTTATCTCCTTAAGATGTCTTGTATCTCAGATCCCTTCTGTTTTCTCATTCCTACTCCATAATTTGGTCTGTTCTCCCTTCAAACCTGGGCTGTTTTAGGTGAGATTGGTATTCTTGGTCCCAAGTTCCCTGTCTTCCCCCTCCCATCCATTGCCCTCTCATTTTCTTCCAAGATGGAAAGTTCATCAGACTGCTTCTTTTTAAAAATCCTTCAATGACTCCTCATCGTTTTACAATCTTTTTAAGTCATGGCCCCAGGAGGCCCCACTCTGCTTTGCTCCACCCTCTTAGGCCCACACAAGGCCACTTGCTGCTAAAGGTAAGTGGACTAGGGGCTCTGGCTGCCAGGCTCTGCATAGCAGTCCCAAGGACTGAAAAAGCACACACCAAATAGCATAATTTGAGGGAAGCTCTGGCTTAGAAATTACAGCTTACAATTCTTAGTTTGATATCCCTGCCTGCCTATCTTTGAAATCATATGTTCCCATTCTTTCATATACACAAGTAACTACACCCTGGGCTGAGCTTATTGGAGAGTAGTTGTGCAGGGCCAATGAACCTGAACCCTGAGGCATCTGTTAGTAGGGGCTGATATGCCTGGGGGGGTTGTTGTTTTGTTCTGTCTAAAGGAAGATGTTGATGCTAGGCTTCTGTGGAAAGACACAAAAAAAAAGTAGGTGAAAACTGTATGGAAGTTTTGTGTGGATCAGTTTTCATGTGTGTAGCTACAAGGGGAAGTTTGTGTAAATCAGTTTTCATGTGTGTAGCTACAAGGGGAAAAAATCTAACTACTTGTAGCAGAGAAAAGTAGGGGTTAAATTTTTGCACACTAGGAGTCCAGTTGCCAATATTGGTTGCTATTCAGTGTTAAAATCCAAGAACCCTCAAGCTCTTATTATCTTTCTGCTGTCAAAAGACAGCTGCCACATTTGCAAATATCAAGCCAAGAAGGGGGAAAGCTAGGTTTTTCCAACAAGATTCTGTCCTTTTATATCCAAAGCAGGAACCGGAGCTGACTTCCCCTTATTTCTCATTGACCAGAATGTGGTCACATGTCTGCTCTAGACCAATCACTGGCAAAGTGAAAAGGAATGACCAGGCTGGCTCCTGAGCTTGGGTCTGAGGGGAGGAGCTTACCTCCCTTGAGATCATCCCAGATCATTCCAGATAGGAAACTAAAGTCCTGTTAGCAGGGAAGAAGGATGGAAGGGGAGGAAATGAGTGATGGGTAGCCAAAGAGTGATTTCTGTCCCTCCAGTGATGAAGGATTTGTGGTTCTCCATCCCAGGAAGGTGTCCAGCCCCCTCTTTGCATTGGCTAAGTCCTGCTCATTCTTTGTATTCCCATTCTAGTTCGCTCTCTGACTTTCATTCTCCAGAATTGACCACTCCCTCCCAGGACACCAACACGCCAGGTTCATACCGCTATCTTTGCTGTCATTACACTCCATTGCAATGGAGTGTCCCCATGGCCCTTGCCTCCTTGGAGGAAGTGGTTATATCCTATTCATCTTTGTCTCTAATTTTTAGTCGACCACGATGCCTGGCACATGGTGAGTGTTCAGAATCTGTGGGATAGATGTTGCATAAACAAATCCAAGGTAGAAAATAATCATGTTAGCACTGGCATCTTCAAGCATGAAGGCCCACTAAATACGCACAGAAGACGGCCATTCAACTCAACCACACGTATTTACGGCAGGTCTATTGTCTGCCAAGTGCCATGGGCAACCCAAGAGGATAACATAGGCTCCGTGAACTCAGAGAGCATGTGCACTGCAAAGATAACTAACAATACAAAACAGCATCTGATAAGTGTCTCATTAGAGCCACAGGAGTGCGGTGGCAGGGGGAGACAGAGTGCCCTCGGACAGGGATGGCATAGTAATTAAAATCCGCAGGTAACCCAAAATCTTAATTTAATCAACACTTTCAACCTCCACCCATCCACCACTTCTTAGTGATGTAGGAAAATTGTCAGATTTGAATGTCATTTCCCCTGGGTGCCCTGCCTATCTGTCAGTGCACCTGTGACCCGTAGTGAAAAACCACATGGTAAACAGCCAAAGAGGAAACCAGGGAGAAAAGGGGACCTTGGTAATTCACAGCTCAGATAGTCAGCCCTTGAATAGCTGAAAGCTGATGCAGTTTTAGCCAATGATTTGAAGATCAAATGATTCTGTATTTCACAATTGTACTGCATTTGAGGTTTTTGTTGAGGTGTTTTATTGGAAAAGTGGTAACTAAAACCACATGAAATGTCCTAAATGGTTAATTTTATAGGCCCCTGCGGCATAGCTGTGTTTTTGCAATGGGGCAACACTGAGAGTCTACTTGGGGGCGGGAGTTGGGGGAGGGTGGGCATGGATTTCTTTGACAGTCCACTGAAGTCTATAGATACTTCTCAGAATGTTTTTCAATTTTAAAACATTTTTTAAATTAAAAGAAAACACATAGAATTACAAAGGAAGCCAACTATGTTGAAATACAGTTACAAAATAATAACATTTTGACTTAGTAACAGATGTGCTTCTTCAATAATATTGTAAATAACAAGACCTAACAGCATTTCTAACATGTTGTCGTGATCCCAAGTAGGGATAACTATAATTCAGGTATGTGTGATAATTGCCGTGTGATTTGAAAAGAATCCGTGGTTTCTCTTGGTGAGAAAGTCACAGGTGCTCCTATTACTATTCTAATTTGTTGCCTACATTCATAATTGAAGGAAATGCTAAATTTCACTTAGGGAAACTGAAGACGTAATTTTATTTTCCCATCCAAGTTCACAGACCCGGATTAAAAACTGTTGTCCCAAGGTCCCTCTACCACATGGTGCCCAAGCTGAAAACCAGGGTCAGCATGTGTTTTCCTGCCATCAGTGGACACAGGTCTAGGATGTCATCTTCCACCTATTTGAGTAATTACATTACAATTTTCATTCTGCTCCTTGAAAAAAAAAAATTTCTTGATTCAATGGCAGGAAGGGGGATGGGCCCCTACTGGGATGCTAGTTGGAAAAGACCTTTTTATTTTATTTTTTAAAAAATGTTTATTTATTTTAGAGAGAGGCAGACAAACAGAAGCTCCAAAGTGGGCACTGCGCTGAGAGAACAGAGCCCCATGCAGGGCTTGAACCGCAAACCATGAGATCATGACCTGAGCCGAAGTATGGCCCTTAACTGACTGAACCACCCAGGCACACTTTTTAAAATTCACACCCATTGACTCTCCTTGGAATGTGGTTCTCTAACATTGGTGTTACCGTGTTTTCTGCTGATTTAGTCGTTGTTGGGTCCTTTACATCCTCTGTGGTATTCTTACCTCATCAAATGTAGGCATTTCAGAGGTAGAAAATGTCTCAGGAAGCAGACATTCATACTCTCCACCTAGGGAAGTAGTTTGTCTATTGCATGAAGTCACACTGAAAATGAATGAAGAAGGAGCCCAGGTCCCTCTGGGAGGGGAATTTTGTGCCCATTAAAATACAAATAAGGAACTCCTGTAATTTTTCATCTTTTTTTTTTCCAAATAAAAAGCTGTAATAATTGACCGGGTTGATTCACAGTTCCACTTTCCTGTTTATTTTAGGACTTACCTAAATAAGAGGGGGAGGGGAGCACAAGGGGAAGTGTCCCAACACTGTTGGGAAGGGCAGATCACTATTTTTTTGTTGCAAAAATTAAGTTCCCTCTCAACTTAGAAATAAACATACCAGGCACCAATTCTTCAACAGTTACTATTTCATTTCTTAGGTGTGTCTTCAAAGTTTAGTTTCTATATCTGTAAATTGGTTTTTAAAGGGAAACACCTATTTGACATTTAAATTTACATCTACACAGCAGGTAATTAGGAAAACACTAGGTGACTTGGGTGGGAAAGGGGAAATCAGACAGATCAGATTGATAAGGGCAACACATTCCAAAATATGGAGTTGGTACACCTTCATATTGAAAAGGCTTTAAACCAGCTACACAGTTATTATTTATAAAACATAAAAGTCAACTAAGGTTGAGAACACTGATAGGTGGTTGTCTACGTGATGGCAGGTCATATTTTTCCCAATCAGCAGCCGGAGAATCACTTCCTCATTTACATTTGCATTTCAATGATAAGACCAGGAGGGCAGAGATCTTAGTCTATTACAGCTCTTTGTGTGTGTGCTTTTCTTTCCTCGGTTTTGAATTTCTAGATCTCATCTTGACATCTAGGGTCATGCTAGACAATTAGTAGGTTCTCAATAAACATTTACCAAATTGGCTAGAATGCTAAGAGGTATTTGCTAGGGAGCATGCAGCCAACGATGTTTTTATAAAACCTGATCCGCAGTGTAAAAAGATATCCCACCAATAACTTGAGCAAAAATTTGCAAGTCACATAGAAGAGGCGAGCCTGGTAGGGAGGGTTTAACTGGGGAGCGAAAAGGTCAGAAATGAATAAAATGAAGAGTTCCAGGAACCTGACGATGCTTAATAGATCCCTGCCAAATGAAGTACTAATAGTGACCACGGTTGCATACTGACTTGTGTAGTTTCCTCATCCGTAAAGTGGAGACCTAAACAGCAGCTCCATCATGGGGCTCTTATCAGAATTAAAAGAGCTCGTGCATGTAACACACTTAGACTAGCACCTGTCACATAAAAAGTATCAGTTATTACGTATGCCAGGAATGGTCTTTCATACTTTACCAGGAGGAACCACAAATGGTCTTTCATACTTTCCCCTGCAGAGGGGAGAAAGATGGGTAGAAATCCTGGAGGCTCTCAGTTCACAATCTCTGTACGACTGTCCTCGCTGCTGGAATAAGCGTCTGGTTCTCTCTCATTCTTCAGATCTCACAGCATCTGCTCAGACAAGCCTTCCCTCGCTCAGTCTACGGTAGCCCCCTCACATCATTCCCTCTTTCAGGGCAGGGTTCGTTCCCTTTAGAGCATTTACTACAGCGTGTACTTGCTTGTGGCATTCTTTGTTTACCCATCTTTGGAGTGTCTCCACCTCTAGACTGTGTGTTCAGTCCCTGAGGGCAGGCACTGGTTGTGTTACTGATTATCCTCGACAACTAGCAAAATGCTCAGCACATATAGATGCTCAGTGAATGAATGATCACTGTGCCTGTTGTACATGAATGAAAGAAATGAATGTATCAGGTTCCTGCTGTCGGCCCGGCTACCTCTGCCAACATGCCATCCACTTGTTCTGTGAGATACTTGCCTCTCAGAAGCATATCAGCACTTTAAAAAGTGACACCCACCCCCCCCCCACACACAAAAGATTGTAATCTAATGTTGTACCCTCTTAGAGTATCTTCCAGGATCCTGGGATTTGTGTGGCCCGCCTCCAAAGAATTTTGAACTGGCCCTATCACCACATACTTCCTCATTTTGATCTTACAAAGGGAGGTGTGAAGACAGAAAGGGAGGTTACCCTGACAGCAGCTGGGGTGTGAAGGTGGAGGGGCAGGTGCAAGGCAGGTCGGAGGGTCCGCCATCATCTCACTAAGAAACCTTCCTTTCTGATACTTCCTTGGGAGGCAGGCAGTACAGGCCCAAACCTGAAAGTTTTAGGGTAATCAACAGTCCCCTAAAATCCTGGGTTCTGACACCTGGGGTAAGATACAGAAATGGCCTGGATGTCTTTAAGGTAAAGGCCAGATGTGAAGGAAAGGAAGAAAATGAAAAAGGAGTCTAAGAGTGGGTCTGTTTATATGACAGGGATAACCCAAGCAGAACTGAGGGAAGGAAGGGAAGAAAAGAGGAGGTGGGGTTTCCTGGTCTTGCAGGGCAAAGTAGGGAAAAAATGGCCCCACCTGGAAGCTGACCAATAGGAAGCCAGGCTGCTTGCTCTGCCCTTCTGTTCTGCCAGTAGTGCACTTGGACTCTGCCCTGGAGTGGGTGGAGAGGCTCCTGGGGTGTGAAAGCCACGTAGCCTTCCCAGAGGCAGAAGAAGCCTTTTTCTCTAGGCCAGGGATGACCAGGGAAGATGCCAGTGGATGGGAACTAGAACAGGACTGGGGCTAGCCCGAAATGCACCTGTGTATGAATTGTGAAAGGACAACCCTCTCCCCTTCCTCAAGACGCTTTGCTTACACCTTTTGAAAAATCGTTGTTACAGGCCTATTTGTTGGAACAATACACATAATACCACCAGCCAGAAAACTGTTGTAAAAAATATACAAATCAACTGTGTTTGCTATAAATGGTGGTCCTTTAGATGTGGTCCTCTTGTACAGTGCTCAACTTGCACAACGGTATTGGGCAATCCTGTCAGAAACCCAAAGTTCTAATGTGCTTTGGTGGTACCCAATGTATGATCTACCAGGAAGACAGATAATCTCTGGAGTCCCTCTCATGCCAGTAGTCTTTAGCTTAAGGTTTTCCAGGGGAGCTCAGATGGGGATTGTGATTTCTCTTGTTTTATTTACTCTATCATACTTTGATACTTCTGAACAGCTCCCTGCAGGCATACTGGGTGACTGTGTCTTAACACTTGTTTAAAATGCAGATGCCTCAGCCGCCATCCAATAGTTTCTGGTTCTCTTGGTCTAGGATAGGATCCTGACAACTATTTCTCACTGCACTTTTGGTAGAAGCTGTAATCTGAAAATGTCTATCTTGGTGGAAAGAATTTGAATTTCCTCCATAAGAAGTTTGAGAGTTGTGTCAGAGCCATCAAAAGCTTGACTTCCTCTTCCCGGTATCGTTATCAATCCATTACAAAATCATAATCCTTAACACATTTCTTTTCCTGCCCTGGCCAATTTGTGATACACTGAATACACAAATTGTAATCAGTGGAAATGACACAGATCTGTTTGTCCTAGAGGCAAACCATGAAGTTTCCAAAGCAAGTACTGTCAATATCTTTTGAGTATTCGGTAATCTGTGACTTGTTTACAGCTGGAGTTTAATAGCAGCCTGATCTGGGCATCTAGTGTGTGTGTGTGTGTGTGTGTGTGTGTGTGTGTGTGGCTTGAAATGAAGACAAAGGGGTAGTGTCTTTCCTGCATTTGATTTCTCAGATTAAAATGTTCCTACATCAAATGGCTGTGGGTTTACCTTGAGCATTAGCTCTGAGGTTGGGCATAAATAACTGTGTATTTCTGCCTTCTGATTCATGCCTGGAGCTCTCCGATCCCCTGGCCTGAAGGTCTCAAAACAGATAAAACTGAAATGTATGTCTAAAATTCCTGGGGGCTCTCACCAGCTATTTTGGAAATAAATATAGCATCATGCAGGCGAGCTTCCATTTGTCCAGAATTACCTAGCTGAATGGAAGCCGCCCACACAATTACACTCTAGTTAAAGTATTTTGAGCTCCACCCACCCTCTGCCCGTTTTTAGCATGGTGTGATGGAGGCAAGCAGGCCATGAGAACCCATGTGGAAATGTCACCAACTGATTGAGTCCCTGGCCCATTTGCAGGCGGGGCCCGACTGCTGGCCACCAGGTCCCTATCACTGCAAATACACAGATTGCTTGTCAAAATTCTTTCGTACAAACTCTCGTGCTGAAAACTAATCAAAGTAGGGCAGACCTCATCTCTCTCCTTTTACAGAACAGGAAACAGGCTCAGGGAGGCTCGAGCGTGGGAAATGTGAGTGTCCTGATTCCTGGTCCAGTGTTCTAGGCGTCTCAGCGCTCAGCGTTGGCATCGGCTGGGGGAACTTTGAGAAAATGCAGCTGCCCGGCCCACCCCCAGCTTCTCAAGGGATGAAACCCGGAATTATTATTTTTTAAAAAGCACCACAAATTCAGATACATAGCCAAGGTTGTGAACCCTTAGCCTAACATGTGCTTAAATGAAACACCCAAGAAAAATAATGTGAAAATGAATTTAACTGAAGCAGAAGGAAAGAAACCTAGTTTGCCCGATCCAGGAATAAAGTCGTCCATTAGAGCCATGCCACCGTGTTGCATAGTGTATGGTATAGGAAGCCACCCTGTGGAGTTGTGCAAAGGGCAGAGAACCTGCTAGGAAGTGATTTGTTAATAAGATCCCTGAGAAAACAGTATGAATGCAAGGGGGATCAAGACGACTCCCTGGAGGCCCTGGAGGGTGGATGTCCACTTAAATTCTCCTATCTCATTTGGGCTTCTCTCCCACTAGAGAATGAAACAGTATACAATATATCCAGTATGACTCTCTGCCGGTCTAAAAGAGCCCCATTTAAGACACTGTCAATCTGTTGGGGTGATAGGGTCTTTTCTCTTCTTCCACCTGTGTTCCCTCTCTAATCGGGGCTGATTCACATATCCCAGGGGTGAGGAGGGAGGAGTCAAAACACCTGCTTCTGGTCCCAGCTCTATCATTCCCTGCTGTGTGATCCCATTAGCTGAATTGACCATCAGTTTTTTCATCCTTGAAATGGGGAGTCTAATTCTTGCTCTACTTGCCTTACATGCAGGATGTACTGTGATGATGCATTTATACGTACACGTATATACGTTTACTATAAATAGCAGCACTAGATTCATTAGTGCCAAATAGTATTTATCTTTAAATATCCTATTTCCTGGATGCCTGACCTCTTTTCTGTCTTTGCAGTGAGAGTGTTTGAAAAGCACTGGGTTCTTTCCTTTTAATGGCCCAACCCAGAGCATTCCAGGGAGCTGAAGTAAGGAGAGAGAGCCAGGTCACTCAGCTCATGATAAGAGATTGGGAGAAAGAGGCTGGCAGTAAGATCAGACTGGTGCAGGCTTGACACAAGGTACTGAGGGCTGGGGAGAGGGGCCGGGCTCCAGGCTGTGCTTTCCAATATGGTAGCCATTGGCCACATGTGGCTGCTTAAATGAATTACAATGAAATAGAATTTGAGATTCAGTTCCTCGGCCACACCAGTCACATTTCTAATGCTTAACGGCAGTGTGTGGAGAGTGGCAGCCATATTGGACAGTGCTGAGAGAGAACATGCTCATCGATGCGGGAAGTCCTATTGGACAGTACTGCTCTAGAACTTCTGATGTGGCCGGATTTCAGTCAGAGAACAGCATTCTAATGTTAGTGCACCAGGCCTGGGAAAGCTAGAATAGTCTGCATTCTTTCTGGCCTGGCTCAACTCCTCCCTCTGATTCAGCCTGGAGATAGACTGGGAGGCATTGATGGGAGTCACTTTCTAGGTAAAACTAGAGTATGGAAGTTCTGGATGGGACTTAGTAGTGGCAGCAAGGAGAGTGAGGATCTTTCTTGAACCCTTGGGAACTGCCGGGAGGAAATGGAAAGCTTTTGAAAACCAGATGAAAACCACAGAGAGAGCTTTCCTTCAATGCCAGCCCCCTGGAGACACAGCCAGCTGCTGGCACACCCCTGAGCCTTTCAGGACCCCCCCCCCATTAGGGTTGGGTGGGAAAAGGAGCACCAGAAGATCCAAGAGGTCATCTGGGCGGGGCCCTGGAGCCCACGGAGCCCCAGCCCTTCTTGGGAACAGACCTAGGCCAGTTGGTCAGGTTCAGCACTTAGATCTTCTCTGGAGGGTAACAGCGGCCAGGAGAGAGCCTCAGGTGGTGATGCTGGCTCTTCCCCCAAACCTCATGTGCTGGCTGAACTGAGGCAAGTTTCAAGCCAAATTCTGCCATGTTTCCACTTTTAGACAGAATTTCTTTAGCCACAAAGGCATGAAACCTTGATGAAACAATCCTGATAAAGTACCAGCTCTCTGTCCTTCTTGGTTTCTGAGGCAGGACACTGTTCCCAGCAGTCTGTGTGACATCAGAAATGCCCTATGCCGGTGGCCAGAGACTGACTAGGGGTCAAGCCTCAGGTTCGGTCCCAGGTATTAGGCCTGGCTGGATTCTTATTCCCTAATCATTCCAGGTGTGTGGGGAGGAATGGGAGATGGGGTGGGGCTGTCTCTGAACCATTTTATCCCAATCACACGTCTTGACTGTCTTTGATGAAAGTTGTTTGTAACATGCATTATGCAAATTAACAAGTCACTAATTTCAGCAACAAAAACAAATTCTGATATTCAATATGCTAATTAACAAATCACTGGTTGTTGATTGAGATATCGATTGCAGAAGAACTTGCAGCTGCCTCTGGAGTTGGCCAGCTCTGCCCCACCCCAGACTGCATTCCTAATGGAGCAACTACCTATCAGATGCATGTCACCCTGAGTCTCAAAAAGGACTTCAATACAAATGAGAAAAGACGTAGTGCACTTCCATTATAATGGGGATACTGAGGCAGAGTGAGTTCAGTTAATTTTAAATCACACAAAGAAACAGGACTGAATGGATCCCAGCTGCTCTGAATCCAGGATCTATTCCCCTCGCAGTCCCAAGCCCAGCCTCTGTGTGTGTGTGTGTGTGTGTGTGTGTGTGTGTGTGTGTGTGTGTGTGTGTGTGTGTGAGAGAGAGAGAGAGAGAGAGAGAGAGAGAGAGAGTGTCCCACACACTATTGGTCATACTCTTGTGATCGCCTCCACTAATCTCCTCTGGTCATAAGTTTCAGGTGGTAGGAGTACCTTCAAGATGTCAATTTGTCTCTTAACTCTTAGGGAGACTGACTCTTGTAGACCGAATCTAGAATAATTCAATTCTTTTTTCTCCATAAGCTTCCTGCTTATTTAAATAATTAACATATGATATTTGCTTAATTGAACCTTATAATTATTTAAACAATTGTCCTATGATATTTATTTAGTCTAACCTTAGATTCCAAATCAACTAGGGATAGGAAGCTTTTTGAAAGGGGAAGACACTTTATTATTTTTGTGTGTGTTTCTAATGCTCAGGGTAGTACCTGGCACTTATGTGACAGCAATAAGGCATTGCTGGATAAAAGAAATATGGCTAATATTATCATGTCTAGGGTACAGAGAGCTCATCCCAAAGGCAGTTCATAGAATGGAAGATTATTACTCGTAAAGTAGATCCACATGTTTACCACCCTTATTGTGTTCTGGGCTCTATTTTAAGCACTTTATTCAGTCATTTAATCTTTTTAAAAAAATGTTTATTTTTGAGAGACAATGTGTGTGTACTCATGCGGGGGAGGGGAAGAGGCAGAGAGGAAGAGAGAGAATCCCAAGCAGGCTCTGTGCTGACAGCACAGAGCCCAACCCGGGGCTTGATTTCACAAACTGAGATCATTGACCTGAGCCGAAACCTAGAGTCAGACACTTAATGGACTGAGCCACCCAGGTGCCCCCAGGCATTTAACCTTTAAACAAATCCTGTGCAATAGATGCTACTATCCCCATTTTACAGATGAGGAAACTGAGGCACAGAGAAGATAAATGACTTTCCCAAGATCACAGAGCCAGCGAAAGACAGAAATCAGGATTTGAACTAGACAATCTGTCTCCAAATCATGGGTCCTTTTCCTTACGTCACAGAAGTGGAAGAAAATGGGATTTTTACCCCCACCACATGTCCAACACAAAAATAACATATAAGGCAGTTTCAAGTGATCTTGTGCCAATCATATGGCTAAAAAGCAATGAGTCATCAAGCTGGGAATTATCAGTGAATCTGGGCCACCATTCGGGCAACGATAGCCAGGGGAATCAGTGAGAGAAGACAGAAGTTTTACGCTTACAGCCATTTCCTGGAGGTGTATCTATGAGTGTGTGTGTATGGGTGGATTGGATTGCTAGGGAAGAGAGGAGAGACAAGAAAGAGAAGGCCGAGAGGCAACAGAAGAGAAACCTTGCAAAAGGGGAAACCTCTTTTTACCCTTTGTCCTGGGGCAGCTGCAGTAACAGAAGTGCACCAATAGGACCTTGTGTCTTAGAACAGCGATGCCTAGGGCCTGTGGTCACCTGATTACTGCCATGCAGGGATGTAGACCCAGTATGCCAAAACTTCCAATTTTCAAAGAGGACAATACACCTGGATTTTTGTGCCAGATGCCCTGATTTTTAAAACAAAATACCTCTCCCTGATGGAGACAAAGTCTACCAGCTTGAGAATTCGGATCTTAGACCTCAGGAGGTTCTGGGATTCAGAACTGTAAAGGTTTATCGAGGATCCAGAATTAATGCAAATGTCGGCGTCTGAGTTACTGTAATGAACCAGGAGATGCCTTGGATTTGATGCAGAATTTCCCTCGTGTTTTCCAATTGTCACACATGCTTGCACTACTTCACCGATTTTACCACATTTGCATGCCCCACTCATCACAATTTATTTAACATTTTTTCTCTTTATTGGCTCTAGATGAACTTACTTTTTAAAACAGGCTGCCATAGCCTGTAATAAAATCCTAGCTTTGACGCGCCAGACACGGTTTTTCCTAAGTGCGTTACAATAGACAACCAGTGGAATTAATGCTGCTCGTTGTGTCTACCACTTAAACCCATTCGCAGTGATAGACTTCTCATCATTAGGTAGCCCTGCCATTCTGAAACAGACGATTTCAGGCAAGGCTAAGATGGAATGTTGGAGAAGCAGGAAGAGACAAGACTGCTGGGCTGGAAGAGAAACAGGAGAACCAGAGGAGAGAGAAATTCTATCCCACTTGACAAGAAATATGGGAACTTGAGAGTGTAACTGTTCAAGGATGTGCTATGGTCTTAGTAAAGAACTCCCCACTCCTACCATTGGTTTAGGAAAATCTCTGCCTACCGCCCATATTGCGTTTGGCTGTTATCTTCCTACGACTAAAAACAACCTGCATGAAAACAATCAGACTCTTAGCTGGCAGGAGTCTGTGGGCTCCTGTTGTCTTCTTGCTCACTGGGGCTCATGTTTCTGCTGTCGTCTGATCGCAAGCCACTGCTTTGGGTACAGTTAGGAGGTGGCAGGTAGTGGAACCAGGCTTTAGATGTGTGAGGAGGTGGCATTTTCATCTAGAATCTTTGAGGCCGGATTCCAGTGGAAGAAAATCCCTGGAAATGTACTCACGGGACAGCTGGAATAAAGTGACTGCAAGCACCCAGGGAGGGGGGACTAAATTTTATAAGGTGTGGGTGCAGGTGTTTCCACTGCGGAATAACAGATGTCAACAGGAAGGAGTCCTCCGTCCCAGCATCTTGCCTCAGGCACTAATGACAAATGGACATTCACCAAGGTTTAGTCCTTGGCACCCTTAGCTGGTAACATAAACATGCTGCTGGATGCAAGTTCCCCAGTGACACCTGCAGGAGAAAGCCTTTTTTGAGTAGTTTTCTCGGAGTGATGTCTTTAAGCCATCTTGTTTTTTAAAAATTTTTTTTATGTATAAAAGCAATTCTTTTTTAATTTTTTAAATGTTTTATTTATTTTTGAGAGACAGGGAACAAGCAGGGGAGGGACAGAGAGAGAGAGAGAGAGAGAGAGAGAGAGAGAGAGAGAGAGATACAGAATCTGAAACAGATTCCAGGCTCTGACAGCTCAGAGCCCGATGCTGGTCTCAAACTCATGACCTGTGAGATCATGACCTGAGCTGAAGTCAGACGTTTAGCCAACTAAGCCACCCAGGCGCCCCTATAAAAGCAATTCTTTAGGACAGAGACCATGTTTATGTTCTTCTCATCATTGAATTGATAGTGCTGCCTAGCATGTAATAAGTACTTGACTATTAGTTCAATTGAGTTAACTGATTTAAATTATTTATGAATTAAATTAATTAACCCCATTTGAGGGAAAGATGGAGCAGTATGAAAATGGAAATGAAAACCTCCAATAATCCTACCCACAGAGATATCCTATCAATATGCTGATGAATTGGTTTCCAATCTTTTTATTTGCAGATGTATTCTTCTCCACATAAATTGAGATCATGCTTTAGGATTAATTTTATATTCTGCTGTTAAATTTATGTTATATCATGAGAAATTTCCAAGATCATTAGTGTTCTAAAACATCACTTCTAATGACTGTGTGACCCTCTAGTGCATGGGTCTAACAGTTTAACCACTCCCATGTTGGGTATTCAGAATGCTTTCAAAGTCTCAATTGGGACTCAGAACAATAAGTGGTCATCACAATCACTGGGCTCCTTCTAGATGACAGGCACTGCATCTGACACCAGGGCACAGAGAGAGTCCTAAGTTAGTGCCCACAGGTAAGAGCCAGTAGTGGATAGGTGGCACCTGGGTGGCTCAGTCGGTTAAGTATTCGGCTCTCGGTTTCAGCTCAGGTTGTGGTCCCACGGTTCGTGAGATTGAGCCCGGCATCGGGCTCTGCGCTGACAGTATGGACTGGGATTCTCTCTCTCCCTCTTTCTCTGCCCCTCACCTGCTCGTGCTCTCTGTGTCTCTCAAGATAAATAAATAAACATTAAAAATAAAAAAAAAAGAGGTAATAGTGGATGAACGAAGGAGGGTAGGAACAGTCAGGAAGGGGAGGAGAGCCAGGACGGAGCAATTCTTGGACTTCAAGGGAGGCAGAGACTGTTGGGAAGGAGGAAGTGGATAAGATGTCAAAGGCGGCAGAGAATTCCTGGCTCTTATCTGCAAACTGTGTTGTGGCCCTCAGGTCACCCTCTACTTTAACGGGGGCCCTGCCCCCTCCTGCTTCAGGGACTTTGCACATGCTGTCCCTGATGCTTGGACTATGTCCACTGACTGAAGGTCCCTGTCGGTCAGCTCTTAGCTCAGTCTTACATCCTTTCACTGCCTTTCCTGACTCGGCTACTTCCCTCCATTATACATCCACAATGGATGCTCTCCTTTGTACACATTTTCTATTTATTTCTATAATCCTTGATTACTGCATGCCTCCTCCACTGGAGCCTGGCAGATAATAAAAATATATTGAATGAATGAGTGAGTGAAGGGGCAGGGCTGAAAGATGTGCCTTTTCTTTGTGAAGATATGATAGATGCGAGCACAGAGAAATATAGACAAAAACAAGCAGGCAGAGGCTATCCTCCAGCTCTCACCCGTGTCCCAGGAGAAGCATTTTCCCAGCAGGCATCTGGACACAGACAGAGCAAGGCCAGCTGGCCCACGCCGGGCAGAGCCAGGCATCAAACCCATGAACTTGGCATCAGTAGCGCCTGCTCTGTTCCTCTGACATGGAGCAAAAATGAAAAGGAAGGAAAGTGATGGGCACCTCTTCTTGTCTCCCCCCCCCCACCTGCCTCAGTTTCCTTACTCTTGAGGTTAGAGGGGGAGATAGGGTGTCTTTGGAAGGCTCTCCAGGCATGGCAGGCAGCCAGGAGGTAGCCAGCAGAGGAAGGAGATTTGTGGGTGCTGCAGATGAAGTGACTGAGGATTCAGGGACCTGTCTGGTGGCGATACCGTCAGCCATGGAAGAATCCATTTCTAACAGCTCTTTCTTATACATTATTCATGAAAACAGGAAGACACAGCCGATAACATCAGAATGATGCCACTGTCCAGCAAATCTAATGACTGTAGCTTAAGGGCATTTTAACTAGCATGGAAAAAATTACTGTTGCCAATTTGGGGTCCTGGAGGCTCAGAAAGCTAACTGAAGTGGGAAGAGCTGGTGTGAGTTTCATATTTGGAAAAAGGCGTGGCCTTCCACTGGCAACATCTGTTCCTTTGTGGTGTCTAGGGCCTCCCCACCCTCTCATTTCTTAGTTTCTAATGGAGAAATTAATGCCGCTCTAGCTAAATAGCCTTAGGTTTTCAAATCAGTCTCTATTTTCATATCTGTCAGTCAAAAGGCAAGGACAAGCAATAGGACTTTATGGAGGGCTTTGCAGGATTTCAACATAAATTATTAGCCTCTAATCTGTTCCAGCCTAAGGGACGAGTGCTTTTTAAACAGTGAGAGCATTCTGCTGCTGCTGAGATCTGATTTCTGTGCCCCACTTCTGATTCATTACAACTGCAAGATTCATTCCATCCTAAACCCCGTCCAACTTGCTGTCAAATAAGCCAGGAGGTTTGCTTGTTGACAGGGGAGAGAGAAAATTGGGAGGGCAGGTCAGTTCAGTTATCCCAGAGGCAGAGGCGAGGAGAAGCAGAAGGCAGCTCGCTGCAATTCTTAATTTGCCTGTTATTTTCAGTTCTTCGCATGGAATGTTCTGGCTTCCTGAACATCAGATGATGCATTGTTACATTCATTCATTCATTCATTCTTCCCAAAACAATTATTGATGGTGTACTACTTGTCAAGGGTACTTGCAAACTATTTACAAACTGAAAAATAAACCAGAGGGCGCCTGGGTGGCTCAGTCGGTTAAGTGTCCGACTTCAGCTCAGGTCATGATCTCATGGTTCATGGGTTCAAGCCCCGTGTCAGGCTCTGTGCTGACAGCTAGCTCAGAGCCTGGAGGCTGTCTTTGGATTCTGTGTCTCCCTCTCTCTCTGACACTCCCCTGCTCACACCGTCTCTCTCTCTCTCTCTCTCAAAAATAAATAAAACATAAATAAATAAATAAACCAGGCTTTGATGCCTGCCTGCATGCAGTTTAAAATCTGCAAGCAGCTGGAATGTGATCGAAGCCCTGCATAAAACAGTGTTTCTCCATGTGCGCTGGGAGAGGAGACGACTGTGTCGGTCTTCAGACAATCAGGTTTTATTTGAATAATTACATATTTTATTTTCATGTGTATCACATAAGCATAGCTAGCCCTTCCAGCCTGTAATTTCACAGACACTTGCTCGGAAGCCTGGTGAAGCTGATTTAAAGAAATAATTATTAATAGACCAAATGATATTGGGATAGGCAAAATCACAAAGTTGCTTCCTAATAGTTGTAGGAGTAGTAGTAGTCACCACCAAGACCTAGAGTGCTTAGTATGGGCCAGGTACTTTTGGTAAATGTCTTACAAATACGTTTCTTGTACAGTCTCCACTCCTGATTGCTGGTGAAACACTGCAGTGGTTTGATCGCATGTTCATCTGCATGCAAGTGTATAAGCTGCATGAAGGCAGGTGCCAAAGCCTGGTTCATTATTTAGTTTGCAAATGGTTTTCAAGTATCCTTGATAAGTCATTACCCTCAATAATTACTTAGGGGATAAATGAACAAATGGATGTGATTGACCGCATCTGCCCATGTTCAAGAAGCCAGAACATTCTACATGAAGGACAGACAAGAACAGGCATCTCGTTGGCTGCTGTCTTTCCTGCTCCCCAAAGGGTATGTGTGAGGCAGCGCACCCTCGCTGGGACATTTTTGGATGTCACCCCGTGGATCCTCTCTCCCCACAGCCAGGTCCCAAGGTGAGGAGGGTGGATGCAGGGAGCCTGATTTCAGCCTAACTGCTACCTTATTAACCAATCCAGCTGTACTGATAACAAGCCGGTTGCTGCCTCTCAGTCTCCATCTGGCTCCTGGTCTTATTTGGTTAAGATTCTGGAGGGGATTAATTCATAGTAATAACATTCAACTTCACCATAACCTCATGCGTCGTTAACACCTCCACTTGGACGGGGGAACAGACTCAAAGAGCTCAAAGAACTTGGGGAAGTCACAGCCAGTCAATGGCAAAGCCAGGATTCAAACACATGTCTTCTCTCATATCTTAAAAAAAAAAATTCATATTTCAGGTAGCTGAACTTGTCTTCTTCAAAAATCTCTAACATGCTAGTATAATATAACTGCTAGAAATCACAAAGCTTAAAGAAATATTCTCTCTGCATAGTGTTTGATGTGTAACTAAAGTCTTACAAAATGAAATAGTCATGTGAATGATTAAATTATAATTATGATGGAGGAGTGGCTGCCCATTTGGAAAGACTTAAACATTTTATAGAAACTCAGTGTTAACACTGGCCAGTTTTTCCCCTTGATTCTTCTCTGAATTCCAATGAATTTTTCATCAGCTTATTAATTAGCACAAATCATGAATTGTGCTATGTAATTAAGGTCTTATGTGTTCCTCCAGATCTTATATTTGAGTTAAATGTTAATTTTCACAGAGAAAAATTAGGAATTTGACAATTGCCTTCCTTCCTGGCAATAGAATATACACGCTGCCTGTCAAAAAAGATTGAGTGCCCGAGTTTCCAAGATATGGAGTGATAGATTATTCAGCATGAAATTGCAAACTCATGTGCCCAATATCACAATCAATTGCTGACAGCAGGTTTTTTCCCCCCAGAAACCCATTTGTGAAGTGCATTTGGTAGTCTAGTCACTCAACATTAACTCCTATGCCAAGACTTGCCATTAGTCTTTGTAACTTTTCTTCAGTCCCTGTCTTGGTTTGCTTTGTTATAGTTTCTGTCAGTCTCAGAGTCACCAAAATTTAAAAAAAATGAGGTCATATTGTATGGATACACTTTCCGTAGTATTATTACTATTAATAATAATAGTTCTTAGTATGTGCTCTTGGGAGACAATTCTCATGGATCTCTTCTATTTCTGTACATCCCATAAGCAGGGGTGCGGACTCCCTTTGTTCCAGATTATCTTTTCAAAGATGTTTATTAGCAAAGGGCTTGGGAAGATAGAGATAGTGTCTCCCACTGAAGCAAAGAGCAATGCTTACTGCCCATTATAAAGTATTTGGTTCCAACTGGGTGGCTCAGTCGGCTGGGCGTCCGCCTTCGTCTCAGGTCATGATCCTGTGGCTCTTGAGTTCGAGCCCCGCGTCAGGCTCTGTGCTGACAGTTCAGAGCCTGGAACCTGCTTTGGATTCTGTATTTCCCTCTCTCTCTGCCCCTCCCCACTCTTGCTCTGTCTCTCTCTCCTTCAAATATAAACAAACATTGAAAAAAACGTATAATCTTTGGTTCCCTAAGCTCGGAATTCCACTCGTGTAATGCAACCCCCTGCAAGTGCAGGTATTGTTTGTGCACCACTGCACGCGGATCAGGCGCAGGGAGGTGGCACACGTGCTAACACTCTGGCTACGGCTACTGATATGACTAATAAAGGCCTCATCCTTTGCCTCTGACCGGAGTCTATGTCATCTGCCAACATTTATGAAAGGGTGGGAGGGTAACTTATGAGCTTACAACTTGGGCAAATTTGCAAGGCTTTTACAGTTCTTGGCATAACACCACGAACTGTTAAAAAATGTGTGTGTGTATGTATTTGGTAAATATATATGCATATGTATATTATACATCTGCTCACAGAACAACATGATGAGGTAGGTATTACTATTATCCTTATTTTACAGATAAGGAAACTGAGGTACAAGAGGTTATCCATGTGGGTAGTGGATCTAGGGTTTGGACCAGGCAATATAGTTCTGGTATCTTTTTTTTTTTTAATTTGAGAGAGAGAGAGAGAGAGTGAGAGAGTATGAACAGGGGAGAGGGGCAGAAGGACAGAAGGAGAGGGTGGGGGAGAGAAAAAGAGATGTGGGGGGGAATCTTAAGCAGGCTCCACGCTCAGCATGGACCCAACGCAGGCTCGATCCCACAATCCTGGGATCATGACCTGGGCCGATGTCAAGAGTCAGACGCGTGACCGACGGAGCCACCCAGGTGCCCCTGCTGTTTCTTTGCTCTCCTTCTTTTGAGACCCCAGAGTTTGCCTTAGCACCTGAATTTCACTCTGAAAGTGGAGTGCTGCCTGGTACATGTCCAAGAACAGACCGACCAAATGTTGGTGTTAATGCGGCACCTTCTAAAGTTCCAGGAAGTTCCTGTGCACTCACTTCACAAGTATTTATAGAGCACCAGGGTGCGCTGTTCCAGATACTTCCGGAGAATAGAAAAAGAAAACTCTCCGGGCACTGCTTGTGGTATTGTCCATGCTTTTGGTGCCCAGGGTGCCAGGGGTAGAAATCAGTCCAGGCTGGAGGTGGGGGGTGAGGATCCTTGTTCCCTTCTGAAGTTTCCACTGGTCAGTGCCTTTAGGACGTCCCACCTAAAGGCCTTCCTCCTGCCCTAGTCCACTCTCCACAGGGCCATTGCTCCTTACCTTCTGCCTTTCAACACCACCATTAGTAATAATAGTAAATAATAATAACACCGTCATTCACTAAATATGTATCACATGCTTACTTTGTACCTGGTACTGTTATAGGCATTTGGGATATATCATGAGCTAAACAACATCCTAGCCCTCCAGGAGCAGACATCTAGCTGGGAAGATGAACAATAAGCAAATATGTATAAACAAATACATAATACCGGCTGTGGATAAGTTTGTTGAAGAAAAGAAAAGCAGAGTGAGGATAGACAGGGATAGCAGGAGAGCTAGTGGTGGTGGCAGTGGGGCTTCCTGAAGAGGTGGCATTTGATCCAAGACCTTAGAGAAGGCATCACTCATTCCTGCAGGACAAATGGTTGCTAAGTGCCAATTACATGCCAGGTGCTGATGTAGGCTCTGGGGGGGGGGTACTGCAGTGAGCAAAAAGATAGGCATTCTATTCAGGAGAGATAGGCAACAGATAGAAAAATAAAACCTGGAGCCTGGCCACAGTGGAAAGTGCTGTGGAGCCAAATAAAGCAGAAAGGCTTGTAGGGAGGTCTGGGGCATGGACAAGGGTGTTGCACGCTGGAATTGGGCTGATCATGGCATATCTTGCTGAGGTGACATTTGAGCAAAGTTCTGAAGGAGGCAGGGAATGAACCACGGGGATGACTGGAACAGGAGCATTGTAGGGAGAAGGGACATCAGGGACAAAGGCGTGGAGGTGGGAGCAAGCCTGCCACGCTTGGTCAACAGCACCAAGACCCATGTGGCCGGAGCAGGGAGGACGTGGGGGAGACGGAGGAAGACTCAGCTCCTACTTTAGGACTTGGGCTCTCACTCTGTGCTAGGTAGGAAGCAGTCCGAGAGTTCTGGAGAGACGGGCCATTACCTGGCTTATAAAATACCGATAATGCTAGCCCCGGGACAGGTGCCGCTTATGAGGGCTTTCTACGCTGATCACTACGGTGCCATCCCAGGTACGCGTCACGAGCACAGACTCTGGTCCTCCAATCCCAGCTGGGCTCTCAACAGAGCCCAGCGACCTTTAGCCTGTGGCCCTCATCTTTCCCATGTCTTGCTCTCCACAGAGTGAAGCCCGTCTCCGCCCTGCTCCTCTTCCCTGCCTCATGGGGCCAGCCCCACACGTATGCCTCAACCTTTGGCATCTAGGCACCCTTCTTAGAGAACCTCTCAGTCCGGGTTCCGCGGGTACAGGGCTGCCCAGCTTCCTGCCACGTTGTGGGCCCTGTGTCTAGATTCACAGCAGCGGATATGGGGGACGGCGGTGTCCTCCTCAAGGTGGCGCCCTCTGTCTCTCCTTTTCCTTAGAGCCACGATTCTGAAGAACAGTCCCCCCTTCCTGCCTGAGGAGGTCTGGCTTCCCCTTTCCTCACCGATCCTGCCACTGAGCTGCTAGTAGCTAGGTCCTGCGGTGCGTTCACACTTTCTCTATCTGGACTCTTCAAGACCAGGGACACCCGTCACAGCCACCTTCCTGGACGCCTCCGCACACCGCACGCAGTCAACCGTTCTGATTCGTTCTGTTCCTGACCACTGTCATTCCCAGGCATCATCCCATGACTTCTTATACTCACAGATATTCAAAATTATATTTCCAGCCCCAACTTACCTCCTAAATTTTAGTCCACCCAACTGTCTACACGACTTTCCAGTGGGATGTCACTCGATGCCTGGACTCTCGTGACCCAGTCTGAGTCAACGTAACTACCTACCGCCCCCAAATGTCCCTAGCTCATCCTTTGCCCTCCATCTTCAACCAACCCTCCTAATCAGTTATCTTACCTCCTTCAGAGTCTACTAACCTCTTCCTGTTCTCACTGCTGATGCCCTGGTTGATTCTGTCGGCCACTCACTGTCACCTGGACTATTACCAAGGTCTCACCTGGACTATTACCTAGTTATCTCATAAAGGTCACCGAGAAGTTTCTGAAAGTGGAGATTCTCAGGCCCCACCCCCAGAGAGTCTGATTTAGTATGGACTCAAGATAGGATTCAGGCAACTGCATTTTTAATAAGCTCCCCAGACAATCCCAATAAGTGGGTCTCTGACCGCACTGTAAGAAACTACATCACTTATCCTCTCCTTAGTCTGGTCCATTCTTCATGTGATTAATTACTATAGCTATTACTACCCACTTATTTTTGCACATTTATCATATCTCAAGACTGTGTTGAACCCTCCATATGCATATGTCTCACTAAACAGCCCTTTAACTACTAGTATGAACCCTATTTCACTTCTGAGAAAACTGAGGCACAGAGAACGAGGCTAACTAGCCCAAGGGCACAGTTTATTTGACCCAAAGCCAAGTTCTCCACATTACATTTTACCACCTCCCTTGCTTCCCATTCAGCTACACTGAGTGACTTCAGTTTTCCAAATGCACACCTGCTGCTTTACGCCTCTGAGCCTTTGTCCATGCTGTCCTCCTCCTTCAAATTGCCATTTGTATTCATTTTCTATGGCTGTGTATACCAAATTGCCATGACGTTAGCAGCTGGGCACAATATGGCTGGCCCTTTGCTCAGGTTCCCACAAAGCTAAAATCAAGGTGTTACCTGGGTCTATGTTCTTATATGGAGCTCAGTGTTCTCTTCCAAGCTCGCAGGTTGTTGGCAAACTTCAGTTTCTCTTTTCTCTGCTGGCTGTAAGGCAGTGGTTCTCAGCTCCTAAAGGCTGCCCACGTTCTTTGCCATGTGGCCCCCTTCATCTCTAGAGCTAGCGGATGAGAATCTCACCTATGATAAATTCTTTTCATGCTTTAAATTTCCTCTGCCAGGACAAGACTAGTCTCTTTTAAAAGTTGCCTGATTAGGTCAGGCCCACCAAGGATAATTCTATACTTTAAGGTCAGCTGATTTGGGATCTTACTTGCATTTGCAAAATCTCTTAGAGCTGGACCGAAATCGGTGTTTGGATAATTGGAAGAAGGTGTGTGTACACTGCGGGCTGGGAACCTCGGGGTCACTGTGGACTTCTACCTACCACACCATCTAATCTTCAGAATTTAGCTCAAGGATTATTGCCTTCCTCAGTGCCTCAGAGTTAAAGCCCACCATTGTTACTCCCACAGCATCCAACAAACACTCTTAACATTTGTCCAGTGTAGCATAATATTTCTTTACAGCTCCATTCCCCGCGCCCCCCCCCCCCACTGGGCTGTGACTTTCTTGAGGGCAGGGACCAAGGTTTAGCTGTATTTGTAGCCCCAGCACCTAGAACAGCAGCCAGCTTATTACCTACTTGCTGCCTGAGAGTGAGTGATGTGCCCAAGTTAGCTCAACAAAGAAGAGCATTTAAATTAGAGTTGCATACACTGCACGAAAAGGGCTGTTGATAGGAGCCCGGAAGTCCCAGGAAACGTCAGCTGTAGCTAGCCGGTGCTTCCAAAGCTTTCAGCTTTGGAAGACCAGGGACTGGCAAGTGCTCAGAGAACCGTCACCACAGTCACGGTGAGGCTGATGAGCCACTAGGTGTCGCTCCCGATTCAATAAAGAGAAACCAGTTCCGTAAAGGGCCCTCTATGCCTTTCTTGTGAAAGAAGCTGGTTAGTGGGTCCCACCCATTGTTTTCTTCTAGTTCACACTCCAAATCGTCCTCTGTTCTTCAACTCACGGCCCCCCCAACCCCGCTCCAACACTGACACAGTCTGGGTCTAAAAAAGGACAACAGATCAGGAGTTACCAGGGTTGGGACCACCATCCAGTTCAGCCTGCGGATTTTGTAGACGAGCAACCAGAGTGGGGGGCTTGCAAGGCGAGGAACAGAGCCGGGCTTCAGCCCCCACCTGGGCCCTGCGCGCCCACCTGCCTTGCCTACCTTCGGGCAACCTCCTGGAGGCGCAGGAGTCCTGACTCTCAACCTCAAGGGCGTCCTAAACGACCGCGGGAGCTGCCCCACCGTGTGCCCCCAGGACCAGAGCCAGGCGCTCAGGCCACACTCAGTCCCTCTGGCTACACGGAGACCCAGCCCTAGGGATCCTGCTCCTGCACTTCAGAGCTCAGGAAGGGGAAGATGCCGTGGTCAAAGGAGGGTCCCGCGGGTCCATTAAGACCTGCCATTTCGGATCGTCTCAAGCGATCTCTTCTTTCTTTGGACTCGAGGGATGGGAAGTGGGGAGCACCCAGCTTTCTGGGACCCGGACGACGATCAGTATCTGCCATTAACCGCAGTCCTTCCCCTTGAGCCGGGGGAAATTTGGGGCTGTAAGGTCGAGGGTCGAAAAAGACTTGTGAGGAACACCTCTTCGGCAGGAGTTTGAGTCGGTTTTTCGTCCCCTCTACCTGTTCTCGCTGGAAGAAGTTGGCATTGACTCCAGAGGTTCGGGACCGAGGGGAGGTTGCCGCGCAGCGGGTGCGGATGCCTTTTCCTTCATCCCCGACAGGGGGCGCCCTTCCCGTATCCGCTGCCCTAGGGGCAGACCCGTTCTTCTCCCCACCCACCGCAGCCTGATCCAGGCAGGCCCCCAACCCCAGGCCAGGTGATAATTCCAAAGTCATTTCTGTCTGACCTTGCGCACAGCCTTTGATTGTCCTGTTCCCTTGCTCCCAGCGGACTTCCTGTTCATTTTTAAGTGAATATTGAAAATCATTCGCATTCCCTGGAGCACTAGGTAAGAGAGGTTACTTGGGTGGATGGGACTTGAGCTAAAGTGAATAATCTTATCTACCAATACAGTAATTTCCTTTAAAAGTTGCAAAGGGGTTTTCCCATGTACAGCTTGACTGATTCTATTTGTTAATCTCCTTCCTCTTTGCCTGAAAAGGTTGATTCATTTATTTTTTAACAGTATTTAAAAATTTATTTATTTATTTTTGAGAGAGGGAGAGACAGTGTGAGTGGGGCAGGGGCAGAGAGAGGGAGACAGAATCTGAAGCAGGCTCCAGGCTCTGAGCTGTCAGTACAGAGCATGTCGTGGGGCTTGAACCCACGGACTGGGAGATCATGACCTGAGCCGAAGTCGGACACAACTGACTGAGCCACCCAAGCGCCCCTCTTCAATCAGTATCTTATTGAGCACCTCTGTGCTTCAGGTACTGGCGTGAAGAAGGCAGGCTTGATTTCTGATTTGGGTGGAGCTAGTGCGCACAGGAAACGTTAATTTGTTATAACTGAGATGTTTCCTACAAAGCAGAAGCAGAGGCTGCCGGGAGAAGCCAGCATGGAGTCAGCTGAAGTCGTCTCCTGAATCTTAGCCACAAGTGTTTTCCATGTTTACCCTGATGTTGTCTTCTGTCTTCTTCCTGCTGCAAACTGATATAAATCAGGAACCCCCAAGAGCAGATGAGTCAGTGTTTTCAAGGCTGCACGTCCCCAGGTGAGGCAACCAGAGTCAGAGTCTTTCTGGAGTCTCCTCTCGACTCATTTACAGTCTTGGGAAGAGTGCAGCTTGGCAAGGCATTAACTATTTTGCATGATGAAATTCACATTGCAAATTTCTTCTGATCTGATGATTAACAAGACCTGAAAACAAGAAGACAGTCCTGGACACTGCATCCTCCTCCTCCTTTTCAGTGTTTATTGAGCACCTACTAGGTGTGGGGCTGTGTGTTCAGTGTCAAGGATCAAGAAAGACACTAGGGGGGCTCCTGGATGGCTCAGTCAGTTGAGTGACTGACTCTTGGTTTTGGCTCCGGTCATGATCTCACGATTTGTGGGATTGAGCCCCACGTCAGGCTTTGTGCTAGCAGAGGGAAACCTGCTTGGGATCTCCTCGCTCTCTCTCTCTCTCTCTCTCTCTCTCCCCCTCAATAAATAAACTTAAAAAAAAAAAGACACTAGAGGACAAAAGAAGGAATATGCTAAAAGCCGAGGGGTGGTACAGAATAATGGCTCCCAGAGTTTGAAATTTTATGAACAGCTAAAAATGAGAGCTTTCTTAGTTAAAAGAGATCTAATATAACAGTTCTTAAATAAGATTTAAAAAGTTTGTCTTTACCATGAAGGGTAGGTGCTACAGGTAGGTGCTCCCAGGACGACAGGGGTGTTCTACTCGAAGAAGCCCTCAGGGACCCAGAGACTCCTTCTGTCTTGTTTCTCTGCTATGTTTGACCTCTAGTCTTAAGGTCATGGTCCTCTCAAGGTCCAAGATGGTTGCCCCAGTTCCAGTCATCACTTTCAGTAGGAAGGAGGAAAGGATAATGAAGAGGGGCCAAGGGTGGGTAGTGGGTAATATACAGAGAAGGCTCCCACATTAAGACTCAAGCACTTCTAACTTATTGGACAGAACTTAGTCACATGGCCCTTAAAGTCACCACGAAGGTGGGATACGCAGGTTTTATTTTGGTGAGCCATGTGCCCAGCCAATAACTAGAAATTAGGTTACTAGCAGTCTTTGTCATCGAGCCTGACTTAGGGTGCCAGTGTCTAATTTTGCCACTAAATATAAAATGCCCTGACAATTCTTCCTCCCCCGTATATCACAAATGCACCCTCACTGCCACAGGCTTTTGTAATTTCTCACCTTGCATTAATGCAACAGCCTCTCTCTGTTGCCAGGGTGATCAGTCCGCGATGTAAATTTAATCATAACAGCCCTCTGCCTTAAAATGTCTTGGTGGATCCCTATTGCCTTGAAAGAAAATGTAAATTCTTTAATAAAACTGAAAGTCTTGTCATCTCACACTGGTGTCTTCTGTAGCCTTATCTCTCATGACTTGCCCACACGCACCTGACAGTCCAGGCATACTAGCTAATAGTTGCCAGGATGTTCGTGCCCCTTCTACCTCCTCTGTCTGGAATAGTTTCTCCTCCAGTATCTTGGCAACTGGCCCATTTCTACAGAACTTTGCTGAGGTTAATTTCCATTGGAAAACCTTTGCCAATTCTGACATCTCCCTCTCCCTCCTCCCCTCCCCCTTACCTCCACACACACACACACACACACACACACACAAAGCCAGATCTATTCAAAGAACGGGATGTCGTTGCCTGGGTAACAGTGAGTACCAGCCAATGGTTGAACCACCAGCCACGTTTGCAGTGGGGCTTCTGGAAGTGGATTTCTGGTTGGCACTGTTGGCCACACCCTTTCTTGAAAGACTCTCCCTCTCCTTGGTCATGCCTGTTCCCCTGGCCCCTCTGCCCTTTTTCTGTGTTTCTTCTTACTCTGCTCATTCTGAAATGTTGATGTCTCTACAGATGAGGTTTTGGTCTTGTTATTATACATACATGCTCCAAGATTCTTCATGCCCTTTTATGCCTTCAGGTGCCACCCATAGAGTTCTAATTCTCTATTTCCAAATTAGATTTCTCTTCTGAGCTTTGGATATGAATGTCATCTACTGAACGCATGGAATAGGCAGGAGCAATTTTCAAAAAGGAAGTAATGAAGCTTTACCCTCCCACCTCTGACTCTACACTCACCCCAAAGCATCATTGCCTACTGCAGGCCAGGAGTCTGGAAAATGACCCTCTCTCTGCCTTTGCTTGCTCCTTGGGGCAGGGTGTGCACTCATCTAGAAAGGGCCACCAGCCAAGATTTTCTCTCTCAGCACATCCAGTCTCAGGCCTTCATGTAATTTCTCTCAGGAGCTCTTTCAGAGACAAAGCACTTCCCTCACTTCCAGGAGAAGTGCGAAGCAACTTGAGAATACTCAAGACAGAAGACCCAATGAACGGTGAGTCAGGGCAGCTCCTGATAAAGGCATCCGGATGTCCCCCCAGGCTACCACCTCCAGAGGGACTCATGCCACAGTAGATAAAGCATCTGGCTTGAGGCTTTGAACAAAGAAAGTTCCTGCGGAGTGAAGGAGAGGTGAGGCTGAACTCTCTGCGACTTGTGATCTCCCCAGAAGAAAGAAGGAAGGGAGAAAACGGAGACTCACATGCTGCCTTCTCCACCCAGCATCTGCAACATGAGCACTCCTTTAAATAAGTCATCCCAGTCATTTTCCTGCTCATCATCTGCCTCCAGCTTCCCTTAGTTGGGTGGAATCCTTCCCTGAGCCTGCACAGTCTTCCTTCCTCCACCATCGTGTGCTGCCATAGTTGTCTTCCTTCTTTCCGCTCCGTGGACATACCAAACTCTTTCTAGGTGTAGACCTTCCCATTTGCAATTTCCTTTGCCTGGAAAGCCTTCCCTGCAGCTCCTTCTATGGCTTGCTCCTGTTAGCCTTGGATCTCCACTCCAGGCTCTCCTCCTAAGGGCAGCCTTCCCTGATGCCCTGGTCAACAGTGACTCTCCTTCCCCTTCCCCATTCCTTGTCCCATGTCCCGAATTTGTCCCTAGTAGGAATTACACACTCTGAAGTCATCACATTTATTTGCTTGCTTACTGTTTATAAGTGTACAACCTCCTTCCCATCTTGCTCACTTCTGCAGTGACTGGAAGGATTCCTGGCACACGTATAGTAGATGCTCTACAAATATGTGGTAAATGAAGGGAAACAGAAAAGAAGAAGAGCTATCACCAAACTCCAGCAGACACTATTATTCAATATTTGGGTTGTTGAGGCCTTTTATTGACTTGGGTAAATCCAACAGGGTAATAAGGTTGGCATGTCCCATAATAGATAAGCAGTAGATGTGAGTATTTACATCAACTCTTACAATTTATACCCCATCCCACATATACCACAAGCTCCAGCAATGAAAAAACAACTTTCCTAGATGAGAGAGAGGCTCCGTATCTCACTTGCCTGAGTCGGCTTCAAGGCAAACCAGATTCTATGATTTGAGGCTCATTTGGGTTATGTGGAAATGACCTCCAGGGGTGTCAGACTGTTGACAAATGCATCTGTGTCCTTTTTATAAGGCTCGTGTTCCTGCTGGGTGTGTGGGTGTTTGATGGACATTTTGAGACAATGCCGATAAGCCCAGGTTTGACCTAAAGTTTATCTCCAGAGAGGTTACCTGTTCTTCTTTCTTTCTGGTAGTTTTCTCTTTGTGACCACAGAAGATCTCCCAGGCTGTGTGGGAAAGAAGGGCTGCTAGCTCACTGGTGCCGAGAGAAACTGGCCACCATCATCATCAAAGCTTTATGCTACATGTTGTAAAATTTAAAAACTTTCAGGGAATGTTATAAATTTTCTTTTAAAAATATACCTGAAACAACCCAAACATCCATTGAGAGATGAATGGATGAAGAAAATGTGGTATGTACTGCTAGTGGAATATTACTCAGCCTTTAAAAAGAATGAAATTTGGGGGCACCTGGGTGGCTCAGTTGGTTAAGCCTCCAACTTTGGCTCTGGTCATGATCTCACGGTTCATGAGTTCGAGCCCCATGTTGGGATCTGTGCTGACAGCTCAAAGCCTGGACAATGCTTCAGATTCTCTCTCCCTCTCTCTCTGCACCTCCCTCCCTCTCAAAGATAAATAAATGTTAAAAAAGAATGAAATTTTGACATGTACGACTACATGGGTAAACTTTGAAAGCAATGCTGGGTGAAACAAGTTAGATACAGAAGAACAAATATTGCACAATTCTACTTATGTGAGGTACTCAGAATGGTCAGATTCATAGACACAGAAAATAGATCGTGGTTACCAGGGGCTGAGGGGCAGTGGGCAATAGGAGGTTATGTTGGATGTTGAGGTGGGGGTGATGGAAAGGCCTGGAGACGAATAGCGGTGCTAGTAGCATAACAGTGTGAATGTAATTAATGCCATTAGGCTCTAGCTTTAAAATGGTTAACACGGTCAATTTATGTTACGTATATTTTGCCACAACAAAAAAAGTATGTCAGAATGTCTTTTCTAATATAGCTTTTACTTGTCTGTTATTCCAACAGATTTCAGAAATTGTACTTGAATTGCTTTTTAAATATGTGCTATAAATTCGTTTACTTCAGAGTGTCAGTTGGTCCCAAGACAATCTCAGGAAAAGATGTGTGCATGCACATGAGTGTGTGTGTGTGTGTGTGTGTGTGTGTGTGTGTGTGTGTTGGAGGGTGAGGGGATCTAGGTCATAACCACATGTATAAAAAGAGCTGAGGTGTTGACAACTGAGGTGGGGAAGTCACCCAGCTGCTGGCGTCTCTCTTTGCTTCTTTGGCATGGAGATTTTGTAGAAAATTGTAAATGTCCTATTGACAAAATTCAAAGTCTAAGGCACAGACGTACCTAACTTTGTAAGTTCCAAGTGTAAAACTTTAGGTAAAAGCAGATGTATGAACATTTGTCACCCATATGACTGTGGGACTGAAACTCATTCATTTCAGAAATATTTATGAGCACATGATGTGTCAGGCTCTGGGGACAGAAAATGAATTCAGCATAACCCCTCAAATTCCTATAAGCAGGACTGGCTATATAATTTGTGGGGCCCAGCACAAAATGCAGATGTGGAGCCTGCTAGAACTGTATGAAGAGTTTCAAGGTGATGAGAGCAGAGCACTAAGCCAAGCACGGAGTACTTCCAAGTGCAGGAGTTGGGGGTGTGAAGGGTTAGGCACCTGCAGAGGGCGGGGCCCATGCAGCCACAGGGCGACAGAAATGCTGCAGTCTGTAGACAGCATCAGGACAGCAGCGCCCTGAGGAACAGGGGCTTCTGGTTTTCACATTATATTGCATCTCACTTTGGTTTAAGTAAATCTCCTTTACCCGTCATCATGCGTGTGAACACCTGTCGACACCACAGTTCAATAAACTTTCTTATGCTGATGCTGTCTTTTCAAACAGATCACAGTCCTGTCATATTTGATTTTTGGATCTCCATCTCTACTCGCGCTCCCACAGTCAGTAGCATGCTGGGTAAATATATAGGTACTCAATATATACTCATTGAAAGATTCAGTGATTGATTCTGGAGTAAAATATGGGTAGTGTAGGATGATTATGGAAATTTATTTTCTACTAGGAAAAGGATGATTACAAGAATTATGATTTATACCTGCTTTATACGAGGCTCTGAATTAGTGCTTAATAGCAACTTTCTAATTTAATATTCTCACAAATAAACATAAAATAGGTAGTTTTGTCTCCATTTAGAGGTGAGTAACTGAGGTTCAGAGAGATGAGGAACTTCCTCAAGGTCACATGAGTGGTCAGTGGTGGAACAAGGATTCAAACCTAACTCAAAGCCCTTGAAATTCCCACTAAGTTGCTAGGCTCTGTTCAAAACCACCCACCCCTATCCCCCACATGTCCCTATGCCTCCTAAAATCTGATGAAAAAAAAAACACAGAAGCAATTCTAAAACTTGAAGAGCATGGGGCACCTGGGTGGCTCAGTCGGTTGGGCATCTGACTTCGGCTCAGGTCATGATCTCACAGTCCATGGATTCGAGCCCCATGTCAGGCTCTGTGCTGACAGCTCAGAGCCTGGAGCCTGCTTCAGATTCTGTGTCTCCCTCTCTCTCTGCCCGTCCCCCATTCGCATTCTGTCTCGGTCTCTCTCTAAAAAATAAATAAAACATTTAAAAAATAATAAAAAAAATTTTTAAATAAAAATAAAAAATAAAAACTGAAGAGCAGAACCTTCCTACCTTGATGCCATTTTGAATGGATAGTATCATTTTTGAACACAGGATACAAAGTATTTGGGAAGATAGTGTATCAGTGCACATGATTACTCAAGTGACTACTCCAACTCCAAATCCATTCAATTACTGTTTATTGAGCCATTACTAAGTGTAAGACACTGTGGTAGAAGCTGAGGGGAATATAGGTAAACAGAGAAACTGCCCTCAAAAGAAAGGCTGAGACAAGCACACAAACGGACAGAGAACAGAATGGAAAATGGTGTTTCCCCATCAACATCCAAAGAAAGTATGCTTGCCTAGAAGGACAGGTTAGGTTCTTGGAAGAAGATAGCATTTAGGGTTGTCCTAGAATGGAGGGAAGGATTCTGAGAGAAGGAGCTGGGGGCTGTCCAGGCACAGGAGAAGTGTGTTTGGAGAACAGATGCAGCGTGAGCTCTGTTCAGCTCTGTAAGTGCTGGGGAACAGACGAAGCTCAGAAAGTTAAGTCGGCACTACTTCATGGGGGGTCTTAGACCAGCCCTGGGGCACTTGTACTCCAGGCAGTAAGGAGAGCCTTCAACAAGTTTTAACCAGGAGACAAATGTGATTAAAACCAGGCACTAGCAGACTGAAGCCGGCAGCTGTGGGAGGGAGGACTGGAGGTCAAGAGCCAAGAGGGAAGACCTGAGGCCAATCTAGGTGAGAGACAGCAATGGTCTGAACTTGGGTGGGCTAAGAGGGTGTTTTAGAGACTCTTTACAGGATATTTCCTCATTAAAAGGAAGAAAAAAGAAACAAAACCTGTGAAGCAGAGATCACATATATGTAAAATCCCCCTTTGTTTTATGGAGTTTCTGGAAGCAAGACAAATTCAAGATAACCATCACAATTATTCAGCCTGAGGATATTTGCCTACAATTCTTGTTGGCTCCTGTGCGATCTGGCCCTCCCTGACTCCCCGGCAGCAGCCATTGCACAACAAGGCAGAACCTACTGCATTAAACCTCTGCACTTATGTGGCTTCTTCTGGCACCTTCCACCCTGCCTGGGCAACTGTTCAGTTTGAAATGCACAAGTATTTTAAGTAAAAGATCATTTATGGTGGGTAGAAAATCAAGTCAACTAAACTGGTGAGTCAAGCCTGTTTTAGAAATCTTTGACACTTCAGGCACCCAAACAAGCTCACCAGGGCAACGCTAGGCCAGTACCAGTTTCTTAAGTTCCTGAGGCCCGGGGAGTGGCACCAGAAAGGCCTTGTCCTTGGCCTCCTATGGCACTCCTTGTAACTAGAAGTGTCTCATCACAGGACACAGTGCAGTGACCCCGGCATAGGGGTTTTGGGGCCACGGAGGAGAAAAGGCAGAGAAAAATATGACCCATGAGTATAGCCAAAAGTAATTAAAATAATGTTTTGTTTGTGAAATGCTAGCAGATTGGAAAACACCACGCCAATCAGAAAAGCATGTGGAGCCCAGGATGCTGTAATTTTCACCCTGCCTAATCTGCTAATGCATTCTGGAGCTCTGGCGACCACAGAGCTGTGTCTACAGCGAAGGAAAGCAGAGCAGCCCGTCTATTACCCCAAGAAGGGAAAAGGCAGCAAATTCAGGAAAAGCAATACTTCAAAATGTCAGCCTCTACTTAAGGTTGCATAATGCTTTCAGGAGAGGGGACACGGAAAAACAGCCATCAGGCACAGGCTGGAGGACTCTGACAGAGACAATTTGCATCAGTAGACGCTGATGTGTCCCAGCTATTCAGCCAAGAGTTACAAAGCTAGTCAGCTTCTTGGTGTAAAAAAGGAGACCAGGGGCAGCTGACAGATGGAGATGGTGTGGGTGATTCAGAGGTCCAGATTGGCTTTCATTCTCAGGGGCTTCCAGGCCTTCTAAACCGTCTCCCAAATTAGAAGATCCTTTCTCTTTGTCTTCAGCAGTCTGTTGGGAGGGAAGCTTGTGTGCCCCATTCCTTACAGTCCCTTCAGAATAGAGGACACCTCCCCAAAGGGCTGGGACCCTTCTTTCTTGTCTTCCTTGGGAAAATGGGGAGAGTGCATGAAGCAGATCTCGCTGAGTACAACCCATTCTCCTCCCCACCCCCTCCACCCCCACCTGGCTCTGCCACGAGTGCTGTGTGTGATGGCCCCACTGCTGCCCACCCTGGGACCAGTGCATAATTTCAATCCTGGGGGAAGAAAAGACTTTTCTGTCAACCTTGGATCCCAGCCAAGTGTTCAAATCAGCCTTCTCGGCAAGAACACCATTCATGCGGTCTTTGATTCTCGTGTATTGTTTCTTCATTGGTTTAGAATCCAGAGGCGAGGAGAAATGTGATTCAATAACACCCTCAAATATCCCAGTGCCATGGAGAAATCCATGAGGTGAAATGCCAAGTGTGAGTGTCAATAACATTTTCCTTGTTTCCCTTACCTTGAGTTGCTACTAAGGAACAAGATCAGAATCTAGCATTGAGAGCACCTGTTCTTGACACAAAGTTGTGCGTACAGCAGGGCTAGGGAGGCATAAAGGTATGAACATCAGAATAGGAAAGCCTGGAGGATGTAAGGCATGTCCAGTCTGCTCTTGGGAGATCAGTGCCCCCTGTTCTTTAGGAAGAGACAGTGCTTTAGGCCCCTACCTCCATCCCCAGTCCCCCCATCACATCCTCTTAGCAGTGGCCCAATCCTGTCTTCCCCTGTCTGTCACACTGGGCCACCTTGTGACAGGTACACTCATGGTCTGAGAAGGCCTTTACCTTTGCCAGGGTCACAGGGAGCACTGTCTTCATCTGGTTTGTGGGGCTGGCCCAAGGGCCTGTCTGGGTCACCCTCCTGTGTGGAGATGTCTGGCAGTCAGAACCCTCAGCTCTGAAGGGTGATGCTGAAAATCACAGAAAGCCAAGAGCTCACAGGGGAACTCAGAGGGGACCTCTGAGGACAGCGTCTTTAATCTTGGGGCAAAAATCACTCATCCCTCCTAGCTCTCCCCTTATAAGATTTCTGGTTCTTCCATGATGTGCCAATTTATGGGCAGGGGTTGAAATTAAGACAAGGTTGAAAAATGTCACAGAAAGGTGACCTATAAAATTATGGCTTAAAAAAAGCTTTCCATCTTGGATAGCCTATTGACTTTAGGGAGATTTCAAAAATCTACCAAGGGGTAGGGATCTGGCTAAAGCTTTGCAGTGATTACATTATCTTCAGTGACTGGAATGCTTGGCCTCGGAACCAGTTATGTAGCATAGAGGAAGGGACATAGGCCTGGGGGCTGAACAGACCTGGATTCAAATCCAGTTTTGCCACTTACTAACTCAGCAATTTACTTAAACTTTTTGAACCTCAGTTTTCTTGTCCGTAAAATGGAGGTAATAATATCCATACATCAACCAGTTTATGGTTAGAATCAAATGAATACCATACCTAAGTTCTTAGTACATTATTTAGTACACAATGAGCATTCAATTAACTATTTATTTTTTCTATTGTTTCCATAAAAATTATATCCCTTCTCCATTAATACTCATAACTGATGATTGTGCTAATTGTCTGCCAGGTTGCTAAGCAACAGTGACCCAGAGTTTCCGTATATCAGATTTTAAGAGGGGCTTAGGAGCTTTGTTTTTCAGCCCCATTTGCATATTCTTTAACCAAATATTGAGAAACATCAGTATGTTGCCCCTACCCAGACTCTATGGTCACTTTTGGGTACTTTGTGAGAGAAGAGGATGGTGATTATTGAGGGGCCTAAAATTCTAAACAGGTATCTCAATCACTGTGCTTTAATGTAACAGAAAGCTGATTTCTCCCTCACTTCAGTCTATTCTGAGTAATCCTGGGCAGGCAGCCTTCTGTGTAGTGTAGAAACTGAGGTTCCTCCCACCTAATCCTCAGCCCTCATCTGAGGGCTTCAGAATTCTCTCCTTTCAGCTGTTGGTTGGAAAAAGAGTTGGTGAGGGAGCCATCTACTCCTTAACCGCTCTGACAAGAGACAGTCACTCCCACTCACATTCCACCAGCGAGCATGTGGAATAGAGCATAAGACACATGTGGCCACAAGGGGGAAAGGAAATGTAGTTTCCTAAGCCATGGGCCTCCACTGTGGATGGGTGCCAGCCAGCTGCCTCTGCCACAAGAATTGTCCCTATTTACAGCTGGAGAAACTGAGGCTTAGGAAACTTAATTAACTAGCCCAGAGCAGAACCAACAGGGCGTTGACTATGGAACTTGCCATGTTAATGGTCATTCCGAACTGCCTCTGATAGCAGGCACTGGTTATGAGGGAAAGAAGAAGGAATTAGGAGAAAATGTTTCCCTGGCTCATCTCTCTCCTCTGTTTGTGGCCACTCACTGGATGGAGCTCTTGAGTCCCACCCATTGTCATTTCTGCCAGGTTTGCAGTTGAATTCCCAGGATGCAGAGAACAGACATGCAGCCCTCCATAATCTACAGTGAAGGTGTCTCATCCACCCATCTATTCATGGCAAACCCACTTATTTTGACACTGCTAGATAGGTGAATTTGTTCTATTTTTAAAATAAAAAATTTTTTAATCTTTATTTGAGAGAGTGAGAGAGAGTGAATGGGGGAGGAACACAGAGAAAGGGAGACACAGAAACTGAAGCAGGCTCCAGGCCCTGAGCTGTGAGCACAGAGCCTGATGCAGGGCTTGACCCCAAGAACCACAAGTTCATGACCTGAGCCGAAGTTGGATGCCTAACCGACTGAGCCACCCAGGTGCCCCGAGTTGGTTCTATTTTTAAGTGTCTCTAGAGAAATAGATGCTTCCTCCATAACCCACTCTAGTGTTTCAGTGTTCTGTTCCTACAGTAGATCCTGGGGTGCACTACCAGCTCTCCTTCTTTGGGCCAGTACATCCATCCCTCAGCTGCTGTTAAGTGTTGGCCACTATCCAATGTCGGCTGCACCGTCTCTCAAGAATTGTCCTTGGCCAGTGGGGGCCTTCTTCATTGAGAGACACTTGGGAGATTATGCTCCCTTCTTCCTTTCGGGGGTGGTCTGCACCAGCGAGCAACTGATACTAGGGTATACAAGCCTGGGCCCCTTTCCTTGAAGTGGCACAGTTCCTTGGTGTTATTTGGGCTCCAGAGCTTCCTCTGGGGTCAGGCTGAGGCTAGACTTGCTCTGAGCCTATATCTTTGTCTTCTTCCCTGGCTCTTACCTGCTTCCCTAACTCCCTTACATCTTTCTCCTGAAATCTCTCACATAAGAATACCAATCTCTGCTTCTAGGGAACCAATTCCAAAACAGTACCCAACTAGGAAATTCTTATTCTCCTAATCACAGGCTATCCTTGGGGTTATAGAAAACAGCCAATCATTCTTTGCAACTCCCTCTCTATTTGAAGACTTTTTAAATGTCTGCTTCTCTCCCAACTTCTATTCTCCAGTTCAACAATTCTAGCTCTGTTAACCACCCTGGTTTCATTTTAATGTCAACACCACTGCCCAGGACATGGGAGTCTAGAATTGAACCCATTTGGCAGGAAATGGGATAATGGAAGGATTGTTCCATAGACCATCACTACTACAAACTAACTATAAATAAAGATGAATGGTTTCACCAGCTCAAAGGACTTTCCCATGTGTATGTCATTCAGCCATCATAAAACTGTGGGAGGAAGTTCTATTTTTTTTTAAATGAGGAAACTTGAGTAAATAGAGGTTAAGTGGGTTACTTAAATTCATGAAGCAAGCTAAAGGCACAACTATCATAGCAAAGAGCAAAAAGAGTCTTTCTGACCTCCAGGCCTGGGCGTGTTTGATGGCCTTCATCCCTGCCTTGATCTATGACCTTGTATGGATTATTTTATGATGCTATTTCAGTGAAGAACCATGTTCGGTTAGACAGTACAAGGGACCCCAACATGGTGGTTTGAACACCCAAGCGTTTATTCTTCCACAAAAAAAGAGGACTAGGAGGGAAGCAGCCTAGGGGTGTAGGGCAGCTTTGTAAAGTCACCAGAGACTTGAATTCTTCCAACTTTGTTTCCCACTGTCTGAACTAGGACTTTGATTTTCTTGTTCCAAGATGGTTGATGGAGCCCTAACCATCTTATGTGAGTTCCAGGCAGCAGGATGAAGGAAAGAAAGAAGAGACACCTACCTTTTCCATTTAAAGAGATTTCTGGGAAGTGTCACACAGCACTTCTGTTCACTTCTCATTGGCTAGAACAAGAAGTGAACATGACCCCACTAGATGTGAAGAAAGCTTAAACCTCAGAACCATTTATGTCTAGGGTCTCTTCCAAATGTTAATGCCTAAGTTTGTATTCCTAACTTTATATTATTTTCAATCATCTTCAGGTACAATTTTTTAAGCCATGACTGTGTGTAAGTCACTATCCTGGGCATAGTTAGACTACCAAAAGCAGGTATGGAGGTGGGTTAGAACCTTGAGGGGCTCTTGGCACAGCCCTCAGGGAGTCTGATGTGTTCCTCTAGATAAAAATGTTGTGCTTCCTCTTCCCTTGATCCTCATGCTTATTCATGGTGGGTAAGAGGTGACATTGTCAAGAGGCTGTTGCACATGTGTAGAAGCAAAAAGAAAGACTGAGAATCACATATCTAAGCGGGCATTTCAGCCATAGTTTGTGTATTCTAGAAAACATCCATATTCTGTCTGTTTCGTTGTGCCCCACTTCTGGAAAGAACAAAGCGGCACCATGTTTACTATGATCAAACAAGGGTAAGGATGGTAAATGGAAGTTCAGAAAAGAGAGCCTAGGTTGAAGAAGACTATTACAACTTAGCACAAAACTTAGCTCTCAGCTTCTTGGCTAATTTCACCTAAAAGAAAGGTTACAAGATTCCATGGCCACGGCTATCTAGCAAGAGAGGCATGGTGGTTCCATAGGAGATACAAGTGTTTTCCAGAGCATTGAACTCTGAGATTTGTTTTGGCAGATTTGTGTTAGAGGCATCAAATCCTAAAACATATGATGCATAATAATAATTCTGCAGAAAGTATAGAGGTGGTGTTCAAATAGTTATTTCTTATATCGGACCTGGAAAAGTCTAGAGTTAGATTTTAAATACCATATTTCGCTGGCTTTAAGACATCACTGTTAATAGCTATTTTATGTATCACTAAGAAAGGGAAAATGATAAATAATGACTTTCCATAGACTCTAAGATGCATTCTAATTTTTAAACTTTTTTTTAATTTATGTTTTGAGAGACAGAGAGAAACAGAGCATGAGCAGGGGAGGGGCAGAGAGAGACACACACAGAATTGGAAACAGGCTCCAGGCTCTGAACCATCAGCGCAGAGCCCGATGTGGGGCTCGAACCCGTGAACCGTGAGATCATGACCTGAGCTGAAGTCAGACGCTTAACTGAGCCACCCAGGTGCCCCAGATGCGTTCTACTTTAAAAGATGTTAAACTTTGAAGAAAAGTACGTCTTAATAGCAGTGATATACATCGGTACCCATTTAATGAATAGATTTCTGTGAGGAGATGAAGTCATATAATAAAGAATATAAGCTCTCTTGTGATGCAAGTTAGCACAGAGGTAGAATTTAAAGAATGCTCATTTGAGACGTTCAGCCATCAGGAAGAGATATTTAGAATCATAGAGAAAAAAACCTAGGAATACCATACCTAGTTTGGGATCAGACTGTTTGAAGAAGCTTTCTGGAGGTCTGAGTTGACATGATTTCACCAGCTCTGATTCTTGGGTGCAGAGGATTACAGGGAAGGTAACTATTAGACACAGGTTAGCCATAGGACTAGGTGTGGGGCCCTGAGTCATTGTCCTGGGGGATACTGTCATTGCCCCTTAATTTGTGTGGGATCTTAAGTTACTTAATCTATTTTTCTGAAAAAAAAGTTACTATTGTATCTCATAGTGTATTGAGAAGATCAAGTAAGTTAGTCACATAAAAAAAACTTGCCGAAAGGAAGGAGTAGGAAGGAAAATCAAACTGCTCGTATACAAAATTATACTTCTTATCACAACAACAACATCAATGAGTGTTTTTCTCTGTGCCAAGCAGACTTTAAGGGTATGTGTGTGTGTGTGTGTGTGTGTGTGTGTATATATATATATAATCACTGAAGATATATATATATACATCCCCACACATAACACATATATACATAGCATATATATGTATATACATAGCATACACATACATACATATGTATACAGATCCAACAAAACATATATATAGAATTATTTCAAGATGTTATTTGCTTTTTCCTCTATATCATCTTTTGCACTGATGCTGCAAAAACAATGGCAGATAAAGGTTGCTGGTGGCTTAGCATGAATCTCGGCTCCAAAAGTTGTCACTGTTTTCTTCACCCCTACACAAAGTAATACAAAAGCATTTCAAGACTGTCCTTGAAGTGGTAAAAATTATTAATTTACTTGCTTCTCCACCTTTGACTTGGGAAGTACCCATGAAGCATTTCTGCTGCATAGCAAATGTTGGTTGTCCCAAGGAAAAGCATTTGTGCAACTATTTGAGCTGCAAGCTGAACTAGCCGTGTTTTTTGTGGAACACCACTGTTACTTAAAACAACAACTGATGAAAAACTATAATTATCCAGGCTTAGGTATTGGATAGAAATGTTTTCAAAAGGGGGTGTCTGGGCGGCTCAGTCGGTTAAATGTCCAACTCTTGATTTTGGCTCAGGTCATGATTTCATGGTCCTGAGGTCAAGCCACCCTGCTCCTCCCCATCGGGGCCCCTGCTGAGCATGGAGCCTGCTAGAATTCTCTCTCTCCCTCTGCCCCTCCCTTGCTTGCACACATTCTCTAAGAGGAAAATAAAATGTTTTCAAAAAAGAAGTTGTTGGAAGCCATTTTCTGCACTCACTAAGTTGAGAAAAACTTGTGAGGTAAGGCGGGTTTGCAAGGCGGGGGCCTCCCACCTGAAGAAGGCAACTGATGTCTACCTCCCCCCCAATTATTTTTGCTTGAGCACCGACCCCCAAGGCGCCTTGTTGACTGGTATCAGGAGTGACTTGCCCCCTTATCCTAAAAATATGCTAATTGCACCTTGTGAAGAAACTTATTATAGGAATTTCTTCTTTCGTGTTTATAGGAGCAAATATTACATTTCCTGAGAAACCTGTTTTACTTCCCCTCAAGAAAACAGGCTGTTGACCCCTGCTTACAAAGAACTAACTTTTGCTTTTGCTATGCTAAAAACATTGCCTTGTATTTGAATGCTGAGGATACCTTCCTTCCCCATATGATAAGCATCTAAGTCACCTACATCAATCACTATTGATAAAGATTATGCGTGAGTCTTCTACCAATCTATGTTCTGGGAAATTTTTACATACCAAAGAATTTGTCATCAGAAATCATTATGTCTAAGGCAATTGACACTTCTGTTTTGTACCCCATACATTTTTTCAATAAATAAAGCTGACTCTCCGTTCAGTGCAGAGATGCCTGCCTGGTGATCAGAAAGAAATTCATGGCTCTCTCACTCCCTCCCCCTTTCGCCAACTCTCTCACTCTCTCGTGCCGACACCGTCTCTCCTTCAGGGAACCCTGGACCTGCTGGAGCTGGACTCCGGCAAGAAGTGAATTAATCATGTCTAGGAAAACAACTGACAATATTTGCTGCCAGTGGTAAAATTCAAGCTTTCAAAAGAAGTTAGAACAAGATTGATAGGTGATATTAATAAATGTGATATTTTTATATTGTATAATGAAATGTATCAATATTTGGAAGGTCTGCATAACTCAGTGAACTACTTTCCAAATGACTAATGCACAGGTAATAAAGTTTAAAACATAAGATTTTAATGTAATCAGGGATGAAAAATTCCTTGGCATGTTTTCAGATTTCACATTGTAACTAACCTTTAAGAAACTACTACTTGTCAAGTTTTGGTACAATATCAAAGAAGAATATCCTCAATTATCTGAAAAAGCTGTTAACATACTCTTCCCTTTCTGACTATATATCTGTATGAGCTGGATTTTCTATACATGCTTTAACTAAAAGAACATATCTCAAGAGACTAACTACAGAAGCAGGTATGAGAATAGAGCTTTCTTCTATTAATTTTCTTAAGCTAGACACTGAAGAGATCTGCAAAATGTACAATGATGCCACTCTGCCCACTAAATTTTTCTTTGGAAAATACAGTTATTTTTCATAAAAAGACTTATTTTCACATGTAATGGCTTTATTATTGTCATTTTAAATGAATGAATATTTTTAAAATGTCATAGTTTTGTTTCTAATATGGTACATATTGATAGAACACAAAACAAAAGCTCTTTAGGGTCTTTAATATTTTTCAATGTGTAAAGCAGTCCTGAGACAAAAAAAAGTTTGACAACCCTGAGCTAGGACATTGTCATGTGATTCTGCCTTGGCCAGCAGGACCTAAGAAAAGTCTGGATGGACAGGGGTGGTCTTCCTATAGTTGAGATGGGCGTCTTGCAACCATGAGGTGGTAAGCTAAGCATTAAAGCCACATAGCTCATAACTCAGGTCCCATCCAACACCAAAGCCCCAGTGGTGACCATTACACTCTACCATTGCTCACGGTAAGAATGGCATGGAAAGACCTAAAGAACATGAAAGGTAAAGGTTTATATCACGATGGCCTATAGAGATGGTGATACAGCACACAGGAGCCATGAGACAATCAGCCTCAGTGGATTGGCCTGCAATTTCAGGAAAATTTGGAGGGGGTCTGTAGTGGCTTGAATAGTGTCTCCTCCCCTTTCCCCCTTCCCCTACCAACGAATGCAGGTCCATCTGTAACCTCAGCACATGACCTTACTTGGGAATAAGGTCTTTGCAGAGGTAGTTAATTACATACAATGAAGTCACACTGAATTAGGGTGGGCCTTAAATCCAATGACTGATGTCCTAAAGATAAGGGAGAGGAGAAGGAGGCAGAGACTATAGCAGTGCAGAGACAAGCCGAGATATGCAAGGATTTCCAGGGGACACCAGAAGTTAGGAAGAGGCAAGGAAAGATTCTCCCTGAGAGACTTCAAAGGGAACATGCCCTGTTGGCATCTTGAGGTCACAACTGTAGCCCCTAGAACTGTGACAGAATGGATTTCTGTTGTAATAAACCACCTAGTTTATGGCATTTGGTTATGGTAACCCTATGAAATGAGTCCAGAATTCAAAAGAGAAATTGCTTGGTCATTACGATTAGGAAAATAGGTTGTCAGAGAACCTGAAGCCTAGAACCAGAGGGGGGAATAAAACCCAACAACACACTTATGGTCTTTGAGTCCAAGCTTAATGTGTTTTTCATAATGGAAAGTATGGAGCTACTTTCTATGCCTACCCTGGAAAGAACGAGAAGACTTGAAAGCTTTCCATTGGGAGATTGGGAGGCTGGTTCTATCTTTAGTTCTGCCTCTTGTTCCAGTTCTGTTGGGCCACTGGGCCTTTTTTTTTTTTTTTTTTTAGAGAGAGAAAGTGAGAGCACATAGGGCGAGGGGCAGAGGGAGAGAGAGAGAATCTCAAGCAGGCCCCATGCCCAGTATGAAGCCCAACACAGGCCTCAGTCCCACGACCCTGGGATCATGACCCCAGCAGGACTGAAATCAAGAGTCTGACGCTCAACCAACTAAGCCACCCAGGCACCCCAGGCCTTTGGGCTTTAAGCAAACATCTTCACCATCCGGTACTTTAGTTTTCTCATCTGCTACATAAGGAGGGTTGGACCAGTTGAACTGTGAGGTGTCATCTAGCTCTAGAATTGTATTATTTTCACTGGTTTATTTACAGTGAAGAAAATGTTCTGAATAGAAGACAGAGGTTCTAATGTTCTAGTGGATTATCAAGTAATATGGATTTTCTTCTTTGGAATTATGTGAATAGGATCAATCAATCTGCAGTTCACGGAGTCAAGTATGGAGTGTGTAATATCCCTTTAAACATGACTTGCGAGGGCCCCTCGGTGGATCGGTCAATTAAGCATCTGACTTCGGCTCAGGTCATAATCTCATGGTTCATGAGTCCAAGCCCCACATTGGGCTCTATGTTGACAGCTCAGAGCCTGAAGCCTGCTTTGGATTCTGTGTCTTCCTCTCTCTCTGCCCCTCCCCTGCCTGCTCTCTGTCTCTCTGTCTCTCTCAAAAATAAAAATAAACATTAAAAATTTTTTAAAAATAAAACATGACTTGCCAAATTAAAATGTCTTCAGGAATCAGAGAGTAACATACATAAGTCAAACTGCCCGGGTATAATAAAATGGGAGAGGTGGGGACTGTGGCAACGACTGTGTGTAATAAAATATGGGGTGGGGGTGGGGCTGTGGGAAGCCAGAGGGCTCCGGTGCCCTTACAGGAGGCAATCATCGCTCGGCTCTGGCCCTAGTTGCCAAACAGCAATGTGGACCTAGGGGTGCCAAATGTCCAGATTTTTCAAAGGAAGCTAGAATTTTAATGTGAAGTCCCTGAAAGTTTAAACATTTTAGTTACTGAATTCCAATTTAAAAAACAACACTGCCGGGCAAACAAAACACTTCTTTGACTCGATATAGTCCTCCAAGTTACCAGTTTGTAATCTTTGCTTTAGGACCTTGGAGTCAATGTTTACCAAAACTAATGGACACCTTCATGAAATAGCCAAGCATTTTAACATCCCTTGTTTGCTCATTTATATGGGAAAAAGATCATTTTGGGGGGTGTCCTAAGAACACACAATATTACCTCCCTCTTGTGGTTAATAAACCAAAAGGAAGCAGGTTTCCATTACTTGAAAGAGCTGCACACACAACTTAGATTTAGAGCTTGGAGTTCCTGATTCTTTACCTGGTGCTCCCTCCATCATCTCCTTCTGCCATTCGTACTGACTAGAAGGTCCCAGGCCAAAGCTATTCACATCAACGGATCCACGCGCACGTGGATTTCAGTGCTGGAAGCAGCCCAAGGGTGTAAATATTATCTTAAGAGAAATAGTAGGTTCTGTCTGAACCCTGTTATGTATCAGGGAAAGTAAATGATTGGGAAATTTGGTGTTAGTTCACGTTATCCTGTAATTACAGGATGTGGTTGAAACTGTAAGGACCAGCACATCATAAGAAGTGGAAGAGGTCATATGAAATAGTAATTGGAAAACCACCAGAAAAGCAAAAGGGAAAATATCACAAGGGATTCCAGAGACAATTATGTGTGGTTATTATTACTCATGGATGACAGTATCCAAATGGGATGGTTAATCTTATGTGTCAACTTGACTGAACTAAGGGATGCCCAGATAGCTGATAAAGCATGATTTCTGGGTGAGTCTGTGAGGGTGCTTCTGGAAGAGGTTAGCATTTGAATCAGTAGACTGGGTAAAGATGACCCAACCCAATGCAGGTGAGCACCTTCCAGTCTGTTGGAGGCCCAAAAAGAAGAGAAAGGTGGAGGAAGGTCGAATTTGCTCTCTCCCTGAACTGAGAAGTCCATCTTCTCCTGCCCTACATCTGGTTCTCAGGCCTTTGGACTTGGTTTGGGACTTACATCACTGTTTGCCCTGGTTCTCTGGCTTTCAGGTTTGAGCTGGAACTATATCACCAGCTTTCCTGGGCGCCAGCCTCCAGGTGGCAGATCACGGGACTTCTCCGCCTCCATAATCACATGAGTCAATCCCTCATAATCAATCAAATCAATCTCTCTCTCTCTCTCTCTCTCTCCCCCCCCCCCGTGTGTGTGTGTGTGTGTGTGTGTGTGTGTGTACTTGCTTAATAACTGCTGTTTGGGCACCATTATGTTCCAGATAAATATAAGCAACTGAGAGACAATAGGAGCAAGACAGGCATGGTTCTGGGGGCGCCTGGGGGGCTCAGTCAGTTAAACGCCTGACTCATGATTTCCGCTCAGATCATGATCTTACAGTTTGCGAGATCAAGCCCTGTAGCAGGTGCAGAGCCTGCTTGGGATTCTCTCCCCTCTCTCTCTGCCCCTCCCTCTCTCATGTTTTTTCTCTCTCTCTCTTAAAATAACTAAATAAACATTTAAAAAAAGATAGACATGGTTTCTTTTCTCCCAAAGCTTCCTATAAAGTGGAGGAAACAGACACATACATTAGCAGGAAGCATGAACCCTAAATACTTAAGCCCAAAAGATGAATTAGCACTTGTGTGTGCTCCCCTGCCAAGCATTTGACTAAGCATCATATTGTTCACTTTGTCACAGTTTGCTTCTCAGTGGAAATACTAGCAGTTTGCATTGTAATCCTCTGCTTAGAAATGTAAACTTGGATTTGAGAAAGACATGAGGCTAAGAATGGCATCTTAAACATTAGCATTAGCATAACTAGAAAAGAAGTAAGAAGGCCTGGGTTCTTACCTTGTGTCTCCTACTTAATAACTGTGTGAACTTCGGCAGGTCAATCACCTCTCCAAACCTCAGCTTCTTTTCTTCCTTTTTTTTTTAAGGTTTTGAAAAAACTTTATTTATTTATTTATTTATTTATTTATTTATTTATTTTGAGAGAGTGAGAGAGAGAGAGAGAGAGAACACATGGAAGGGGCAGAGAGAGAGGGAGGGAGAGAGAATTCTAAGCAGGCTCCACACTGCCAGCATGGAGCTGGATGTGGGGCTCAAACCCATGAAACGTGAGATCACTACCTGAGCCAAAATCATGAGTAGGACGTTTAACTTTCTGAGCCACCCAGGCACCCCTCAGCTCCTTTTCTTTAAATAAGAGTCTTAGCCTACCTTTCAGGACTGTTAGGATGAGTTAATGATGTATGCAATAGTGCATTGTGACTCTGAAATGCCTCTATAAATGGTTAGCTTTATTATTATGATTTCTATGCTTCTAAAAACATATTCAAAAGATATCTTGCATACAAAGAGGGAGTCAATGTAAACTATAGACCAGAGTTAGTAATAATGTGTCAGTATTAGTTTATCAATTGTAACAACTATGTTTGTCAATTGTAACAACCATACTGCATTTGGATATTCAAGATACTAATAATAGGAGAAATTGTGTGTGAGGAGGGGGAGAAGGAAAATATAGGAACTCTGGGTACGGCTGCTCAAGTTTTCTATAAACCTAAAAGTGCTCTAAAAAAAAAAAGCCTGGGGGTGCCTGGGTGGCTCAGTTGGTTAAGCATCCGACTTCGGCTCAGGTCATGATCTCACAGTTCGTGGGTTCAAGCCCCGCTTCGGGCTCTGTGCTGACAGCTCGCTCAGAGCCTGGAGCCTGTCTTTGGATTCTGTATCTCCTTCTCTCTCTGACCCTCCCTTGCTCGCACTGTCTCTCTCTGTCTCTCAAAAATAAATAAAAAAAATGTAAAAAGCCTATTCATTGAAAAAAGATCAGAAAGCTCTTTAGTATTACCAATCTGTTAAGTTTATAATCTGCCAAGGAAAGGCATATTTTGTTAGATACTAAACTGAACTAGTTTACCCTGTCAGTCTGCTAAGAGAAGCTTTTTTTTTACAGATAGAACAAAAATGAGCTTTGGTCCAGCCTCCCTGATAAATCATAAATCACACGTCACTGGGGTCAGGTAATTGTGGTTCCCTATACTTGCCAACGGAAGGCACTCACTTTTTGTGACCTGACATGGAAACATATCAGATGTCAGTTTCCCGCACTATCAGAACTTCACTGGTAACTTCACCTAGACCAGCAAGGGTTGGTCAATATATGAGAACTTGGTTTTCTTCCATCTGAAGTCCCCCTTCCATCTTCAAAATGTGCACAGCACCACTGAAAACAAAGTAGCTTTCCCCCTTTATTTGAACTCACTTTGGGAGTGGAGAAGATTTGGTTTTCTAATACAGGATAAGGGCAGGAAAAAGTTCTTAAGTGTTTACCACAGAATACATGTTTGGTTGCAAAGGTTGTTGTTGTTGTTGTGTTGGTTTTTGTTTGCAATGTTTTTATAGTGTTTTCCAATGCTTTCCAGTGCTGAGATGAGTTAATAAAAAGGAGATTACCGCGTCAAGTCAAGTCTCAGTTGTCTGGAATTAACTTCTGTCTCGATCCAGGTATGGACAAAGTAAAGATTAAACTGCACTGTCTTAGAGTAGGGGTCAAAATGGGACTCTTGGGTGGCTCAGTTGGTTAGGCGTCGGACTTCGGCTCAGGTCATGATCTCACAGTTCGTGGGTTCGAGCCCTGCATCTGACAGCTCAGAGCCTGGAGCCTGTTTTGGATTCTGTGACTCCTTCTCTCTCTGCCCCTTCCCTGCTTGTGCTCTGTCTCTCTGTCTCACAAAAATAAATAAAATGTTAAAAAAATTATAGAGTAGGGGTCAAAACAAAAACAAAGTTTGGCATCACTAGAAGAGGCAGGAAAGTAAATTCTGAGACTCCCTGGGAAATCCTCAGAAAAGCCCCTTCTTTAACTTGCTGGATTGCACCATGTAGAAAGACCACAACAAAATGAGACTTTCTCTCTCTTTCCCCACATCTTAGTTTCAATGTCCTCTGATTGATCTCACTTCCTTCCCACTACCCATCTTGAGTTGAGTCCACTCCCATTATTCATAATGGTTATGTTCTATAAAGTCACCATGAACACTGAATTAGTGAATCCTGAACCAGTCCTGCTAAGGGAAATATAAGGAGCATCTGGCTACAACATCAATATATAATCAATACGTAACCTATTTTCTCATGTGTTTCTGTTCAAAAACACCTTATTTAACATATACTGTTGATTCATTAACATTGAACTCACTGCCAACAGCATCGTAACTCAAGCCTGAACAAAGCTTATCTAACACACGTTTTCTACATAGGGCACATCACACCGGTCTCGCACGCAGGAACCCTAGATGCCACTTTAGCATCACGTGGGGGGCAATTTTAAACAGTGCCATCACTAACAAAAAGAACAAAAATTGTGAAAAACATAGCAGTCTGCATTTACAGCATGGGAGTGGGAGCAAGAAGGCAGCGCACTGTCTCGCTCAACCTGAGCTGGGATTATGTACGTTGGGACACTCAACCTTTTCACTGCTCTGAGCATGAGCGTGACCATACTGCAAGTATTGCTTCTGGAATTATGAATAAATTTGATTAAGTAGAATTTGCAAATATGGAATCTGATAATAATGGAGCTCCACGTACTTTCAATCCTTCCTTTCTCCCTTTCTTCCACATCAGCAGCTGTTCAATATTCTCACTTTTCATATGTTAAAAAACTTCTGTCTCCTGCTTCCCTCGAATTACTGCCTTATCTCTCTGCTCTTCTTCTCAGATGAAGTTCTTGCAAGAGAATGTCAAGTCTCATCTCGAAAGAGAGGTTCCCATTTGCTCTCTCCACCTGTCATCTCCTGCTTCTTGCCCATGTCCTTTGGGCCTTTGCATTCCCAACACTCTAGAGAAACTGCTCTTGCCAAAGTTGGTAATGGCTTTCATTTTGTCAAAGTCATGTCCTTGTCTCCTTTAACCTCAGTGAAGCACTCAGCACCAGGGTGAACCAGTCCCGCCCTTGAAGCACTCACTTCCTGGACTTCCAAGCACCACCCTCTCCTGGTTCTTCTCCTTGTGGGGTGTTTAGCTTCTGTCTCCCTTTTTTCACTGTCCTGTCTTCCTCTCTCTGACCTTAGGTCATTGACCACCTTCTCCCCCTGTTCTTTACTCTCCCTAGGTGGTCTCATCACTTGCACGGTTTCAAGTAGACCACGCATGGGCTGATGATTCTCAGATCTATGTCTTCACCCCAAATCTCTCTCCTGGACTCCAGACGCATGTCTAACTGCCAACTCCATGTTACAGCTTACAGCTCCTGCAGGACTGCAGTGTGTTCAGGTCAATGTGTCTAAAGTTGTGCACATCACTTGCCACTCAAAACTGCTGGTTCCTAAATTTCATAGAAGTCAGACACTTGGAAGGCAAGTTTCCTCTTCCCTTCCCTTATCTGACCACACAACCTGCAGCTCTGTTGCCCCGATATCTCTAAATCTACCCACCCCTGATCACACCACTGTCAATACCTTGGCTCCATCAGCCATGATCTTCCACGATAATATTGCAATAACCTCCCTGTTTGTCTTTTGATTTTCATCTTGTCCCTCTTCAACTACTCCCCTGGCAGTGATCTTTCTAAAGTTCAAATATTATTACAAAATCTCCTGCTTAAAGGCTTTCAAGAGGTCCTTGCTGTCCCAGTCTAAAATTCTAACTCCTTATCATGGCTCTTAAGTTGCTCTGTGATCCAAATGGCACTCAGCTCTCCAGCCAAATCTCTCACCATCCTTCCCTTCCAGGTATGGCCCTACATATCATGCTTATATTGACTCTCCATAGTTCCCTAAAAACACTACTTGCTCTTGACTTCAAGCCTTTAGAAGAGCTGGTGCCCCCTAAAACTCTCCATATGCCTATCCCTTCACCTGGGAAACAACCACTCAGCCACTTATAGGTCACTTTTTCCAGAAAGCCCTCTCTGTTGCCCCTTCCCCTAGATCTACAGTAGGGTCTCTTCTCTGTACATCTTCATCACACCCTACCTACCCTGATTGTAGTATCTTTCTGTATTTAATGGAAATCTATCATATCTTTTTTACACCTTTAGATTGGACATTCCCTGAGGCTAGGGAACAGATCTTGTTTATCATTAGGTTCCTGGTTCCTAGAAAAGTGCTTGATATATAATAGGCACTCAATAAATGTTGGCTGAGTGAATAAGTGACTATATCTGGCTCTTGTTTTGGGCCCTTTTCTCTTGTAGCTCCTTAAAAGAAACTGAATAAAACAATGAAAGCATATTAAAAATTACTGTCTTTCATGTCCAGTCTTCTATGTGGGGGGTTTCCTCCACCTATCCTCACTTTTTCCCCCCAAATAAAAATAACCATGATGAGAATGTTAATGGATAACTTGCTAAGCACTTGACAGCATACTGGGCACTTTACTATGCTCTTTGCATGCATAAAGCATTTATTGCTTACTATAACCCTACAGGGAGGTGTTATCTCTGTCCCCATTTAATAGATGAGGAATAAGAATGAGTCCTTTGCCCAAGATCACAAGTCTAATGTGTGGTAGAGTGCATATTACTTTTCATAATTCAACAGGAACAAAATAGTAGAAAACAATGTTTTATTCTTGGGAAGATTTAAGAACTTGAAAGTGTCTTTAGGCTCAGAAATGGATCTGGTGGCTGTATTTGGACTGTGAATGAAACACTGGGGAACATGTATTTCCTGGCCTTTTAGGTGACTTGATGATTATTATTCCTTTTCTCTTTCCCTGAGGAAATTCTTACAATGATGTAGCTGACTTATGGGGGTGGGTGGTAGACCCAATTGTGCTGGGAATGTGACCAGATGTTCAGAACAGGCAGGTGTGAGCACCCTTCAAAGGCCAGCTGGTTGGGGAGGTCTGCTGCCTCTGCTCTCTTGCACCGGCCTTTGCTACTTTGCTTTCCCTTCACCTCATTAACTTGTCCTGTAGAAATGTATCTGGGCACAGTTAGATGTGTCTCTCTTCTCCTTTCGTGATTTCACTCTCTGCCCCATGAGACCTCTAGCCATGATCATAATAGCCCTGTTTATTGAGCACTTACTGTGTGCCAGCCCCTGTACCAAGCATTTTGCTTTTAGTTAATGCATTTCATCCTCACAACTTCCCTATACAAGTAAGATGATCCCGTTTTAGATATGGGAAAACCAAGCCTCAGACAAGCGAAGTTGTATTAGTTCCTATTGGTACTGTAACAAATGACCATAAACTTAGTGACTTAAAACAATATAAGTGTATTTATTCTTATGGTTACAGAAATCAGAAGTCCAAACTTAGTCTCACTGGGGCTAAAGTCAAGGTATTGGCAGAGCTGTTTCTTCTGGAGGCTCTAGGGGGAGGATCTGTTTCCTTTGCCTTCTTCAGCCTCTAGAGGCTGCCGCATCCTTGGATCTCTTTCTCACACCATTCCAGCCTCTGCTTCTGTCTTTACATCCTCTCTGACTGAGTTCCCTGCCTCCCTTTTAGGGCCCTAGGGATTACCTCAGGCCCACCTCGATAATTCAGGTTAATCTCCCCATCTCAAGATCTTTAACTTAATCACAATTGCGAAGTCCCTTTCTCATGTCAGGTAAGCTATTTATAGGATCCAGGGATTAGAATGTGGAGCTCTTTGGGGGGGCTATTATTCACCCTACCACAACGTCACAAAGTATAACTGTAACTTTCCACTACTGAGCCTACGTCCTTCAAGAGTGATTTTTCTTCAGTGAGGCCAAACTTAATCTCTATTCAATAGTGCATTCTAGTTTCAAGGGACCACCTGTTTCTGCCCCCAAACCTTTGCAGATCGAGTGGGAATTCTCAGTGTTGCTATGTATTAGAATCACCCAGAGAACTTTTAAAACCTACCTAAGCCAGGATCCACCCCATATCAATTAAAATCAGAATTGCTAAAGGTGGGGCTTGAGCACTTGGCAGGCTAGAGCCTGTCTCCAGATGATTCTAATACGTAGCTAGCTCTGAGAACCACCACACTAGAGAGAAGTGCTGGCCAACTCTCAGAGCATGAAGCTGAGTCCAAGGGGGAAAGATTATCTATAATGATAAATGGCAAGAAAATGAACTTTGAAGTCATTTATCCCTGGGTTAGCATCCTTGCTTGTGCTGTGTCTTAGCTGTTTGGACTTGGGCAGCTTACCTGATGTATCTGGTCTCAGTTGTTTGTTTCAGATAATAATAATGGCTCCCATGGGTTGTGCAATAACAACTGAGATCATAAACTGAAGTCCTTAGCTGAATGCTGACAGGCCCCCATAGAGGGCAGTGTAGCCTTCTTTGCAACCCACCTCCATTCTGCCTTGAGAAGAGGTTACCATTCATCTCCTAATGATAGAATTCCCTTGGCTCCAATTTTCCAGCTCAGAGAAGGCTGAATTTGCCTACTTGGTTATGTCTGTCTTCCATTTCCTTCTTGGTGTTGTTTTTCATCTTCAGTCTTGGGGTCTTTTTGCATCTCTTGATCATGCTGAGTCCCAGGGACAACAAAGGAAGCCTTCTCTGATCCTTCAATCTTTCAGAAGGTCAGGATGTTACTGGTTCTCTTGGTTGGTGTCAAGCAATCAAGCTGTACACTGAAAAGAGTGCCTTCCACCCTTAGAAGGGAATCGCTCACAGGAAGTGGTTGGGGGTAGAGAGCTGAGAATTTCCCTTTGGGCTGAGGATACAATGAGAAGTTGAAAACATGGCTGCATTGGAGAAATGTTTTTAATGGAAAGAGTTCCCAGGGACGAAGGAATGGGCCAGAGTGCTTCCTACTGAGGGTTTGCTAAAGTGGATAGTCCCTGGTGCTCCTCTCCCCTCCTCTGCTACTTCCCCTTCTTGAAGATATTAGAAAGGGCAGCTGAGATGGAGATGATTCAGCAATTGGGGCTGAGCATGTTTGGCAGGCCCGCGATGCTCCTGACTGCTGTGTTGGGTTAATAGCGTTAATGGAAAGCGTTCCGGGACTGAATGAGGGAGCAGGGCTCTGGCAGGGTCACTTTCCACTAGGGACTGCCAAAACTGATGTCACCAGGGACTTTCATTTGCTCTTAACCTCTCATTCTTTTGGGTGCAGAATAATGGAATAATCCTACTGTGCTCCTTTTGCCAAAGTTTGTTTCTCATCATTCATTCAGGTAGTATCTTATTTTCATCAAGCCTATTATATTACCCAACTTGGGTTTTAAAGATGATTTTGATTTCCACGTCCCAGCCCTTGCTAATGAGTCAGCAGGCATTGAGCAAGCACCTGCTGTGACTGAACATCGTGCTAGCTGATGAGGGAGATGGCCAAGGACACCCAGGCATGCGCCTGCCATGGAATCTAGTTTGGGAACTTAAGAGTCACATGCACAGAATAACATGAGGAAGATGACTGTTGGGAGCTCGTGGAGCAGGGTCACTGAGGTCTCTAGTGGCCCTGGGAAGACAGCATGGAGGAGGTGAGCCCTGAGGAGTGTGGGTAGAACTTAGAGAGAAGAAGGGCATTCCAGATTGGCTCCAGGGCAATTACAAAGATAATAATACCCCAAACAATCATGTAAGCCAGCTATCCGTTGGAGTATCCTGGCCCCCAGATAGCTAGACAATCTGAACACAGGCACATATTTGGCACCTTTCTCAAGGTTTCTGTGTCTCCTGAGTGAAGAGGCGTTAGCTTCCTGAGGTCACCCCAGGCTCTGGGCTCCGCTTTGGTGTGCAGTGTGTCTGCTCCACCTCACTTCTAGTGGCCGAGCCTCAGGGCAGCAGGGTGCTGCCCCTGTGCCTCTGTGTGTGCGTGTGAGCGTGCGTGTGTAGTGTCCTTGGAGAGAAGTCCCTGGTCACTCCCCAGGACCACAGGATCAGAGCAGCAAAGGAGCCGTGGGTACCATGTGAGGAACAACACCCCCCCAACCCCCAGTGCAGCTGGCCATTCCCGCAACCCCCCTGCCCTCTCTGCCACATGCTCAATTTATTCCAAATGGATTCTGCAGCATCTGTGCGTCCACAAAGCGTATTGTCTCCTGAGGAGATGGAGCGATGCCCAGCTGCAAACTTTGGGGCTGGTGGCTGAATTGATGGGCTTATTATCTGGTTAAAAGATTGCAGGCTGAGGTTTTAGAAACTCCCGGTGCCCATCTGGCTTGAGGAAGCATCTGGATCCTGCCGCATCAGTGTGCCGCAAGACCTTCAGGGCCTGCTCCCCACCAGCACAGGCCGTCCTCTGGGCCCTTGCCCAGGTCAGTAGCGCAGGTGTGATTGCTAATTTGGCCACGGTGATGGGCTGGCTGTGGGAGAAGGGCCCAGTTCTGAAATGCTGGCACAAATGCAATGAGTCCTTGATTTTGTGCTACTTAGCAAAGTATCAAGAAAAGCCAAGGCTGAGTGTTCTGGGGGCATAAGAAACACGTGGAAAGAAACTGGAAATTCATCCTTAAAAAAACAAGATTCTATATGAAAATTTTCCCTTCAGAAGGGAAGTGTGTAACAATTCACACTGCCTATTTAAAATTCTGACAAGTGGCCTTATCCAGCTGTTTTTAATGAAACTCTATGTGCCACCCATTGGGAAGATTCAAATGTGATGAAAAAGGTCCATCATTTATATTATAGGTTAGCACCTATCTGAATGCCAAGGATCTATGGGCACTTAATTATCCTTTTTCTATTCCATCAAAGTTAACTCCTGGACTAGTGGATCAAAGCTTTATTGTATTTAAGAATTGCTTGCTGGAGAGGGTAGGGGGGAGGCTTGGGTTGGACCAGGCCCCAGAATTCAGCATTTCATTAAACAACCCCAGACAATTCTAATGAAGGAAGTCCACAGACCATGATTTGGGATATAGCAGAAGACAGTTGGGATTCTGGTTCACACACTTGAATTTAATAAATATTGTATATCATGACCTATGACATCTTACATTCCCCTGCTTTCTCTAATCCGGTTCTCTGTGAGGTGCAGGGGCAGACATTATTCTTATTGTATGGCCAAAGGCTCTAACGCTCAGAGACATTATGATTTGGGATTCACAGCTGGGAAGCACCCAATGGTTGAGACTCCTTGTGCAGTGCTCTGTCTTCTAGCCTCTGCCACCTCACCTTCTGCCTACATGGCCCGCTGTGCGATGGTGTCAGCACTTCTTCCCATCTCTTTGTCTAGGTTCCAAATTATTAAAAGTGGAAGAGAGGAAAAGTTTCTCCACACTGCTTTGTTAGAACTAAATCTTTGGTTAGAGTGAGGCTGTGCTTGATAAATGTTCAATTGTCTGGTCGTTTCAACTCAGTACTCTAAGCCAGGGGAGAAGGATCTACGTACGCTGTTCCTACTTGGATGGCAGCAATACCAAACAAAAGTCACTCAAGGAGTTGCCTTCCCCCTGTCACCAAGCACACATAACCATGTCCCCACTCCAGAACTCCCTCTGACCCTTAGGAAAGAGTCTGATAGTTGAAGAAAACTTTTCTTCAATGAGATCAAGTCTATTTAAAGTATTTGAAAATGGAATGCTATTCCCAAGAGTGATCAATGGACAAAAGCTGTCCAGAATGCAGGAAAAGAACTCAGGGGAAGAACAAAGGATTGGGGGCCACTTTCCAACTCCAGTTGTGTTGATAAAATCATAACAGTTACCACTATCAACCAATTCCAGTGTACCGGGTGCTGCAGTCCTCACAATAAGTGATGCGTTGAGCATCAGCGTCCCCATTTTATAGACAGAGAAACTGAGGCTCAAAGATGTCAAGGGCTTTGGCCCAGGCCATGCTGCTAATGAGTACCAGAAGTGGGATTCTAACCCAGGCCTGAGCCCTGGAATTGTGACCCCTATAAGGCCTTGACTGTGAGATGGGAATGAGATTGTTAACATGAGCATGTCACGTAAGCCAAGTTAACCAGCTTTAGCTCAGGCCCCAACCCTGGGAGCTGGCCTCCATTCTTCTCTTCCTCTCACGCCCCACGTCCCATCCTGTTGACTCTACCTCCGCATATATCCCTAATCCTATCAGTTCCTTCCTTGCCATCACTCTCAACCTCTCCTCCATCGTCTCTGGCCTGAATGATTCTAGAACCTCCTGTCTGGGTTTCCAGCCTCTACCCTTGGTCCCTGTGGTCTTCCCTCAACAAAGTGGCCACAGTGATTCTGTTCAGATATAGCTCAGCTCTTGTAACTCCTTTGCACAAAACTCTATACTGACTCACCATTTCCCTGAGGGTAAAAGTCAGGTGCCTCTGGTGGCCGTGGGTCCTGTGCACCTGTCCCCCTGCCATTCCCCCCCTCCTCCACTCTCCTCTTCTTGGATTTCATCTTCCCCTACTTGCTCTGCTCCAGTGTATGCTTGGGGGCAAGGGGGGTGCGGATGCCCCTGGTACACTCGCACCTCAGAGCCTTTGCACTTAGCTCTGCCTGCTCCCTAGAGCAGCCTCCCACCCTCCAAACCCACGCGGTCTCCTCCCTCCCTCCTTCAGGTCTTTGCTCAGATATCTCCTTCTCAGGGAGGCCCTGTTTAAAACTGCACCCCCCCCCACACTCTCTGCTCCCCTCATTTTATTCTTCCGTATCTGAGATATGTGTCTCTATGTTTTTAAAACTGTGATAAAATACACATGCCACCTCTTTTTTTTTTTTTAAATAGTGCTCAGGTGGCATTAAGTGCCTTCTCACTGTTGTGCAACCATCGCCACAACTCTTTTCATCTTGCACGAGGGAAACTGTCTTCATTAAACAAATGTCGTTTCTCCTCCCGCAGCCTCTGGAAACCACCATAGTATTTTTTGTCTCTGCGAATCTGACTATACTCGTATCTCCTATAAGTAGAACCATACAGTAGTTGTCTTTCTGTGACAGGTGTATTTCACTTAGCATAATGTCCTTCCAAGTTCATCTGTGTGGTAGCATGGGTCAGAATTTCCTTCCTTTTATTTTATTTTTTAAATGTGAACATTAACTTTTTTAAATTTTTTAAATTTACTTTTTATTTATAGTTTATTGTCAAGTTGGTTTCCATATAACACCCAGTGCTCTTCCCCACAAGTGCCGTCCTCCATGTCCATCACCCCCCTTCCCTTTTCCCCCTCCCTTCTCAGCCCTCAGTTTGTTCTCAGTATTCAAGAGTCTCTCATGATTTGCCACCCTCCCTCTCCCTAACTCTTTTTCCTCCTTCCCCTCCCCATGGTCCTCTGTTAAGTTTTTCCTGTTAGACCTATGAGTGAAAACATATGGTATCTGTCCTTCTCTGCCTGACTTATTTCGCTGAGCATGACACCCTTGAGGTCCATCCACATAGCTACGAATGGCCAGATTTCATTCTTTCTCATTGCCATGTAGTATTCCATTGTATATGTAAACCACATATTCTTGATCCATTCATCAGTTGATGGACATTTAGGCTCTTTCCATGATTTGGCTATGGTTGAAAGTGCCGCTATGAACATTGGGGTACATGTGTCCCTATGCATCAGCACTCCTGTATCCCGTGGGTAGGTCCCCAGCGGTGCTATTGCTGGGCCATAGGGGAGTTCTATTCCATCGTGTTGTATATATCAATTAAAACAGACTTGGGATGATTCAGGAAATAGCAGGACCGGCCAACACACATGGACTGAACCCCACTATGTGCCAGGCCCTGTGATAAAGCATCACAGTCCACAAGCCAGTGTATTCTCATTCGATAGGTGATGAAAGTGAGGCTTTCAAAGTTTAATTTACCCATCCCTTATCGTATAGGGAGTAGTGGCAAAGCCAGGACTTGTGTCTGAGTGCTCTGAGATGGGTTAGCAAACCATAGCCTGGGGGCTGAATATTGCCTGTTTCTGTATATCCCTTGAGCTAATAATAGTTTTCAAAGGGTTTAAACAACCCCAGGAAAAGGAAGAACAATTTGCAACAAAGACCATATGTACAGTGCAGTGCCTAAAATTCTTCCTGTCTGGCCCTTTACAAAACACAACTCGTCTGTCAGCGACCCATCCTTTATCAGGGAGGGAGAACATTTACTGTCTCACATTCCTTGACTCATTCTAACCCTCAGATCTCTGTTCCTACATATCCCCCAAGAGACTTGATGCTTGTTTTGATCTAGCTGACAACACACAAGTGTGGGAGTTCTACAGAAATCCCCGGGGTGGGGGTGGGGGCCCTCCGGGCCCCGCCAGAGGATGAAGAATATGAAGTCTTTAGCTTTTGGGTGCCTCTCTTTTCATTGGCTTTAGGGTGTATGTAAAATTTTCAGGTGCTGAAGATTTCTGGAAGCCTAATCGCTTAAGGGGAGTGTGGTTTGTAACATTAGTCTTCTGACTTGAGTATCATATTTGCTAAATAGGTAAACAGACAGGTGTTTGAATAATGCCCTGCTTTCCCAGGATCATATTTCTAGGAATGCCAAATACCCAGCACCTAGAACTTGACTTTGAAGTCAGAGAAAAGGGTCTCTAGGGGCATCGTTGTAGTTTACTCGAAGCAGGGACAGACAAGGACACATTCTTGGACCTTGATCTAAGCAATGAGTATTCATTAGGGAGCAGATTAGCAGCGAGGAGAAATGACAGCAGACAGCAGCGGGGAATGAGCAGCGCTGCCAGAGAGACAGACTGACAGACTTCACAGCAAAGCAGGCTGAGGCCACACAGTGTGGAGCCCGTGTCCCCACACATCCCTAGGGCACCCAAGGGAGTGAATCACATAGAATGACTGATGCCTTCCATGAACTGGGTATGTGAAGAAAAAAAGAATAATTCATGTTTTCACTTGCAAAGTTAAAATTAAAATACACTTGTAGTTCTCAGTTGAGTTCCAACTTAAAAATGGAACCATGATGAATTAATTCCATGCATTCTGCATGTGATAATTGAGAAGGACACAACAGAATAAAAAGTCTGATGAAGGTATTAACATAAATAAGTCGGTTGGGTGTCCAACTTCAGCTCAGGACATGATCTCGCGGGTTCGGGAGTTTGAGCCCCACATCAGACTCTGTGCTGACAGCTCAGAGCCTGGAGCCTGCTTCGGATTCTGTGTCTCCCTCTCTCTCTGCTCCTCCCCTGCTCACGCTCTCTTTCTCTCAAAAATTAATAAATGTTTACAAAAGTTAAAAAAAATAAATAAAATAAACAAGGAAACTGGTATCAACAGACTTCAGATATCAGGTAATTTGTTCAAGGCCATTAATTTTGTTACTGACAAAACCACAGTTCTCTTGACTTTCAGGTTAGCATTGCTCACTGTTTCCACCCGAAGTCCGTCAGTAAACTCCCACCTACAGGCCAGATTCAGCCAACCACCTGATTTGTAAATAAAGTTTTATTGGAACCTGGCCCCACCCATTAGTTTACTCTTGTCCCTGCTGCTTTTGTGCTACAATGACACAGTGGAGTAGTTGGCACAAAGACTCGTCCTTGCTCTTCTATGTACTTCACATTTCCGAGTATTATTTTCTCATCTATAAAGTAGACCTGCTGATATCTTTGATCATTTTAGGGGTCCATTTGGAAATGTATGTAAAATGCCCATTGTAGCTTCTGACATATAGCTGAGGCTCAAAGGATGATGCAGATGCAAGTGACGGAAACCCAAATTTAACTCTAATGAAGAGGAGAATTCACTGGCTCATGTGGGTGGGAAGGAGAGTTAGGGTGACCCAGAAGACTGAAGGGGAAGAATGGGCACCTGGGCCTCTGGGACCAGAGCTGGAAGTCGAGATCACCAGGACTCAGTCACTTTCTCTCTTTCTCTGTGTGTGTGTCTCTCAATCTCTGTCTCTCTCCCTCTCTGCCTGGCTTCATTTGCAGATGCCTTCACCTTATGGCAGAGAACATGGCTGTAGAAGTCCAAATTCAGATACTCTCCCTGACCTCCCCCAAAACAAAACAAAACAAAACAAAACAAAATCTGTCTTTTCTACTAGCTTTCAAATATCAATCTTTGGTTGGTTCTTTGGTTGGTTCAGTTTGGGTCATGTCATGAGTCTAACCCTTTAACCAAACTCTGATGGCTAAATGGCCCATCAAGATTTGCGCTCCCTTTCCCAAGTCATGGAGCTCTTTCTGGGAAGCAGCCGCCCAGACAAGGACTTCATTTCCCAGCCCCACTTGCATCCAGATGAGGCCATTAGTTACATGACCTCATCTAAACTAATTCTTATCAGAGGAATGTGAACAAAATTAATATGTGTAACTCCCAGGCCATGGAGGTTATGAAACAACGTACCTTTTCCATCCCCTTGGTGCCATTCTATCAGTAGATATTAATGCCCAGGGATATCTTGGGAATATTTGTTGAAAGACAGTTGATCTCTGAATGACTGTGTGGAGCAAAACCACCTCCTTTCCCAATCTGATCTTGATGGCTTAAGACTGTTTATGTGAGCAAGAAACAAACTTCTATTGTAATTGAGCTGTGATACCTTTGGAGGCCTGTTGTTATGGCAATTGACCTACCCTAACTAAAACACATACTGTGTTGGGACTGGCTTGGTCTCATGCTCATCCTTGTGACAGGGGAAAGGAAGACTGGCAGAATCTATTACCAGAAGAAAGGAGAGAGAAGAAACATGTAGGAAACACCATAAAGGAGCAAGGGAATTACTAGTATAATTTATAAAAATTAGTAACTATTTTGTGATTTATTACCATTAATAAAATGTTCACAATGTTGCATCATCATAAACATGGGCTTACTTTGAGCCCATGATCTGAACGAAACTGTTTCATTAGTCTTTTAAGCTTTCTCAAGTTCCCTCTTAATGGAAGGATTTTGTCTTACAATAAACAGAAAACCTGCTCCAAGGGGTCAGAAGTGATGCTGTTCGGGGTGTTTGACCACCATGCCCTATTGATCCCTTTGATGGGGGAGCAGTGAGGGGATGCTGATGGCCTTTCTTAGGATCCCAAACATCCTCTCATGTTCTTTATTCCACAGACAGGACCAGGGGCTTTGAAGGCCTAGGGGCCTTTATATGGTATAGCATCAGACTCCATAGGTTTAAGGGCACTGTCCCCAACAAGACTGCCCCCACTTCAGTTCCCAGGCCACCAGCACTTCTTTGTCTTTAAAAAAAATTTTTTTTAATGTATTTATTTTTGAGAGAGAGATAGCGTATGAGCAGAGAGGGACAGAGAGAGAGGGAGACACAGAATCCAAAGCAGGCTCCAGGCTCTGAGCTGTCAGCACAGAGCCTGACACGGGGCTCAAACCCACAAACCATGAGATCATGACCTGAGCCAAACTTGGATGCTTAACTGACTGAGCCACCCGGGCACCCCAGGCCACCAACACTTCTCATCAATAAACTACAAATCTGGGGAGTGGGGTTCTCAGAACCTCTCACATTTGATAATTTTCTGGAATGAGTCACAGAACTCAGGAAAGTCTGTACTTATGATTTTAGTTTTATTATAAAGGATGCAAGTCAGGACCCATCAAAGGAACAGATACATAGGGCAAGATCTGAGAGGGTCCTGAATGCAGATCTTTTGTGCCCTCTTCCCGTGACATCAGGGCACATCACCCAACTGGCACATCAATGCATTCATCAAGCATACTGGAAGTTCCACCAAACATCTGTGTCCAGAGTTTTTATTGGGGTGTCCTTAAATAGGCATAACTGAATCATTGGCTATGTGATTAAACTCAATCTCTAGGCTTCCTTCTCCCTCCAGAGGCGAGGCTGTTTCACAGCCCGAACCTTCTAATCACATGGTCAATCTTTCTGGTGATCAGCTCCCATTCTGAGTCATCTCATGTTTCAGTTCAAACTCAGGTGTGATCCAATAGGCTCATGAGTAACAAAGCTATTCTTATTACATGCGGAATTCCAAGGACTTTGAGTCTCCCTCCCAGGAACCAGGGACAAAGGCAAGTCAAACTCTCCATTGTACAACAGATGGGTTATCGATACAAAGGGTTTGTTTGTTTGTTGTAATTAGACTTAGGTAAATTGAAGTCTAGTTTCTATTTAATCAGGTGAATTAATGCCAAGAAATAAAACTGGGGATTATAGTGAGGGTATTGCTGTTGGAAAGTTGTCAATGGAGTTAACACACTGTTTTCTATCAGAGATCAAGCCATTCCAGTTTCCAGAAACCAGAACAGATTCTCCTGAACTCTTCCTGTATATAAACACAAAGTCTTCCACTAAGCTGTCTTCCATATAAGCAGGAGAATCATATGAGCACTTCGATTTTCATGAGGGAACGTGAATTCTACCACTCACCCATATATATACATACCTGTGAACCAAGAATATGCTACTACTAACTGCTAACATTACTGAGTGCTTACCATGTGCCAGGGACTGTATTAAGAGCTTCATGAACATTATTTAAACCTTACCACAAACATGTAAAATCAACATTATAATCATCCTCATTTTATACATAAGAGACTTACCTAACGTCACACAGCTCAGAAGTGGTAGAGTCCGAATTTAACCCCAGATGTCTGACTCTTTTAACCACTGCATTTGAGCCCATTCCTGAAAAGAGCCCAGTGGAAATGGAAATGGGATTTAGGGGAGAGGATTTAAGGGATGTGGTATCTATTTATTCATCTATATATTCTAAGTGTTCTTGGGTGGAAGTTTTCATATCTACACCACACACCTCAAAAACTACCTTCAGTAAATCATATTTTTTTTAAATTTTATTTATTTATTTTTTAATTTACATCCAAGTTGGTTTGCGTATAGTGCAATAATGATTTCAGGAGTAGACTCCAATGATTCATCCTCTATGTGTAACACCTAATGCTCATCCCGACAAGTGTCCTCCCTAATGCCATTACCCATTTAGCCCATCCTCCCACCACAACCCCTCCAGCCACCTTCAGTGTGTTCTCTGTATTTAAGAGTCTCTTATACTTTGCCCCCCTCCTTATTTTTATAATATTTTTGCTTTCCTTCCCCTATGTTCATCTGTTTTGTATCATGTTTTAATGTTGTTGCTTGACTATTGTAATGCTGGGTACAAGAAACAGCCTAAATTCCTTGCCTGAATTCTTGGTGAAACTTCTGTGGAAGACACTGATGAATCCAAGGACAGCTGTGCCCTACTGATTACGCCCTATGGAAATTTCTCTGAGTTTTCTACATGGTAAAAATCTTCTGTCTCCTGAAAAACTGCTATAAATCTGCCTCTTGGATTTCATTGTTTCAAACAATCTCATTGTTTATATCTGCAGCTATATTGCCCCAAATTTTTAATATAATTTTATATGCTGGTAGAGCAATTATAGGGACTCCAATGGTCAGAACATTTGCTTTTTAATTTTTTTTAATTTTTGCTTAATCCCACTTTATCTGTTTTTATTCTCATTTTATTAAAATCCTATTTTGGGCACATTACTTAAACCCTCAAGTTATTTTAGACTAGAGTAAAAACAAATATTCTTGATATTTGTTGATTATTATAAATCCCATCCATGAATGATCAAATTTTATATTAATAAAATAAAATCAACATTAAAATTATACTGAACTGAGTATAATCTTTGTCCAATTATTTGAATTGTATTTTGGGATCTTTCCATAATTCCACAATATTATTATTAATATGATTTATTAACTATCAGTTAAATATTTCTACTTGATAATGATAATGATGTTGATATAATAATAATTATGAATATTTGCATATTGATTAATTCAGTAAAGATTGAATACTTCTGTGTACCAGATAAAGGAAGTTTATATTCTAAGGGGTGGAGTTATTAACGGTCCAAATTGTGTTCTCTGCCCCCCAAACTCACAAGTTGAAGTCTTAAGCCATAGTACTTATTTGGAGAGAGACAGTCTTTCCAGAGGTATTTAAGTAAAAATGAGGTCATTAGAGTGGGCCCCAACACAATATGACTGGTGTCCTTCTGAACGGGAAAAGTTGAACAGAGGCGCACATAGAGGGAGGCCAATATGAAGATGCTCAGGGAGAAGACGGCCATCTACCAGGCAAGGAGAGAGCCCAGAACAGATTTGCCCTCACAGCCGCAGAAGGTATAACTCTAGCAACACCTTCATTGTGGACGTCCAGCCTCCAGAACTGTGAGACAATCCATTTCTGTTGTTTAAGCCATCCAGCCTCTGGTCCTTTGTTACAGCAGCCCCAGCAGACAAATACAGGGGTACAGGGCTCTGAGATGAGGAAGAAGTTAATGAGTGCAAGCAACAGAAAAGCATCCAGTTCATCCAGAGCCGAGTGGGTGAAGGAGAGAGGAGAGAGAGATTAAGGGGATGTATGTGAACATTTGCTTGAGTCCAAAGCCGGGCCTGTGAACGTGGCATTGGATAAGCTCCTATAAGAAAAGGACCTCAAAATATCATGGCTCAAGGAGGATAAAAGTTTTTTTCCCTTCCATTCAATGGAGCAAAGGAAGATGAGAGGGCTAGAGCTGGTACAATGGAACACCGCTGAACAGACCTGCCATTTTTTTAAAAAAATGTTTATTTTTGAGAGAGAGAAAAAGAGAAAGAGAGATAGACAGACAGAGCTGGACATGAGGCTTGAACTCACGAACCGTGATATCATGACCTGCGCTGAAGTTGGACACTTAATTGACTGAGCCACCCAGGTGCCCCAGATCTGCCATTTCTAAGTGTGTGTCTTCTTTCTCTGGGTCCCAGGCAATTGCTCCAACTGGTGCCATGCCCCAGCCAGTGACAGGAAGAGGAAGAAAAAATGGAGGCAGGGAGCTTCTGTACCAAAAAAAAACAAAAAACAAAAAAAAAAAAACAGCATAATTTGGAAATTGCACACGGAGCGTCTGCTCTCAACCCACTGGCCAGAGCTCAGCCAGGTCACTACACCTGTTGCCATGGAATCTAGGATGGGTGGTTGCTAGCTACCGCTGGAAGAGTCCTGTTTCCAAGAATTTCCTTGGAAAGTTGTGCTTCTAAAAGTGAGAAAGAAGAAGTAGCCTCTGGGAACCATTAGCAATGTCTGCCCCAGCCCAAGCTCAGCTAGCTGGAAGGCTGGACACGTCTTAACCTCTTCCTTCAAGGAGAGGTGGTCAAGGCAACAAAGTGGACTATCTCTTGTCTTCTATCATCTCTCCAGTGATTTTCCAAGAATGGCTCTTCGAATGAGATGAGTGGCCAGAGAGTGGGGGCGGAGCCTTGTCTCTCCCATTTCCAACACAGCCCTGGATGATCTCTCTGCCTCACCTGCAATAACCCCTCCCCAGTCACCATGTTTTCTGCCATTTGAGCCTTGTCTTGAATCCTTCGCGCCTGCGAGCCGCCAGAGGCAGGCAGTTTAAGTGTTTGGCATGCTCTGCAAACTCCGGCACTCTGAACCTTTCCTGCATGTCAGAAGCATTTATTAATATCAGTGCTAATAATAGTACCTCGCAGGGGTGGGCTGGCTGAAACGTGCAAGACGGCAGCGTTTCCCATTACTGTGCTTTCATTGTTCACCAGCACATGACAGGCGGGGATAAATTCAGACTTGCCTTTTCAGTACTGTTACTTGGGTTACTGATCCCATTACTAGAAGTCCTTCTTTGCTAGCATCCGTAGAAACAAGCAGCAAATACAGGCTGTAGGGTATTCTCATGGTCCATTTATACAGGCTGAAATGGAAAAGTCAGATTGCTGTGGAAGATAAAGTTTCCAACTCTGTAGCCCAAGGTTGTCTTGAAATGGAGTGGGCATAAAGGCTGAGTACAGGCTGGATCTTGCCTGCCTTCTTGGTTGCACTATGGAAAAGGATGAGCTGAGAAAGCAAAATTACCTGCCTATGAGATCTGTACCCCCATCTCTCATTCTTTGACTTTAAAAACTCCCTCTATGTGGACCTGTATACATTGATGTAAATTGCTGACCTTATCAAACCCAGGTTTATGTCAAGAACTATGCAGAGAGCTTTCCATGCCTTATCCTTTATGAACCTCACAGCAACTGATTGCTGTAGGTGCTATTGTTATCCCCATTTCATAGACGAGGACACTGAGGCTCAGAGAAGTCAATGTTGTGTGTTTGAGATAGCACAGCTGGTAAGGGGCAGAGCCAGCATTTGAACCCAGACCCCAGCCTGTGACCCCAATCCCCTACTGCCTGTTAAGATGGACACTGGAGAGTTCGCATGCAACCTGCAGCTGCTTCTCCCCACCAGGGCCTGGCAGCTAATGGCCATCCGTACTGTGGAAAGCAAAGCGGACCTGGGGAAAACCCCCGCCGCTCCCCTGACCTAAGCTGATCTAGACTTGCTCCCCCACTCTCCTCCCCTTCACAGGTCTCTGTCACCCCACTGGGTTCTGCAAGGTGCTATCTCCACATTGTCTCCATCACAGCTTCAGCTGCAGTACAGGGTCAGTTCGTCCTCTGCCGGCTGGCCTTGGACCCCAGGTAAAGCAGACTGTGCTCTGAACTCGGAAACAGGGATTCACAATGAACGATCAGCGCCCCACTGTTGGGGTATCCTATAGGCCTTCCATGAGAAACGGAGTCGGCAAAAACACCACCTTGCAAAACCTGCCTGTTGAGGACGATGTACCTGTCACGTGTGAAGGGACTCATGGCCACAAGAACGCAGTGGAAATGAAGGGCACCCGCCCGAGATTCAAGCGAAGCAGGTGCTTAGAAGAAGCAAGAAGGTGCTTAGAAACAGGAGGTTTCTAAGCACCTCCTGTCGGTACCATGTTAGACTCCAGCACCTGCCTGATCTCGTGCAAACCTCAAACTTACTCTGCGAGGCAGGCTGTCTAACTGATGTTTTACAAATGAGAAAACCGAGGCGAGGTAGCTCGAACAGCTTCTCAAAGGCTATTTGGCTTGTACATGGAATATTCAGTCACCAGTCCAATGCTCTTTCCTTATCTCTGTTACTAATTTACTCTACAGTCTTACAGGGAAAAATTCTTACCCTTATTTTCATGTTTAAAATGCAAGGGTTAGATCAGACCAATGTTTTCTTGTTTCTTTTTCTTTTCTTTTATTATTTTCTTTTATTTTTATTTTCAAACCAGTGTTTTCTAATTGTGCTCTAAGGTGGTTTATAGCCACAGGCTATTGAGCTACTCAGATTTTGATTTTGGCCTCAACTTTAAAAAAAATTTTCTTTAATGTTTATTTATTTTTGAGAGAGAGAGAGAGAGAGAGAGAGAGAGAGAGAGAGAGAATGTACATGAGTGGGGGAGGGGACAGAAAGAGAGGGAGACACAGGATCTGAAGCGGGCTCCAGGCTCTGAGCTGTCAACACAGAGCTGGACACGGGGCTCAAACTCAATGAACCATGAGATCATGACCTAAGGTGAAGTCAGACACTTAACTGACTGAGCCACCCAGCCGCCCTTGGCCTCAACTTTTAAGAACTACTTGAGCATTTTGCAAATTTATTGAGCAACTACTATGTGTTGGGCATTGTTCTAGACAAAAGGGGATAAATCAAGAATAAAGTATCTGATCTCAGGGAGGCTTTGAGCAGAGACAGAAACAAGTAAGAAGATAATGTCAGTGTTAAACCCAATGAAGGAAATAACTAAGGTGCTCTGACAGAAAATAAGAGAGGCATTTTACTTAGAGTGGCTAGGGAAAGCTTCTTTGAGTTAAAACTTAACAAGAGAGGAGCTGGGCCAGGAGCATTCCAGGAAGAAGAAACGGCAAGTGCAAAGGTCCTGAGGCAGGACAGGCTTGGGACAGTCAAGAAACGGAAATCATCCCTTTGTTGCAGACGCATAGTGGCTGAGGGGAAAAGTGGACAAAGGAAAGAGAAAAGAAATCACACAGGATCTGTAAGGACTTGAGAGTAAGGAGCAAGTAATAACTTTAATAATAATTTCAAACAACAAATTTACTAATAAAATTACCAGTAATTCACAAAACCTGTGCTATGCCGTTCACTTGCATTAACTAAGGAGTTGGGAGGTTTAGTGACCTTGAGCAAGTTAGCAAAATTTGCTAAAACTCAGTTTCTTCATCTGTTAAATGGTGTTAACAAAGGCTGGGATGCTGGGCAGATTAAATGAGTTAACTCAGAGTCCCCACTTGGAGATCGCTGACTTCTTGTCAGATTCAGGAGGACGACGACTTCCAGCTAAATAAAGCCTTAGGAGCCAAGGGCATCAGAAAATCAATCAGAAATGAAAACAAAGCATTCCTGAAAGGACTATGGCCCTCAGTAGGGTATGTCTCAGGACCTTGGCAGGCATATTACTTCACTGTCTGCTTTGGAACTTTCTCTGGGTCCTGGAGAGCCCAGATTAAGATTATATTCTAGGCAGGCCCAGTGAGGTTTGGTGCAGGGCCTAGGGGAAGGGTGGTGACCCATTGAGCAGCCGTTTTTTTTCACCCCTTCTCCAGGCCAGCAGAATTCATTGCTCACCACAGAGGCAGAAAATGCAAGCTCTCACTTGCACGACCTCCCTTGCAGTGCTAGCCACTGTCATGTGACCCCATGTCAGTAAACTAAACCAGAGGGGAACTCTGCTATAGACTCTGTGACAAAAGAAAGAGCTAAGAGGAAAAGCTGCATCTACTTCTTCCTATGTTTAAACGTGCTTTTGTCAAGACATGATGTACGGAGCCTTGGCAGCCATACTGCAATAACGAGGGAAAGGACCAAGAGATTTTCAGAGAAACCCTGACATGGTTGAGCCACTAATTCTGCTTGGAATCACCTCCCTCTGGACCGCTTGTTATGTGATTTATGTGAGAAAAGTAAATCTCTTTAATTTAAGCCAACATAGCTGGATACTTTGTTCTGTGCCATTAGGAGCATTCTAACATATCTCTACTCCCTTCTGCTTCCTTCCATTACCCTCACCTTTGGAAAAAAATCAGAGACTTCTCTCCACTTGCTCAGTGATGCCACAATTCCTCAAACAGAAGACAAGACTTGGCATTTCTAGGATGAATTTAGGTCTACTTAGTCCAGGATTCTTCTGGAAGAGTTCTGGTTTATCCCTATTATTCTGGGCGTAATTTTAAAGAGTGCTAAAAATATTCCTGGATGGAGGATAAATTATATGGCCACTCTATTTTTTGTTTTCAAAGAGGAAAGGCTTAAGTATGAACACAACTGCGCACGTGCCAGAGAGAGCACCTAGTTTTCAGTTCACAGCAAAGGGGTAAGCGGCTAATGCCAGGGTTTCAGAGCAGGGAGAAAAGAAAGTTCGCAGTGTGAGAGGGCTTCCCCGGAGGAGGGAGAAGCCCCAGAAACAAGAAACTGGGAGCTCTAAAAGCAAACTTCACCCACTGTCTAGATGTTCCAGTGATCCTCTCTGCTCGTAAGAACACGCAAAGCCTTTGCTGCTGTGTTACCGTTCTTTATTTTCTCTCCCCACGCCCAGTCCACCTTCCACCGGCGCCCAGGGGCTTATTGGAGCCCACCGCTTGCCAAAGGAGTCTCAAACTCTCGCCTGTGTTGTTGTTGTTGTTGTTTTTTCCCCAAACCCAGTTACTCCCTGTTTTTCTGAAAAATTTCCAAGGTCGCCGCAAGATTGACACAGGTGTTATATAAAGTGATAAAGTCACTCTCACTCGTGCTATTTCAAGTCCATTTTTTTCCAGACCTTTTCAGACCCCTCAAAACTTGAAGGTATTCAGTGTGCACGCCACCCCTGTCCCCTCCTCTTCAGGCACATTTCCTGACCCCCAGCTAACTGAGAATTAGGCCTGCCTCTGCCCCTCCCCCACTGGGTTGAGGATGATTTACCTGCCTCCTGTGCTAATACAGACAAGCCGCAAACACGGCTGTTTATCCCTGCTGGCAACAAGTATTTAAGTGCATAAGTTAGTCTTGATTTAAATGATGCAGGCTCATTATCTGTGAGAAAACAGGGCTGCCCCATACACCTTTTAGAACGATGCGCTTTGTCCCTGAAGCCCCGCTAGCTGTCCCTGGGAAGCGGACTCCAGGAATAGAATCAGCCTGTGTGCTCTCAGGAGCAGCACAAAGAAGGGAGGCGGCCAGCTAGAGAGGCTGTGGTTTCCAGCCAACCTGCTGGGACAGGGGACAGGCAGGGGGCCTGATGGGGAACCACCTGATTCGTCTTGATTCTGAAATGGAGACAGTAGAGGAGACTTTCTTTTATCTAGCCTTCTGCATCTGGCCATCCAAGTGCCAGTTAGGGCTCATGCAGTGGTAGGAAGTGGGAGAAAGGCAAGGGGCTCAGGCCGTGCGGGCAGGGAGGCTGGCTGGGGTCAGAGGGGCACCTGGGCTGGGATCTGTGATCACTGTAACCTGAGCTACATGGGGAAACTGACAAGCCCCTTGGAGGAGGCACTTCGATCTTCAAAGAGAAAATCTTTTAATTCATCCAACAATAATTATCTGAGCCTACTACATACTAGGCACTGAATTAAGATCAGAGGCTACAAGGGTGAACCAAACACATTCCTGGACTCCAGGAAGCTTTCCATTTCCTGAGAATTTCAGACAAGATAACAAGCAGTTATATGGAGAGTGTTAATGCTACTGGTTAAAAAAAAAAAAAAATGATCCAGAAAGATAGCTGTGTGCCCTTTCAATGTCATAGTAAAGCATTGTCTAATAGGCCAGTCCAAAGGCCATCCGACACCCTTAATTTGGCTAACGATTACTACTGGCTAGGGTCTAGACCTTGAAAAATTAGATCTTAATTTGCAGAAAATCGGTAAGTTGTAAATGATTTTTGCCTGGTAGAGACGTAGATGATTTTCTGTTCATGGGAAAAGACCTCTCCTAAGGATTATGATTTTATTGCCTACAGGACATTATACTACATGTAGTTTAGTATCTAAATTACCAATCTGATGCCAGCATTCTTTCTTCCACTGGCTACATATTAATCAATTTCTTATATGTCCCTTTGATCCAGCCTTATCACCCTGCTGGTTCCCTCGTTAATGAGTTAAATAAATCTTTGGCATAGGCTCATGATGTGTTTTATGAGAGTTGTGCCTTTAACTTTCTGGAGATCATAATTTGCCACTGCCTTAGAGGTAAGACGCTAAGGGGTCACAGATGAGGGACACCAAACTCAGTCTTGCTGGCTTAGAGGTTTCTCAGAGACGTCATCTAAAGTCAGATAGGAAGGGTTGAAGGAGTTGGTTAAACAAAGATGGAAGGGGGGATTGGTGTACTAGAGAGAAGGACATAGATTATGCAAAGGCTGGAGAGGAAACACCTGTATTAACACATCACGAAGCCCAAGAATGTGAGTGGTGAGAGGCAAGGCTGGAGAAATAAACAGCAGCCAGATCACGGAGGACCTCAGTGCTACACCAAAGAGCTTGGTCCTTTATACAGAGAGCATTGAGGAGTCACTAAGGAATTTTTAAACAGGGACACAACATAGCTGGATTTGACTCCTGGGTTTGCTGTTTCATAACCCAGGTGGAAATCATCATGTGTAGACTAATCACAGCATGCTGAGGTTGCTAATAAAATTCTACACAATTCCGTCTCATTCCACTTTGTTCTATAACTGGAATTAAAAGACATATCAGTGAATAGATTCATGGAGAGATTTCTATACTTTAGCTGGAATGCCCAACAATGGATATTTACCACTTGTAAGGTTTTCTTTCTGTATTCTAGTCAAAAGTAAAAATAGGAAAAACAGACGTGCCAAAAAAGCAAGGCCCACATATTTCAAAATAACACTCAAAGCAATGGACAAATCAGAGCTGAAGGAAGAGACTCCAGAGACCAGCGATTAGATGAAATTGCTCTGGTCAGAAAGGTTGCTGCTGCCTTCAAGTTTCCTTAGCCAGATGTTTCCATTTCAGCAATAAATTATAAAACAATTTTGCATTTTAGCACAAGGGAGCATTTATCTGGCTGTGATGTAGCTTGCCAAGGACTTTTCAGCAAGCATAGCACTTCTGTTTCTCGTCTCACTTCATCTTCACAAAAGCCTGTGAGGCAGGGAGGATGAGTGCTATCATGCCCATTTCACAGATGGAGAAGCCAAGGTCCAGAAGATTCAGTGATTTGCCTGGTCATCACTTCAAGTTCAAGCCAGAGGCTGGACAGGGAAGACTGTGTTGCCAGTGCCCTGTCTCACACGACCGTGGGGATTTTACTGGTAGGTGTTCAATAAATGTGGTGAAGGAACAATTTTGATCTTTCCATCTTAATATGTATTAAATATGTAATTACACCTCCATGTGTTTATTTACGTATCAACGTTGCTCACTTGTAAGTTCTGTTGGGTCAGTTTTCTGTTGCTGTATAACAGACAGTCCTTAAATTCGGTGGCTTGAAACCAAAATTTGTTATTTCTCATGATTCTGTGAGTTAGGGATTTGAGCAGGACTCAGCTGGTTGATTCTTATGTTCCACGTGATACATAAGCATGGCTCATTCATCTGCATTGTGCTAGTGGTTGGGTTGGACTCTGTGACAGTTAATTTTTATTTGTCGACTTGGCTGACGGTACCCAGTACCCAGATATTTGGTGAAACATTATCCTGCTGTTTCTATGAAGGTGTTTTTGGATGTGATCAACATTTCAGATGAAACTGGTCATGTTCAGGGTGCTATGGCTGTAGATGAGAGCAACATTTCAAACAGTGGACTTTGAGTAAAGCAGATTGCCCTCTATAGTGTGGGTGGGCCTCATCGAATCAGTTGAAGGTCTGAATAGACCAAGCAAGAAGGAATTGTACACCATATAACATTTGAACTTCATCTATAACGTCTGTACTTCCTTTGGTCTCTAGCCTGATGGCCAACCTGCAGATTTAGACTTGCCAGGCTCCATAATCATGTGAACCAATTCCTTAAATCAATCTCTTTTTATTATATCTTTCTGTCTCTATATATACATCTCTCTTTCTGTCTATACACACACACACACGTAGATGCCATTGGTTCTGTTTCTCTGGAGAACCCTCATACAGCTTGAAACACCCACAAGACTTTCCCCATGTGTCTGGTGCCTTGATGCTCCTCCATGCGGCCACATGGCTATCTTGGGCGTCCTCACAGCATGGCAGCCTCAGGGTGGTCAGACTAATTAAATGGCCGCTGAGTTGTAAGAAACATGGAAGCTGCCAGTCCTCTTAAACCTTGGGCTTTGAAGTAAGTCTCAGAGTATCCCTTCTACTGTATTCTGCTGAGCAAAGCAAGCATCACTGACAGCCCAGATTCAAGGTGAGAGTAAATAGGCTCCACCTGCCTATGAGAAGGTTGACAGAATCCCACTGCAAAAGATGTGAGGAATGAAAGATATTCTTGCAGCCATTTTTGGAAACAATCTGCCATAGATAGGAACCATGTTTTGTTCCTAACAACCTAGAGTTGTCAGCAATATTAAGTACAACAGTGTATACAAAGAGCAGAGCACAATAATTATTCCTTGAAAAAATATGTTTTTATATACAGATGGATGAATGGATGAATGGATGGATTGATGGATGGATGGGTGGGTGGATGGATGGATAGAAGGACAACATGCCCAGTATGTGCGATAGTGGTTCCAAAGACCCACTGCGGCTTCATATCCTTAATATCTGTTTGGTCATTTTAGAAGCAAAATAGGACTACAGTCAAGAACTTGGGTTTCAGAGTCAGACTGTAGGCCTCCATAGCCAGGCTCCACTACTTATAAGCTGTGTGAACTTGGGGAAGTTATTTACCTTCTCTGTGCTTCAATGTCCTAACGTCTAAGAAGCTTAAATTAGTAACACTCACCTCTTAAGACTGTTGTGTGGGCCTTCATAATACAAGTGAGATAAAATGAATCAAGAGCAAGTTTAGCAACTTTTAATAATAAATTATTAAATTTATTATGGTTTTTAGCATTATTAGATTTGTGTCTGTGCTTGTGTGCCGTCTCCTGCCGGATATAGCTCGCCCTCGCTGTCCATGCACAATCTTTCCCTTTCCCTCTCTCTGAATACTGCTATTCCATCTGTGGCCACAGTCCCTCAGCAAGCCACCACCATGCCATGCTCTTTGGAGTTGTGTATCAGTGGGCTTGGGCACTGGAGAAACACAAATGGCAGTTACTGGTGCTCCCTGTCATCATTTCCTCCGACAGATGCTTGGGTGCCTCACACAACCTCTCACCCGCCCCCACCCCCTTCCCCCCTGTGGCCCGCTTCTTGGAGCTGCTTTCAGACACACATTTTCTGGTGGTGGTGGCCGGTTGTCGGCCAGGACCCCTGTGGGGCCACCTCACAAAGCCCGTGTCCTAGATGGCCCCGTCAACTGCCCAAGAAGCAGAATGTGCTGCTGGAAGCTGGTCGGGCTCCATGGTAAGCAGCCTGCCCACGGTCCCGAGCTGCAAACCTTCAGTTCTTTGTTGGTGCCGTGTTCTTTCAGGACTCCAAGGGCACTCTGGCTTGCTGGAGTCAAGATGAATGAGTTTGGCTTTGAACTATGTCTTTGGCTTGGCTTCCATATGCCTGGGTTTGGTCGGCTTCTATATTCCATTATGTCGGACAAAGCCTCCCATCAGTCATTTGTTGCTGGCTCCCATGGTTGTTTCTTTCATCTGGAGTATAAAGAGCTATGAGCTTTTGACAATTCATGATTTGATTTATGGTAAGCAGCTCCCTCATCACCAAGATTCCCATATTCACCAGGGTTAGACTCTAATATACAGAGAGTTACCTACTCCTACGGAGTGTAAGGTGCTTGGTGGTTGGGCTACCATACATGGCTGTTCATGTTGGGCACTACATAATGGTGCCCAGCCAAGGGGGCCGATGTGGGCTGAAATCCAGCCCGTGCTGAGCTTACCAACCCATGCATTCTGGCCCAGACTGAAGGAGCAACCTTTTCTAATTTGCGTAAGTTGTGATCTTGGTGTTCAGCATCCCTGCTTGGTAAGGTATGCTGAGGGGTTGACTCTGCACAGGAGGTGGAAAATGGTGGCAGTCAGAAGCCGATCTTGAGCACATTTACTCTCAAAAGGAGATGTCTGATATAAAATAGCTCAATTCAGAGCTATAAAGACTTCTTTCTCCCTTTTGACCTCACTGCCAGTACATTCTGGAATACTTGGACAGCATGCATTTTCCCAAGTCTGTACCAGAATGAGTCTCTCCTTCCTTTCCCACCATGAATACTTCCTGACGGGCTTGGAACCTCAGGACTGCTGTCTATCAGGTTTAAAAAAATCCAAGCCTATGGAGCTGTCTATGTCCTTTGCTAGGAAGTCAGGTTTTGTGAAGAGTCGTGACGTCACTCACAGGAGCAAGGCAGCTCCTGTTCCCAGTTCTTCGTGAGATGGCTGTTTAGTCACACAGATGGTGGAGCCAGCCATCTCCCACTCCTTTTCTCCTTTTTTCAGAGTTGTGAGTCCATGCATTTATGTGGCAGCTATTCACTGCAGGAGGCAGGAAGTCTAGTTTGGCATCCTGCAACCTGAGTTCGAATACAGACAAATTATTGAACTCTTCATGCCTTAGTTTTCTCTTCTGTAAAATGGTGGCAATGAGAGTCCCTACCGCATGGGGTTGTTGTGATGATTGAGTGGATTAATTTGTGTCACCAACACCTGACACAGCGCAAACCTTCCATAATTGTTAGCTCCTATTTACAAATACCTACAAGGTCACTGAGGGCCAAGCAGGCAGCCATGTGACAAGATCCAGGCTTGTCGTGAGCTTACTGTCCAGTAGGGGGCATCTATCACTATGCTGCAGGGCAGTATATTAAAAGTTTACAAACTTTAGTGAACGTGAGCACCTAGCCATCAGGAAAATACAAATCAAAATGAAAATGAGGTACTGGTTCACATTCACTAGGTTGGCTAGAATTAAAAAAAGGCAGGTAATTACAAGTGTTGATAAGGATGTGGAGAGATCTGAGCCCTATACCCCATAGGTGGGAATGTGAAATGGTGCAGCCACTATGGAAAATGGTCTGACATTTTCTCAGGAAGTTAGACATAGAGTTACCTGTGACCCAGCAATTACATTTCTAGGCCTATAGCCAGGAGAAATGAAGACATATGTCTACCCAAAAACTTGTACCTAAATGTTCACAACAGAATTGTGTATAATAGGCAATATTATAAGTGGTGGGACAACCCAAATATCTATTATTTGATGAATGGGGAAAATATAATGTGCTATGTCCCTATCATGGTATATTACTGAGGCATAAAGAGAAATGGAGTGCTGTTAAGTGAAAAAAGCCAGTCCTAAAATACCACGTATTGTCTGATTCCATTCATACACAATGTCCAGAGAGGGCAAGTCTACAAAAACAGAGATAGATGAGTGACTGCACAGGGCTGGGCTGGGGTGGTAGGAATAGATGGGTGTTAACTAAGGGACAGGGTTTCTTTTTGGAATGACAAAGGTGTTCTGAAATTGATGGTGGTGATGGTCACACAAACCTGTGAATATGCTAAAAACCATCAAATCATACACTTGAAATGGGTGAATTTGGCATGTGACTTCTGCATTTATAGAACTTTTTTTTTTTATGTACCAAAAGTGTTTGTTAAAAATGCATTTTTCCGGTACTCTCCTTTCCAGTCTGGGCTAAGGTTATATAATAAACCTTCATTCTTCCAATCAGTCATATTGGCAGTTGAGACAAATGATGTGGTCAATGTGAATCGTGAACAGCTTCCTGGATGAGGCTGTACTTGCATTGGACCTCACAGGTTAAGGCTAATGGAGGAAGAGACGTTTGCCAGGAGTAGAGGACAGCACAAATCATGTTAATGGGTCAGAGTCTCAGACAGAACTTACACGGGTGTCTCCACGGGTCTGCATTTCACTGAGGGAAGGAATCAGGCAAAAGAATAACATTGGTCTTCTGACTGAATGGCTCCTTTTTCTTCTGTAACCCTCTTGGCCGCTGCTGTCAAGGTATTTTTAGACAGTTCACATAACTAATAAGCCAGGGCAGGAATATGTCAGAGAGAGGATGAAGGGGCAAGGCAGTCGGCAGGCGAGTGGCAGTCCCTTCTCCATAACTGAGCTCCACAATAGCTTGTGTTTGAAACTGTCACTATTGAGTTAGAAACGGGCCAAAAGGTAGCTATTAACAATCCACTGAAGGTCTTAGTTTAATGTCTAAAGGGGTTTTTTGGACCTGGCCCTCATAGTTTGCCCTGCAGAAGTCTTTTATGTGGCTCACTCTTTGTATGACCTCAGGATCAATAGTTTTACCTTGAAAAGGGGGTGAAATACAGACACTCAGTTCCCCTAGTGGGATGGGAAAGGGGAAAGGGGATCTGAAGATGTACATCTCATAAATATTAGGTAGAACCAATGAAATTTGCAGAATTCACAGGATGAGAGAGGGAAAGGGGCAGGAGTGTGGGGACCAAGAAAGCTTCTAGAAAGAGAGGAGGAAATATAATACCTGAATCTAACTTTGGTAGTAAAAGTGAAATCCTCATCAGGATTAATATTAGCTCCAGAATTAAAGTAAATTTTGAGATACAAAGACTGGTGTGTTTTTTTTTCCCCACAGCCCATGGTAACCTGTGGCTCTTTGTAACCAAGGTGATCACACTTGTCTTGGATTGTCCGAGACTTTCATCGTTTTCAAACTGAAAGTTTCATGTCCCAGGGATCATCCTAGTGCTGACAAATTTAAGCAGTTGGTCACTCCATTGGTAACAAAGTCATCTCAACCTCTATGACTCAGAGAAGAGATGACCCCAAAGAAGACGGAGAACAAGAGTGAGTTCTTGGCTTTTGGGTTTCAAAACCTAGGACTTGAGGCAGGATGGTTCTAAGACTGAAAGATCATGTCAGACCAAGTCCCCTCCACCGGGCCAGTAAAGACTCTGAGAGGAGGAGGGTGGTAAGGCCAGGCAGGGAAGAGATCCTAGAGCAGGGTTGTCTGATAGAACTTTCTGGGATAATGGAAGTGTTCTATAATAAAATCTGTGCTCTCCAATATGGCACCCATTAGGTACATATGGCTCCTGGGCACTGACAATGTGGCTGGTATAATTAATTTAGCATATCTTACCAATTTAAATTTGAATGACCAAATGTGGCTAGTGGATACTATATTGGGCAGCTTAGTCGAAGAGACTACTGGGAACTTTCTTCTGAACAGAGTCATAGGAAGACAGGAATTGGTTGATGTTGAAAGACGGAATCTCCAGACAGGATTGGAGAACCAAGCTCAGAAAGGACCTGAGCTTCATAGCCAGGGGTTGGGAAGACTCCAGAAGTCCATAAGCCAATAAGGCATGAGAAAATAACGTATATCTGTGCAGTGAGTCAAGACAGACTGGTCCAAGGCAACCTCATAGAGGTTTCTAGGGTCCTAGGGTGACCTGAGCAATGGTGTTTCTTGTGCACAGTGGAGTAACCCGGACATGACACATGGAGTTGGCAGATCTGCAGGTGCTTGGTGCTTGGGAACAGGCGAGAACACAGCTGTGACCCAAATAGAACAAAGACTAAATTATATGCAGAGTCATCTCAGTGGATGCCACTGTAGGCAAGGAACAATGTGGAAGGGCAGATGCCTACCCTCCCTCCTCTGCCATTTTGGATCCACATTACCTCTCTAGAACTTACAAAGATCCTGGGAGAACTATGAATTCATGGAGGTTAACTTTCTGTTATCAGAAGGAAAGGGGGATTTAACAAGATGTTAAGCTCAGATAAAGGAAAATAAAGTTAAATTTCTCACAACTGAGTGCCCTGACAGAGAGGCGTGTACCTTATACTGCTGTTACCTTTTGCAAGGTACTGTGCTGAGGATGTGACAAACATCTAAGTTTACAACAATCTTGAAGAAAGTACTGTTATTATCTCCATTTTACAGATGAGGCAACTGAGGCCCAGAGAGCCTTTTCAACTTTCTGATAGACACCCAAGTCTGGTAAATGTTGAAGCCAAGTTTTAATTCTAGGTTGACCTGCCCCCCTGAATACTTAAACTCTATCCACGTTGGAATCCAGTTTTTTGTCTACTTTGAATCCTGTTTTCTTCTAGAAATAATACCCCTCTTCTTTTGGAGATGCTTTACTTTACTCCAAATACATGCTTTGAGGGGAGGCTGCCAACCAGGATGACTAACTCCCAGGCAAGATGAGGAAGAAATATTGATAAGGGTTTAAACCCCATTTCTGTTTCTTTTCGGACACACAGTGAAATCCTGTTTTTCAGCCTCCTCTGCAGCTAAATGGGCCATGTGAATGAGTTCTGGCCAATGGAATGTGGGAAGATGTGATTGGTGTCATTCTCTAAGGGAGTGAGGAGTGAGAGAGAGTGAGAGAGACAGACAGACCAATTGGGAGGTGTGAGGTAACAAAGACATACATAAATCAGTTTTGGGAGTTACATCTAGGAAATGATGTGGATGTAGTCCCTGATACACAGTACTGACTAAATACAACTAGAACAGAGATCTACTACATTTAAGCCAAAGAAGTTACAAATTCTGAATTTAAAAGAAAAAAAAGTTGTTGACTGTTGAATTTGTAAAATAATCTCAGCCTCTAAACTTGCTCCAGAAGGACTCAGGGTCCCAAGGCCGTGGAGCCTCCAAGAAGAGTGTACTTGTCAGCATGTGGTTCAGACATGCCAGCGAGAGTGACAGACAAGGCAATGTTCCCAGAGACCAGAATTAGATCAGATCAAGAAACTTCACAATGGCTGTGAGCAAGGACCACTTTGTCCATTCTTCCTTTTATTCAGTGGGAGATTGAATTTTGGATATCCTGTCTCTACTCTACTGATGTGTAGGGAGTAGTGCAAGAGGACAACTTGTTCTCTCACCCAATTACAGGAAGCCACATCTGGACCTGATGAAGAGGATTGCAAAACATTCCCGAGATCCTAGCCCTGGAGCTGGTTGCAGTCATTGGATGGGCTTCAGGTTGTCTCACTTGGGATAAAATCTGTGCTTTCTACGTGAGGGACATAATGTGACATGGATGAACAGAGGTGGAACAGATAGGTGGACTGTGGCAGAGATGGTGATATATGCTCAAGAAACACTTTCCTTTTCTTCCTGGTCACCCAGCGAGACTACATTTCCCAGCTTTCTTTGTAATTTGGTGGAGCCACATGACTGAGTTCTGGCCAATGGAATGTGTGTTGGCAGTGAAGAAAAGTACAATAGAGAGACCCTAAAGGTGGGGTTGAGATGCCATTTGCATAAACCAAAGGGACAAGTTGGTAGATGGAATGAGACAGGGTTCTCTGTTCCTAGTCTTTGGCCAGCTCTTGGTGAGAGTCACTACCATGGAGTTTTCTAGACAATGCCACCCCTGGGGTTGTGGAGATTATGTGATATACAAAGGGGCCTGGCTGACAGGGTAAGTGAAGGCTAAATTCTAGCCCAAGCTCCCCTTACCTAGCCTTGTGTCCTGGCACTAGGCTTCCTCTACCCATGGCAAGATTACTCATGTCTCTGTACAAAGCACCTTCTCCTCACTCAGGCATGTACCTGTAAGGGCTTTGTCTGCTAGAGGCAAAGCTTTCCTCTTCTTCTGGGAGATGCCTTTTTCTAATTTGCACAGAGGAGCCACATGGGCTAGAGTGGTGGCTCTGTCTCTGTAGTTTACGAATCAGCTGGTGACTGCCATGTCAGACTTTCTGACCTTGCTTTTGCAGGTGCTGAAAACATAAGACTTTGGCCCTTTGAATAGCTGTTATTTGAAACCAAAAAAAGTACAGTCTTAATTTCAAAGTGTTGAGTGACATTGTCTACTTCTTTCCCATTGTCTAGCTTCTTCCTACCATTTATGGTAGGCTAACAGGAAATCTGTGGTGCTCTTTGAATGTTCCAACAGCTTTCAGGACTACCAAGAACTGCTGAACACTTGTGCTCATCTGTTAGGATCGTTTTTCTTCTTGCCTCCTTGATTTGGTATTTCTAGTAAATCTCCTCATTAAAGCAATATTAAGCAAACTCATAAATATGTATATAGTCTTCTTAATTATCTGTTGATAGATATGGACTCTGATACATTTACATAATGAGCTTTTTAAAACATGCAGATGCATTTTACAATTAGACCCAGGCAGGGGCTGGGTGAGGGGGAACTTGGAAGGAAAAACAAGCTTACTCCTGGCAATATCAAAGGCGCCTGTTAGAGGAAGCTTGAAGTTTAAAAAAAGCAAATTGGTACTGTTGAGGAACTTAGTTCCTCCCCAGAGGTTTCAGAAAATATTATGAACGTTGTTAAGTTAAAAGCAAAGCCAAGAGAAATGGAATTACATCCCATTCCAAATGCTGATGGAGAAGCTAGAAAAACAGAACAAAGGTGGTAAAGCAGTGCAAGCTTGGAAGCCATAACTGGTGTGGTAAAGCTTTACTGTGTTCGCTTCCTCCGTTCTGGACACACGGGAGGGGCACATTCCCCACCATGAAATTAGGTATGTCCATGAAAGGTGAGCAGAGTTGATGTCAGTCACTTTGGGGCAAAACTATTTAAAAGCCACTTTGTGGTTTTCCACCTTCTTTTCATTGTGCTGTGAGTCTGGAGGCATTCCAAGTGGTGGTGCTTCTGTCAGCCTGCGTCCTCGAGTGGGGATGCCATGGAGCAGAGACCACTGTCAATATGCATGGGACACTCAGAGTGACCTAGAAATAAACCTTTATGGTTTAAGGCGCTGCAGTGTGGGAGGGTTGTTTCTTACCACAACAGAACACCCATTCTGGCTGATACGACAGGGACCAGGGACGTGGAAGACTATGCTAGGAACAACCTTCATTGGAAACTTAGAATCTAACAGCTGAAATCTGAAAAAGGAGTTTTGTGGTTCAGAAGCAGATTAAGGAAGCTAAAAACAAACTCCTTTTCCCTTCCCCCAAAGGGATCATTCATGTGGGATCCCTCATCTTCACCTAAAAGATAGCATGGTCTTTCCACTTCTCCTATGCTGTTGTTTCTCCTCAGCTTGAGTGGAGTCTCCTGGGGGCTGCTACAATTTGCTGTTCCAAATAAGTAAATGCAGTAAATGCATCTTATCCATCTGAAGGGCAATTATGAAGGTGAGTGGTGATTTGATAAATTCATTCTTTAAAAAAAAATTGAGCTCCCTCAGACAAAAATTGTGATATCAATCCTTCCTTGATAATAATATCCTGACAGAGGAGAAAATGAGAAAGCAGTGATACCAAGAGTCCTAAATTAGAATTTGGTTTTCATTAACAGAAGCAACAGAGAAGTTGGCTACTGTTTCAGGATCTGTAAGATGTCCCAGAGTGAAAGACATTATCTCCGTCCTTGTGATGTAAAGGTGATAAAAGTAACAGACATTTTTTTTCATATGTTCCACACACTTTTCTAAATGCTTAGTTTTAATGTTTGTTTTTATTTTTGAGAGAGAGAGAGAGAGAGAGAGAGATACCTGAGCCGAAGTCAGACACTTAACTGACTGAGCCACCCAAAGACTCCCCTAAATGCTTTGTTTATGTAACTCATTTGTATCCTCAGTTTACATATGAGGAAACTGAGGCACAGGAAGGTCAAGTAGCTTGACTAAGGTTCTGGGTTTTGAGTGCAGGGAGCTCAGGTCCTGAGTTCACACTGATGAAAGCATTGGAATCATAGGAGCTTTCATGTCTACAAAGTGTGGGCAGAATAAAAGAAATGCAGGTTAAAAAGCCAAAATATGAGTAGAAAGATGGTTAAGTTAAAAGAAAAATTATTGTTAAAGGGTCATTTTCAAAATAAGATACAATTATGACTCCATTGAAATAAAAAATAAACACCTGTCAAAGATTTTATTTAACTCATGAATTAGTGAGGGAACCAGCAAGGTGTTACAACCTTTCTTTCAAAGTACCACATATATATCTATCAGTAAGAAATTTGGGAAATGCATTTACAAATGTATGTAAGTCTAGCAGAAGGGGTGATATAGAGAGTGATACCAACTGCATCCCACCAGACACAACTTGCATCTCTAACAAGGACTGCCTACATTACTACCGGTACTTTACAAATTCGCTTGTCTCTGCAGGGCTCTAAAGCTCCTAGTCAAAGACAAACAACGATACACATGCTTACAGGATCTGATGATCCCTGTACACTCCATGGGAAGGATATCCCAGTAATTTCTTTTTTCCACTTCAATATCTCCCACAATTTTTCTAAAAAAATTTTTTGGGAGGGTGCTTTGTAGGTATGTTAGATTTTTTCACCTCTTTGAGCAAGGATCTGGAAAAAAGAGATGGGATCTTTATCTTTCCTGTCATTTTAGAAGGTCATTTCTAATGTATGGTTCTTTTTGATAAACATAAAAAAAACCCAAACCTTCATGTTCTCCTTTAATATTATTTAAGGTTTCAAATCAAATGTCTTCACCAACAGCAAACTGAACAATGCCTCCATTCAATTCTGTTTATACCCCCTTATGTCATACCTTCTTCTCCTACATTAAAAAGCACAGTTTTTTTTTAAAGGTAGACATTGGAGGAAAAAATTGAGGACATGATAGCTACTTTTTAATACCTTCAAGGGATGCTCATAGAAAAGAGAACAGATTTCTTTTGGAGTTCCAAAGAGTAATGTTAACTAAGAGGTAGAAACTACAAAGATGCAGTTTTTGCTCAACAAAGGAACTGCAGTTTTGCTTCCAGAGATCTTTCCATCAAAGAGTGGGCTGCCTTTTTAGATAAGGACATCCCTCCCCATCACTTGAGTGGCTAGCAGAAGCTGTACATCTTCTGTTGGGATGATGTTGGGGTTAGCACTGCCCTTAGACACTTAGAAGGGAAAGATGGACTCTGCCCTGAGATCCAAGCTTTAAAACAATGACTCTCAAGCTTTAGCATGCATAAGAATCATGGGAGAGCTTGGAAAACACCCAGACATTTGCCACCCTACCCTCCTCTTCCAAAGATTCAGATTCAGTTGGTCTGGGTAGGGCCTGAGATTCCACATTTCTAAGAAGCTCCCAGTGATGCTGATACAGCCCTCCCAGGCCTACACTTTGGATGGTCCTTCTCCAGACTTTCCTTCTCTTGTATGCATCCTTACAGGTACAGTGTCTATAGGCTAAGAGAATGGGCTCCCATTGGGAGCCTCGACTCCTCCCCTTCTAAAGCACTCTTCAGGAACTTCCCAGATTTCCCTCACTAAAGACCTTTAGCTTCCTTCCTGGGCCTATATTGGCTTCTTCTCTTGATTCAGTCATCTGAGGAGACTCTGTTTTTAACTCAGAGATGGGGATATGGAGACTATGAGGGTTGAACTGTGTCCCCAAAACATATGTTGAACTTCTAAGCCCTGCTACCTGTGAATGTGACCTTATTTGAAAAGAGGGTCTTTGCAGATGTAATCTTGTAAGACATAAAGTTAAGATGAGGTCTTTAGGGTCTGCCCTAATCCAATATGACTGATGTCCTTACAAGAAGAAGGACGGACACAGACACATGCAGAGAGGAGAATGCCACATGACGACACAGTCACACAGAGAGAACACCAGATGATGACAGAGGCAGAGAGTGGAATAATGCAGCTGCAAACCAAAGGACACTGGGACTGATGGCCATCAACAAAAGCTGGAAGAGGCAAGAAAGGATTCTCCCTTATAGGTTTCAGGGAGCACAGTCTTGCCAACACCTCGGTTTTGGAGTTCTAGCCTCCAGACTATGAGACAGTAAGTATGTGTGACTTTAAGTCACCCAGTTGCGGTACTTAGGTACAGCAGCACAGGAGGTAAATATATGACTCTGGTTCCACAAAGCAGCTTTTCTAGAAGGCAGAGCTGGTTGACTAAATAGTAGATTCCCTTTGGAGAGGACACGGGGTGAGTGGGTAAGGGTTTTTCATGTCCCAAAATGTGATGAAGAAGGAGTGACAACCATGGTTGAAAGGAAAGTTTGTATCTGCCTTGAGGTGGAGGAGACATGCAGGTTAAAAGCAGATGAGAAGGTAGAGAAAAAGGGAAAACCAAGTCCATGACAGCAGGAAACAGAAACAGCAGCTAGTTAGCTAGGTAACTAGGAGCTAGTTATCCTGTGCCCGAGGCTGACGTTGCTGTTAGGTTTCCCTAGTTCATGGAGATCACACACACACCCACACCCCAAACCTATGTTTTGTTTTTGTTCTCTACTGTTTACTTTATGGTCTCAGATTTATAATAACACAAGCATCTGAATACTTCTTAGGACCAGACCAAAAGACCAAGCATCCAATGTCTAACTCAGATTGTTCTTCTTGATTATAATGTAAAAGATTGGTCCTCTCCTTCTACCACAAGGGTCCTAGTCTATGTTGGATGGAGTGGTTAGGGGCATTAGGAATTAACTTCTAAGTGAATAATTATCAGGATTGTTTTTGTTTTTCTCATCTATTTTAGAATAGCTCTTGAGCCCTCCTGTCCCTCACCTCTGGACATGTAATCACACCAAAAGACACAAGTCCCCAACAGCTGCACTTCCAACTTCCTCCTGAATCCAGAAAATTCCACTCTGATTCCCCAAACCTCTAAATTCTTACAAAAGTCCAGGGGGAGCCCAGGAATCAATGTTGCTTACAAGGGAAGGTCTGGCTTGACAGTCACAGTTTGGGTAATAAAGGGGTTTGTGTTGAGGAGTTAAAAGAGAAGTTGGAGGAATCAGAGTGTCTTCTCTCTGTCCCTTGTATCAAATAGAAGAGACAAGCAGAGTGTGATCTTAAATGATCTTTCATGGGTATGATTCTTTCTGGCACTCTCCAGATGGAGTGGAACAGAATTCACAGAAGATAAATGAGGAGTACTCAGGGAAGGGATGTGGTGGAGACAACTCTGTGGGGAACCAGAGCCAGAAGAACAGTGGAAAGAACCAGGGGAGGCAGTGTGTTTGGGGCTGAGCCTGAGGCGATTCTGTTTCTTGAGTCATCTTATATCACCCACAATTTTCAAGAACAGAATTCCTACCCATAACACCAACCTTTCTCAAATGCTTTCTCTCCAAGGAAGGGGAGAGATGGAATTTTAGAAGGAATCAAGTTGAAAGAATGAAATCTATATTTCAAATTTCTCTCCTGCCCAGAAGCAGATGTTAAATCTCCATTAACTGAGAACCTTTTCCCATCCCTAGGTTGTGTCTAAGTTTGGGGGCTTCCAAAGTGCTGAAATATTGATGGAGGGTCAAGGGAGACGAAGTGTCTGTTCTTCATTTCCATCTGTCTGTACTAGCATCTACTAATATGCCCTCCTTTCCATGTGGTCTCCTATCAAGAGTCTACCCAGATGGCCACCTCTCTGCCTATGCACCTCCCTCAACTGAGTCTCTGCTGTACATAGGCAAGGCTCAGGGCCAGGGAACTCTGCCAGGCTTGTCCTGTGTCTGCGTCCTCCCCCAGCCCTGGAATAGGTGCACATCTCTTTGTATTCTGATCCCTCAAACCCACCTGGGGTTTCTATTGTTCCTTTCCCCAGGACTGGGGTGGGGACAGCAAGTCAGGAAGCAGAGTCCCTTCTCAAGGACACAAGTATCTTAGTTCTATGCTTTCCTTCTTTGTCAGCCTCAAACTCAGAGTGATGATTTTGACATTGAGTTGACTTGCCCCCACCCCACTGAGAGCACGAGTGAGAAATGAACCTTTATGGATAATTCATTAGGATTTGGGGATGGATGTTACTGCAGCAAAATCTAGCCTATCCTGACCAATATTCCAAGATGGGTCCACACTCTTTGTATTTATTGTCAATTCCTTTACCTTGGATCATCTACTGTATTTTAAGACCCCCACCAACTGGTTTTCATACTAGCTTCATTTCTTAACACTGCCACTTGGTGCCACAGAAACAGAACAGATCTCTTCCTGCATTAGTCTTTGCCCAAAGGCCCAATTTGGGTTGTGGTAAGAGAGGATGTCTCAGATGAAGGCTGTCATTTCCCGGTCTTTGAGGGATACTGCTCCAGTGGGCTGAGTAATTTGTTAGAGACTAAAGTTGAGAGGAGGGGATGAAATGTCACCAGCAAAGCAGGAAACATGCTCACATGGTTTCTTCTTATGTATCTGGCAAGACTTTTAATTGTTTCTAAAGAAATCAGCCAACTGATGTTAACCATATGGAACTGTTAATACGTGGGGTAACAGAATAGTACAGTTGGATCATGTTTCGTTAGTTGTCTGTAAAATGGCATGTAATTTGTAAACCAAAAATGGTGCTTAAAGCAGCAATCACAGTAGACTTCTTCATTTGGCATGTCTCAAATTTCCCCCCAAATGATTCCAAATGCATCACACTCTTTAAAATGTTTCATTTTAATGGCACTCCTTTAAAACCATTGCAATTGTAATTATTTTTATAAATATAATCTTCTGCCTAATCCTATTGATTATGGGTCCCTCTTCCCCTCCCATACTCCATATTACATAACATTTTTTTCCCTGTTAGTACTCCAGGGGTTCCTAATTGGGCACCATTTCACATTTGGCACCATTTCACCCTGTCACATTTAGATGTGACATGTACCTGCTCTGGGCAACAGGACAGAGATTCTCATGTCTTTGTATAAACTTTCTAGAAGGTGTTTTTTTAGCTTCGGTTTTATGAAGACTTAATTTAGGGATAAGGATTAAATCTACATAATGGGAGGAAATGTATATAGTTAAGTAATAGTTAAACCAAATATGCTGTATATAATCGACAGCAAATAACACAAGGCTTTAGATACACTGTGATTGTAGCACTAGTGACCAGCCCCTTCCTGATTGATTACACTGGGGACAGATACTCTCCAGGAGAGCCTGGAGTGAGGTTTCAGTCTTGCTTTTGCTCCAGCAGTTCTTCTTTTATAGTCCTGGGTCTACTTCTCTGACTCTTGTTAGGCACTTTAAAAAATTTTTTTTTAATTTTTATATATTTTTGAGAGAAAGAGAGAGACAGCATGAGCAGGGGAGGGTCAGAAAGAGGGAGACACAGAATCCAAAGACAGTCTCCAGGCTCTGAGCTAGCTGTCAGCACAGAGCCTGACGTGGGGCTCGAACCCACAAACCATGAGATCATGACCTGAGCCGAAGTCAGATGCTCAACCAACTGAGCCACCCAGGTGCCCCTTGTTAGGCACTTTTAATTCTACAGTGGTCCAAGTGTGTCATCATGAGAGTCTGGATGGGCATGTATTTGGATCAAGCCTGCTGAATAACTACAGAGGGCTTTCTGTCTGTCTGTCTGTCTGTCTGTCTGTGTCTGTAATATCTCTCTCTGTAATGGTTCAAAGTTCTGGTTTTAATACAACAGAGGTTTAGAGACTTTCAACCTCAAGGACCCAAACAGATTTTCTACTGCTGGGCTCTTTCTATTCTCACAGTACGAATCAGTGGGGTCTCTGAAATTATGGCAACATTCTCTTTTAAAGGCAAGCACACTATACATCAGGGACTCTCCCACTGCAATGTACTTAAGAGTCACCAGGAATGCTTGTTAAAAACACAGTTTTCCAGATTCTACCTCAGACTCTTGAATCAGAATATCTGAGAGTGGAGCTCAGAACTCTACATTTTCAAACACATTTTTGAGATAATTCTGAGGCTCTTGGTCAGATGATTCGCTCTGTGAAAAACACTACTTATAAGATGTCTTCTCCTGCGATGTGAAGATTATAGAAGATTTCTCGACTTTGGTTGGGGAATGTATATATCTTAGTTTGAGTGACACCCGAAAGTCTCTTTTCTATTATTCAAAAAGTTTTTTGTTTCTTAGATGGTTTTTTTGCTCCGACTTTTAAATGTACTTCACTAAGTTCTTGCTGCTTGACTGGGTATTGTATCTACTTAACCCAAACAGCAGTGACAATGCCTATGCTTGCAGGGATGGGGTTTGGAAGAGCAGTGAAACATGTCATATTTGTCCCACCTGAATAGTGTCTGGGAGAGTCAACCTTTTAAAGATACTTCTTCATGTCTTTCTAAAGATATTTCCAAATAAATTCCCAATAAGACTGTAAACTCATTAAACAGGATTTAAAAACTCCTATATTTCTCTGGTAGCATTATTAACCTCCATTATCCGCCGTACAGTGGTGATTTGAAAGCTCTCCCAATACAACATACTTGGAAACGTTGGATAAAGTATAATGAATGTATTCTCAAATGCAAAGGTGAGAATGAAAAAAATTAAGAAAAATACTTGGGGTTCCAAAACAACAAGTTGAAATCCTAAGTTCATAAGGTATTTGCCAACTTCACAACTGAGGAACAAGATTTCAGTGGCTCTGTGGGGACAAAAACAAGGCCTTAGCTCTAAAAGTCAGGAATGGGACTGAGAAATCTATGTAAATCTGAAACCCTTAGAGGTACACACTTGGTAAAAGAGTAGGCCAGAAAACATTTCCCCCATAATGTGTCTGTCTTGGCAAAAGTTCTGAGTGAGGAAAAACATCCCCTCAAAATCAGTGACCATAGATGTCTTAACACATGGGTTTGGATTTACATTTATATTACCTAGTCCTGGAAATTCCAAGATAAAAACTGATATAAAATGACCCCAGCCTTATAATATTCTTAGGCATTTAGCAGAGGAGAAAAAAGTCCTTCCTAGGGAGATAGACTTTCAATCCAAGATTCGGAGGATTCCCATAGATAAAGCTCAATTAAATTTGTGTTTGCAATCCAAAATTGCTAACATTTTATATCTGCCATGATCAGCAGAAACAAGAAGTAGGAGGAGGACCACACCCCTTCCCCAAGAACTTCAGGGAATGAAATTATTGGATATAGGATATAAAAATTAACTTAAAATATTTAAAGGAAATAGGGGTGCCTGGGTGGCTCAGTAGGCTAAGTGTCTGACTCTTGGTTTCAGCTCAGCTCATAATCTCACAGTTGGTGAGATTGAGCCCTGCATTGGGATCTGTGCTGAAAGCATGGAGCCTGCTTGGGATTCACTCCCTCTCTCTTTGCCCCTCCTCTGCTCATTCATATTCTCTCTCTCTCTTTCAAAATAAATTTTAAAACTTTAAAATAAAATATTTAAAGAAAATAAGTGGAATTGAAAGCACAAGAAAGTAACGTAACACTATCAAAAGAGACAAGGAGCATGTAGAAAAGAGCCAAATAGAATTTTTGGAATAGAAAAACAAAGTGACTGAAATATACCCTTAGTGGATGAGATACTGGCAGAGAAGACACAGCTGGAATGAGAATTAGTAATCTAGAAGATAGGGCTGAAGAAATTACTCAACATGAAACAGAAAAAGAGAGGGAAACACAGATGAGAGCCAGTTCTTCTCTGATGGTTCTAGACTTCCATTTTCCCACCCTGAGAGAATTGAGGGTATCCTGTAGCTTCAGCAGACAAGAAAACAATGACATCTTTGTATGAAAGGGGCTATATGTATGTAAGATATGTAAAAGGACCAAGCAAGGAATATGAGTGGAGTATTATTATTTTGTTCTCAGCTGAATCCCAGTACTTAGAACAATGATTCAGGAATGCTTGTCTTACTAACTCTACGTCCTCCTACAAAATTCCTGATGAAGCTATACTAACAAGGAGCAATGTGCTAATAAAAAAATGGTAATTAAAGTACTTTTGGTGGGGACAGTTGCTGATACTCCGGCTAGACATCCCTGGTCACAGCACAGTAGGGGCAACCTGATTAGGATGAAAGCTAAGTGTGTGTCTCTATTTCTCTAAACCTGAACCCTAATTTTGAGTTATGATAAAGGAAAAGATACATATGCAATGAAATAGAAGCTTACACCATACATGAATAATATAATTTAATATACAATTTTATAAGGTAGAAATTTTGTTTTGCCTATTTTATGATGAGAAAACTGAAGTTTAATAGAACAAATAACTCGCCCAAGGTCACCTGACATGTCAATGGCATAAGCAAGCTACAGACCCAAGTGATATGACTCCATTATGGCAAACACTCACTGGTGCTTACTGGTAAATCTGACCCAATCAAGGTCCTGAAGTCTAACCAGTCAGATTACTCTCCTCTCACCTTGAGGAAAGAGTGGGGAGAAACACAGGCAGAAAGAATATGTTCTCTTCCACCTGGGAAGCTGAGGGGATTCTGCATTTGGGAACAGAGGGTGGGAGTGAGTGGGAAACATTCATAGAGGAGGTGGCATTTAGGTGGCTTGGATTCTCTAAGGATGAGCAGGGCTTTGCTGGGGAAGAGCCATTGAGACAGAAACAGCAGCATATGCACAGGCACAGGTCTGTGTTGGGCTTTAGTGATGAGTCTGATGTGGCCAGAATACAAGGTATGTGAGGAGGAAAATGGGAGGTTAGATTAGAAGGGCCAGCTGGCATTGGGCTGTGACAGGCCTTACAAGCCACAGGAGTTTGGATTACTTGGGGTTGGTTCCATTGGAGTTGACGCTTTGGATGGCTAGTGACGCAGGCAGAGCGGGAACCACTAGAATTGTTGGTCCTTCTCATAAACACGTTCTCTGTCATGAAGTCATAGTCCCAGAAGCCCTGCTGGAAACACTAGGATGTGGAAGCTCAGACTGTGGTTGCTTTGGGCATCAAATCTCCTCCCGTCTGATTCTGGGTGGACTGTATCGGAAACCAGATTTTTATGAAGGGCAACAAATAGTAGTGTCCTATATTCTCATATTCTCCAGCCAGAATTATATGCTCAAGTGACCAGTGCCCTAGTCTGGAATTCTATCATTTGTATGCCTTTTGTTCTTAGGAACTTATCCTGGTTAAAATGCAAATACATCTTGAACGATGGTTCTCAACTTCTGCTTGCACTTCTGGCATCACCTGGGGAACACAACAAAACACTGATGCCTGGGTATCACTGCCGGAGTCTGATTTAACTGGTCAGAGGTATACCCTCGGCACCAGAACTTTTTAACTTCCCCTGTTATTTCTAACGTGAAGCCACGGTTGAGAAGCAGAGCCCTTGAAGGGAGAGCACATTCTGCCACTAGGGTAGTCAGGGACACAGAGGGATGAGGAACAGTAAAACAGCTTCACAATTTTGCAGGGAGCTGCCCCTGGCTATGGGGACTTGGGAGAAGACTTGTCAGTATAGTTTTTTTTTTTCTGAGATTGGATAAAGCATGTTCATCTTCATAGTTGCTAGCCAAACGCTGTAAGAAATTGAAGGGAATGATGCTTGTAGAGAAAAACACAATGTTCTAGGAACAATTGTTCCCATCTTTAGTTTAATCCCTAAAACACAACCACAAGATTCCATTCTTCATTTTCACTGTGTCACTGCTTTGGAAGTGAGCAGAAGAGAAGGTTAGAGCTAAGCAGTGAATTAAGATGACATATTAACAATCACTTATAAGTCATAAAATGTCATCAAGCATATTAGCACTCTGATGCCCATAATAACCATTAAAACAAGGATCATTTTTGCCATTTTACCAATGAGGGTACTGAAGTGTGGAAAGTGTAAGTGATATATCCAAAGTCACACAGCTAACAAGTGTGTAACCTCAAGTTAAGCCAATCTAAATCTCAGCACTATTGCAATGCCCGGAGTTCAGAGATGGAAGATAGACACCTATTACTTCTGACTGGGAATTCCAACTTACGCTTCCATGGATCCCCATCAATGATCCACACTCATTCAACTGATACTCATTCTTTGCCCAGAGAGGGAGTGGAGAAGGTAAAGAATACCTTGAGTTGTGATGTGTCATCCCCTGACTAATCACCCTAATCTTCCCTGGTTCTTCCTCTAGTGTCCTTATCTCAGTCACCAGCACCACCGTCTTTCCAAGAGTCATCCTGGATGGACACCTCCTTTGATGCTTTAGCCTCTCACATCCAATCACTTCATAACCAGTATATTGTCTTTTTGCCTTCTTTTTCTCAGCTGTATCTATTCCTCATTTCCAGTCCCATCACTATGCATGTTGAAGTGACCATCATGTCATAGCTAAACTTCAACAGTCACCTGCTAACTGGTCTACCCTAGGAGAATGGAGATTCTTCCCTCTCTGCTGCAGATCTTTTATAGCCATAGTTTAACAGACCTCCAATTCAACCTAATGAGAGACAGAAAATCTTGTGTCCTAGGATTTCTACCTCTCCACAGACATTTGCTTACAGATTTCCCCTCCATTCTTCCTCACTACTTGGAAGAGTAATGGATTTGAAACCAAAATAATTGGGCCATGTCTTTGATCATGTCACTTAACAGCATTTTCTTTGATGCTTATCAAATACCTACCACATTCCAGTTCTCGTACAGGCAAATAAAATACTTTATATATTTTTTGTTTTGTCCTGCTTCACTATTAAGAATCGCTATAGGGACACCTGGGTGGCTCAGTTGGTTGAGCATCTGATGACTCTTGATTTCAGCTCAGTTCATGATCCCATGGACATGGGATTGAGCCCCACATTGGGCTCCATGCTGAGCGTGGAGCCCAGTTCAGATTTTAATTCTCTCTCACTCTGTCCCTCTTCCCCCACTCTCTCTCTGTATATAAAACTAAAAAGAAATCGCTATAGTAAAGGCTTCTAAAAGCACATGTATATAGGGCTGTGGGAGCACAGAGAGAGAATCTACCTTTGTCCCAGAGAAATTGGAGAGACTTGAAAGAAGATGTGATATTCAAAGCTGATCTTAAACATTGCTAGAGAGGAGGAAGGATGGTTGTTCTGAGTAGAGTGAGGCCAGCCTGGGAAGAGGGCTCTGCAGGCTTCAGGAAGCTGTCATCAGAACTGGGTTGTAGAACATGAATCCTGGAATCCATGTGGAATAGGGTTTGGAAGAAGGAACAAATGGTGGCAGAGTGAAGGATTAGGAGAAGAGGGTAGTTGTCAGCAAGAGAGAAGGAAATTAGGTGCCTTGGTGCTTACAGAGTAAAGCAGGATGGAGGTGGAGACAGGAGTGAGGAGATGGGGGAGAAGGGAGAGGCAAGGGTGATGTGAAAGATAACATGGGAGAGGGAATACATCCATAAAAGGGACAGAATGGTGAGAATTAGTTGTACAGTTACAGAAACTGGGGTACAGAGGTAGGGATTACAGACCTCGGGCCACCTAGCTAGAGGTAGGGATTACAGACCTCGGGCCACCATTTCAGGGTTGGGGCCAGTGCTGACTCCTTGTTTACTGTGTACCAGTACCAGTGAGAAGAAAAAAAATTCTGGAGTGCTTGGGTGGCTCAGCTGGCTAAGCATCCAACTCTTGATTTCAGCTCAGGTCATGATCCCAGGGTTGTGGGATCAAGCCTCATGTGGAGCTCCTGCTAAACATGGAGCCTGCTTAATATTCCCTCTCTCTCTCTCTCTCTCTCTCTCTCTCTCTCTCCCCCCCCCGCCCCTCTCACCTGCTTGTTCCCTCTTTCTCTAAAATAAAAAAAGTTTAAAATAAAAAATTTCTCAGTATATCAATAATACCAGCTAACATTTATTGGGCACTTAATATGTGCCCAGCACTGTGTGGTAGGTGCTACATATATATTACCTTGCTCAACCTTCCCAGCAATCCTAGGAGGTAGATTGAACGCTGTCTCCAGATGACAGGTCAGGGAACCGAGTTGAGAGACTGAACTTTAACAAACTTGTCTAAAGCCCCAATAAGTGAGTGAGTAATTAACTCACCAATCTGTGTGACACCAAAGCCCCATGTAGTTAATCATTAGGTCATCAGTGATTCATTTTGGGTTACACATATAATCCTGAGCAACCCTGATGCACTAGAGCCCATTGCTATGGGCATTTTTAGCCCTTCAGATTTCTGTATAGCTACTTGTTTTAACTTTAGGAGCCCTGAGTTTTGAATCAGAAGATGCCATGTCTAGATTTTCTGTAGGACTGTAGGATTTTTCAGCCACCCACCTTCTCCTTGAATGTATCAAAAACACTTGATCCAAAAAAAAAATAGGTATTGTCTAGGAAAATTGTTAGGCACAGGCTAATTGCTAACTACTCTTTCCCCCCATCTCCAAATTTTTCTCCATTCTGCAGCTAGAGCTTCTGTTTATTTCCTCAGCTTGTTTCTCATCTTATGTATACCTTCCCTGTTTGAGTTCTATGTGAACCAAGTAAATTTACATCATACCTAGACTCAAGGTATTTGTGATGGTATTAGAGCTTTTAAACAGGTATTTCAGATACACAAAAAAAGGAAGTCATATAGTAAACACATGTGTACTTCATAACTGACTCAATGATTCGTATTGTCTTAGATCTGATAAAATATGGTGGTAAGAGTGCAATTGCATATTTGTTGAATAGATGAATGGATTTACCATCTATTTGCATCTTTAAGATGATGCCTGTCCACTTTTGTCTTTTGCAGCTCGAGGACAACATTTAGCCAATACTTTGGTCTCATAAGACAGGATCCATATCTATCCTTATAAAAGTTCGCTGCATGTTTAGACCACCAACAATGAGCAAGCATATCTCCAGGGACTTCTGTCCTTCCACCATCTTGGTTGAGAGAACTTAATTTTTTTCAGCCAAGCCAAGTGGCATCGACACACACATACGCACAGATGCACGCGCACACACACGTATGGCCCTTGTCTCCCAGTGCTTCTGACTGATGTGTTCCATATCTATAACTTTTATTGTAGTAAAATATACATAATATATATCATTTTAACCACTTTAAGTGTAGAGTTCAGGGGCATTAAGTATAATCACCATCATCGCCACCTTCCACCTCTAGAATTTGGGCTGGTCTATATTTTACAATTAATTTGGCTACAGTCAACAGCGGTGACCTTTATGACACAGAAGACAACACTTTACTAACAGCCTTAGTTGAGGCTTAGAATTGAGTACGTACTTGGATTTCTTGGTGGCTGCCACACCTTGGTGACCATGGGAGAAGAGAATTTTACAACAAGTCTTAAACTTCTTGAGAGAAAGCAAGTAATAGAAATTAATAGCTGACCCTTAGCTTAAAAGATTTTAGAAGCAAAACTCCATAATTTTCAGTGAGTTTGTTAACCTAGCAAATGATACAGAGATGGACAGAGCAGAACGATTTAGGTGTAAGAGAACTATAAAGAACCATAGAAGAGATCTATGTTGCTAGGTGATGGGGCAGCACTATCAATTTTTGTACACTCAGTGTCAGACAAGGTATATTAGCCCTGAAAAGAAATTTAGGATATATGTCAAGTATGAGAACTGCAAAAAAATTTAAATGACAATTGGGGTTTGATCTAAAGCATTTCCTGCCCTTGGCCCTGTTCCAGCAGGCTAGCTACTGATGCCTGATGCTCAGTGTAGCATCACATGTGACCATGCTGACCATCTTCATAGAGGATCATGCCATCTGTCACTTCTCAAGGGCAATGATCTAGTATTTAGAGCTCAGGTGATGATCACAAAGCATATCTCTTTTTTAATAAATGCGCTTTTTGTAGTAGTTACATTCTCTGATCGCAAAAGAAATGTAGTTAAATTTATCAAAGTTGCAAAACCATTACCCCCATGGAATGAGTGAATCATCATACCCCTGAAAATCATGATTTCTTTCACACTTTTTTTCAGTTGAATTCACTTTACCAAAGCTCTAGGAACAAGAGGCCCAGCTGTCACAGACATATTAGAACAGCAGCTGGCATGGTCTCTAGAGTTTTTAGCTTGGGAGTGGTAGATATTTTCTGTTATAGATAGGGTGGCTTTACAAGTTATTCAAATGGGCACTTTGGAGAGTGAAAGAGGGCATTGTTAATAATTATGTGGAGGTAACAGTCATAAGTAAGGACTGTCCTGGGTAAATCATGGTGTCTAACCATGCAGGAAAAGCATCTGGTGATGTGTTCAATTAGAGCTCAGATCCATTTAATGACTGTGAAACCAGTTCTGTGGGAACTGTCGATAGGCATCAAGGTAAGAAATCCATTACACATTTGTCATTAGTATCACCCCTACACCCTCCTGAGGAGGAGGATTCCTCCATCGGTATGCTGACCTGCTGAAGGCTGCAGCCAAGGAAGTTGGATATGAGGATCTAGGTCTGCACGGATTAGATTTGAGAATTCTCAAAATAAATGACTGCTGTTAAACAGAATCCCAGAATCCAGCCTCACAGCAGTGTGATTCTACTCCATGTGTCAGCATTATTAGAAATTGCCATATGCCATGGACTTTTAGGGACCCCTTCCCATAGCCAAACCCAAGAACTATAAATCTGATGCTGAAGATCCACTGGGTCTACCAAACACAGCTTGGGGATTTCAAATGTTCAAAGTAAATGATTCATCCCTGAAGTGTGATGTGACAACAGAAAATCATGTCATATTGCCAGCATTTTTTGTGTCTACTGTTGGAAGTGCACAGTACGGTACTTTAAAGTTAACCTGCCTGAGCTCAAATGCTGGCTTGCCATTTACTAGCTATGTGTCCTTGGGTAAGCTACTTAACTTCTCTGTGCCTCAGTTTCTCTCATCTGTACAATAAGGACGATACCTATGAGCTAATGAACCTAAAGAACCTAGTGCAGTGCTGGCTCCATAGTGGATACTTCATGAACACCAGTGCTTATGTTAAAGGTGCTGAGCTGGGCATGGAGTTTCAGAGATGAAGAACACACAGTTATCATTCTCATCTGAGGCCAGTACATCTCAGCCAGGCCAGGCCCCCAGTGAATTTTGGTGCCTCACGTCCCTCCCAAATTTCCAGTTTGGTGCCAAATTCAATGATGGCAAACACTGGGTTTTGTATACTTCATCAGCTACCCATGTGCCTCAGCCATTCCCATCTCTCCTTTGTTTTTATTAAGAGTTTATTTATAGAAGTTTTACATTGACCAAAAAAAAGCAGATTGTACAGAGATTTGCCAGCTGACACACAGTTTCCCTATTATTAATGTCTCACAATAGTGTGGTACATTCTTTACAATGAATGAATGAGTATCAATACATCATTATGGACTGACATCCATAGTTTCCTCAAGTTTCCTTAGTGTTTACCTAATGTACTTTTTCTGCCCCATGATACCACATTACATTTAATCATCATGTCATCCAGGCTCCTCTGGCTATGACAGTTTTTGAGACTCACTGTTTTAGATGACCTTGATGGTTCTGGAGAGTACTGGTTAGGCTTATCATGGGATGCCCCACTATTGGGATTTATCTGATGTTTTTCTCATGACTGCATAGGGTTACAGGCTTTGGGGAGAAAGACCACAGAGGTGCCATTTTACATCACATCATATCAAAAGTATGTACTCCTGGGGTGCCTGGGTGGTTCAGTCCATTGAGCGTCAGACTTTAGCTTGGGTCATGATTCACATGTGAGTTCAAGCTCCATGTCAGTCTCTGAGCTGGCAGTGTGGAGGAGCCTGCTTGGGATTCTCTCTCTCCCTCTCTCTCTCTCCCCCTCCCCCACTCACTCTTGCTCTCTCTCTCTCTCAAAATAAATAAATAATTTTTTTAAAAGTATGCACTATTAATGTGATTTATGATTATTGATGTTGACCTTGATTACCTGGCTTGAAGTAGAATTCATCAGCTTTCTCCATTATAAAGTTACTCTTTTGTCCCCACTTTCAATGCTATGCTTTTGGAAAGAAAACCACTGTATGCAATCTACTCTTCAGGAATGGGTCTCCTCCTCCCTTTTTAAGGGCACAAGGGACATTACCTTTTACTGTATTTGTATAAATTTACTAAGAGTTGGATATTCTGTGATTGTGAGCAAGGGCTATCAAGGAAGGAAGTAATTAACTCAGTGGAAGGCTGAGCTCACAGCCTGAGGACAAATGTCCAAGTGGAGATGAGCTGGCATCCTCCAACAGAAGTCAAAGCTATCAGATGAGGTAAAACAACAGCACAAGAGGAAGGCAGAGAAATGAGTGGTAGCTATGGTGGGGAACACCTGTCAACAGTACACCATGAATAGAGTACTCCTCTTCTATATGATTTAAAATTCCTTCTTTAACTAAGGCCAGTGATGATTCTTTGAGTTCCAATGTAGTTGTTATGCATTCACTATTTAAGAGGATTAAAAAAAGCTGTCAGTTTGATTGAAGAGGATTAGAAAAGAAGAACATTTTTAAACATTTTAAAAAAACTCATTTAGCTGCTTCCTAATTAATCAGTCCATTTTGTGAGAGCAAACTGCTGTATAATTACTAAGGGAAAATTACTCTTAAAGAGAGACCCTGAACTATCTACAGGAAAATGTGATTTCCTCACTGGTGCTCAGAAAGACTTAACCTGTTTAACATGGATGAACAATTTTATTAACAGAGTGATTTCCCATCATCTGGTCATTAAGGGTCAATCTTATTTTAGAGCTACTTCTTTACACAAGTGTTGATGAGGAAAGAGAAAAAAACAATCAGGCCGATAGACACAGAGTATGAAATTCTGAGATATCTACCAGACTATATTAATACTTTTCTGCCCATTGTGAGCACTGCACTTGAATTCCTAGGTAGTTTTTATAGTATGTCTTGAGGTAAAATCCCTCATGTGATAAATGCTAAGTTTTATTTAACAAGCAAGCAAGTCAGCATCTGGAAGTGTCTACAGGCAGATCTTTAACTTCCAGGAATTCTGTTGGGGATTCAGTGTTTCTATAGCAACATTTTGTTGTGGCATAAACTAAGTTTGAAGAATGCTAAGGGATTTGCTTCTACAATGTTGTATTTCTTTCATCCCCATACCTTACATTACAGAGAGTCCCATGATCTTACATATTATACATATGTCTGTTTTAATTGTATTTTCTAACATTTTTCTCACCTGAAAAAAACATGTAACAACAAAATTCCAATCAGTCGAATGATCTGGGGAGAAAAAACTGTAACAAAATGGCTGCCCCCTGTTCAAAGCTGAAAATTTTTATGCAAGGCGTTTTACTTCTCCAACAGTAATATGCTTCCATTATAGGAAAATTGTCTAAGCTTGAAAGAAAAATGAGGACATCATTAAAACTATTAGTAAGGCTGGAAACAATGTGGTAATTTTTAACCTAATGGTGCTCCGAGAATGGCATGAATGTTCTTGATTATCTAGCTTTTGTTGATGGATGTGGGTCTTTCTGGTCCATTTTAATGACTAAGATTAGTTTGCTTCAAGAAAAGGTTTGAGATATGGAAAAAAAAATTTCCCATCTACAGGTTCCTGAGAACTTTTTGTAACCTTGAATGTTAAGTTGCTTGCAGCTTCATTTTTATAGAAAAGTAGTTTTCACCAGGTAGAACTGGAAATTACTGTCAGGGAAGAATAATTTCCAGTGGGGTTAGAATTAGTACACATTTTATGTTTTTACTGTTTATACATCTTCCACTTCTATGACCTGAAGTCATAATCTTTCCATGGTGATGTCACAGCCATTGCACAATAACTAATAAAAGATTTGAATCCAAGTCGTGTAAAAGTAAAAAACTGGACTATTGCCTGTGGCTTCTCATTTATTAAAGCAAAGATGAAAGAAGCACAAGATATAAAATTTCGTGTGCAGATTTTCCTTCCTTAGGAATTCTTTGTTGAAACAGACCTGTTTCTAAGGTATTTAATTTTTTTTCTTTGATTTATTAGAAAAGGCTTAACCTTCATTACTAATTAAGTTACAAGCTTTTCATTAGACCAAGTGAAATGTCCAAAAGTTGGGATGACTGTGTCCAAAACCATTCACAACTAAACGATGAAATTTGACAAATATTCTCAGCTGGGGAAGAGGAAGGCTAGAGAAAGCATGCTATACAGGTTTAAATACTTTGAATGTGATTTTTTTTTTTAAAGTACAATACTTCAGAGGCTAATCTAAGACAGCCCTAGTGTAGTCCTTAATAGTTCCATTTACAAAGGGAACAGTTTACATGTGGCTTCTTCAAAGAGTCAGGAGGGTGGTTTCATCTTTGGAACATTCTAGGGTGGTTCTATCCAATGCCTGAGAACATACTGTGGTGTGATTTTGGGAAACCAGCAGGTGCCAAGCAATGTCCCAAATCATGTCTAAATATCTGAAATTCTACTTTTAGAGTATATGAAGAGATGGCACTAGTGTAAAGAAGACAGTACTGACTTTGGAAACAAAACTCAATTCACAATCCAGAAGCCACACTTACCATCAGTAGGACTTTGAGCAACCTTCACCTCTCTATAAATTGGAGACAATGGGATGTGTGGAGCCACTAACCTGGGCCCATCTTCCCTAAATTCATACTCTCTCATCTCCCTTGTAGATAGAGGTAACAGGGTGACCAATTGTGGCCAATGAAATGTAAATGGAAACCCACTGGGGGCTTCTGAGAGGAGTTTTGCTTCCTTTTAAAGGGGCTATGTTCAAAGGAATTGCTCACTGGTGTCCCCTCTTTTTCCTTTTTTCTGTGAAACCTTGGGCTTCCTTACTCATCTTGCATTTAAGAGGAAACAAGGAAGAAAACCCAACATACTAGATATGGCAGAATGGAAAAATGGGAAGAGTCTAGGAGTCTTTGATGGCATCATCTGGCAGAAACACCAACTTCTAGATTTACTATAATATGAAAAACTTAACTGCCTTTGTGGTTGAAGCTGCCATCAGTGAGATATTCTAATTCCTGAAGCTGGAAGCATTCCTAACTGCCCCTCTCACCAAGCATGCTCTAATGTTTAAAAGAGATGATAAAACCCTGGCATAGGATTTGGTTCACAGTAGGCAAAGAATAAGCATTAGTCCTTTTCTCTACCCAATGCCCTCCATATCTCTTTAAATACAAAGGCACATTAATACAATAACTCATTACGTGGTTCATACTAAATTATTAGTGTTGTTAGTTGTATTTCTCTTTAGGCAGGGATATAAAGGGCCTTATAGGCTATGTTGAGTTTGTGTTAGAAATGAGGAGAATTGAAGGATATTTAAGTGAGGACACCATATGGTGAGATTCACAGTTTAGATAAATCAATCTAGAGTTTTTGTAGGGTATGCTTTGTGTGGGAACAGGCTGACAGCAGAGAGAAGGAAGGAAAATCATGCACCTTAGTGATAATCTGCTGGAGATGACGAGGATTAAAACTGGGACAGCAACAGCAGGGAGGGAGAAGATGGGATGAAGGTAAACTACTTAGGAGGTAAAATAATCAGGATTTGGTGTTTCACTAGATATGGGTATGAGGATCAGGGAGGAGTCAAGGATGAATCCTAACTTTTGAGCCTGAATAACTACATGGATGGTGGTACAAATATAGTTATTGTTGAGAAAAATATAGTTATTGTTGATTTAAAGAAGTGTCGACAAGGTCAAGCAGATTGAGCTGGTCATGTCCCTGAGACATGTTAGATATCTGATCGTGTAACTTCTGGGAGATTTGGAAGCCATTAGTTTAAAGTAGTAGCTTAAATCATGGGAGTAGACGAGATGAACCATAAAGGGAATATTTAAATTTGATTAATGAGTCTGGGGATAAAAGGTGTAGATAAAATTGATATAATAAACTACCAAGAAAGTAATGAAAATTAGTCTATTTATAACATAAGAAATGAGAGACTGCTAAATAAGAATTTATAGTTGCCATTGTCTGTTATTTAAGAAGATAAAACATTTGCAAAAAGGAGGTGTTTTCTTAAGAAATTAGAAAATAAACCAAAAATGAATAAACAAAAGCTGAAATTACTTAATCAGAAAGTAAAATAATAGTAAAAGGAGAACTATATTCAAGAGCTACTTTAATAAATAAAATAGATACATAACTCACAAGTCTGATTATAAAAAAGTGTGAAAATATACAAGTTTGTGATGAATAGAGATATAATCACAGACACAAAATAAATAAGATTATAATAAAATATACCTGCAACTCTTTGACAAAAGATCTGAGAACCTACAGTAAATAAGAGATTTTCTTATAAATTTTGAGTTTCCAAAAGTGGCCAAAGAAGAAATTGAAAACTTTGATAAGTTATCACAGAAATGTCTAGATAGATGGTTAATAAATAATGATTTTAAAAGTCAGACAGATTTAAAGAATAGATAATTCCAATAAGTTATTGTAATCCATAAAAATAAGGGTTAAAAACTTCCCAATTCACCCTATGAAGATAGCATAATTTAACACCCAAGCCTGAAATTGAACCAGAAAAGATGATCAACTAATCACATTAATGAATGCAGATGCAAACACTGTACATTTTATTAAATAGGATTAATTGGATTATCAAAAGAATAGTCCACATTACCAAGTCCCATCTATTCTTATAAATTTAAAGACAGTTAAATATGGGAAAATTCGTAAATATTACATCAACAAATTAAAGGAGGAAGAACATTTCATCACATCGATAGATGCTTGAAAGGCTTTGGATAAATTCAGAAACTACTTCTTAAAATACACACACATACACACACACATATAGTAAAATAGGAATAGAAGGAAAGTACTCAGATTATGACAAAGATTATGCATGGAAAATTAGCAGCAAATATATACCTAAATGGTGACATGCTGTGGTAGATTGTACCCTTGTTCTTAATTATCCATTGCCTTCCCTGCAAGAGGATTATTCTTCCCTGACCTCACTGACATTATGACATCATGGGGCCATAGTTTGGCCATTTTATTTGCTTTGGCCAATGAATATGAGAGGAAGTGATGTATGTCACTGCGGAGATGATGCATTAGGACCATTGCATGAACTGCCCATTACCATTTTCCCTGTTACAAGAATGGCGAATGTCAGTGGAAAGCTGGATCCTTAGCCTGGACTCTAGAATCAGAAGACAAAAGAGCAGAGCCACAGTTCATCCACAGCCTGTATGTTAGGAAGTAAAAGATGAAACTCTACTGTTTGTTGTAAGCCTCTGAGATTTTGGGGTTTATTATCACAACATAACATAGCAAAAGCTAAATAACATGAAAGTTACAACTAGGAGTAGAATGATGCCAAAAACAGACAAACAAAACAAAAAGGAACCAACAATGAAAACTTAAAATTAGGGCATTGGCTCTCAGGGCCAGGCAGTTATGGCAAGGAAATTGTCATCAGAGGCTGGAAAGATAATGGTCTAAATGATGTAGTAGCTAAACATTCTCAGAATTATTGCCAGTGGTGTCTCCGCAGGCAGAGAAGGACCAAATGAACTTATGAATTTATATGAAAAGTTTGGGAATAAAATGCTACTAGTATGTACTCGTTGCTGTTGTCTGGGTTTGACAACTTATTACAAGGAGGAGATCAACTCAGGAAAGAATTGGCTGGTTTGCAAGCATGATTGGAAAATCGAACTGTTCATTATCTCCAACAAGTATAAAATCAAATTGGGAAGCACCCTGAGCAACAAGGGCCAATTGAGATAGCTGTGTGACAAGAACCAAAGCAAGACTAGGGCCATCAAGCCTTCCATGAAAGCTTTTGAACTGGTGAAGGTAGCACATCCTTGGAAAGGATGGCTCAGTGGAGAATGACTATTTCATGACTTTCCTACAGAAGTTCATAAGCTCAAATGACTCCAAATTAAATCAAGAGAAAACTGAGCAACGTTTTTGGGAGAGATGTGTTGTTAAAAGAGCCACCAACCTATGGTGGCCATTGGCTATTCAAGACTTGAAACAATTTTTGGATCTCTAAGCTTCTGTAGGCAGAGAGCAAGATGAGGAAATAAAGGTACTGAGCCCCAAAGGAGGACATAATCTCTAATATTCTTTAAAAATGACCAAGAGAAAAATGGAAATGGAGCTCTGGGAGGACAGCACCCCTCTAATGGAGAGCACTGGGACACTACTTGTCAGGAGCAGAGATTAGGACTAATCAAGAAATTTGCCTTTATACCGATTTGAGGTCCTTGAAGCATTTCCTCTGTGGAATTTTAGACTTGTGGTGGATTGGTGACTGCTGTGTATCTTCCATTTTCCCCCCTTTCCAAGGCGAGTGTGAATAGAGGTTGTCCTATCTCTGTTTTCCACCATTGTACCTTGGGACTACTAGAGAGTACATTCTTTCTTTTTTTTTTTTTTCTTTTTTTTTCATTTCAAGTTCAAGAGGAGCCACATCCAAATATGATATAGGGGCTATTACAAAATCTTGAATGGTCTCATCCCTTACAATTGGCTAGGAGTTTTTAAAGGGTTTTCTTGGGGGAAAACAGATGTGTTTTATTTTGTGAACGGAAGAAGGAAAGAAAATATTTTTGACCCGGGGGCAGACTGTGGTAGATTGTATTATTATTTCCAGTTACGTGCTGTGCTCCCTGTTTGGGTTCTTCTTCTCTGCAACATTGACATTAGGCTTGGCCTTGTGACTTGGTGTGGCTTGTGAATGTGAGTGGAAATGGTGTGTATCATTTCTGGGCAGAAGCATTAAGGATCTCATGATATGGCCTTCACTCTTTTTCTTCTATCTCAGCATGGCAGATCCCAGACTGATACTCTGCCTTTAGTTTAGATCTAGATAGAAAGACTTGTGGAAGAGAACCACAACCTATTAGCAGCCAGTATATAATGTGGGCTAAAAATAAACTTGTGTTGCTCAAGGCCCCGATAATTTTGAGTTGCTTTGCTGCAGCATAAGCTAACTAGAAAGATGTGACTAATATATTTGTATTCATGTGGCTAAGGCTGTTTCCATTAAAATCAAGAACAAGACAGGAATGCTTACTATCACCATTATTATTTAATACTGTCTGGAGAGTCTGCTAAATGCAATAAACATAAAATGCACTATATAAATATTGAAAGAAGGAAGTGAAGTTTTTTGCTGCTAATATAATTTCTTGCCTATTATCACCAAGAAACTCTAGTAAAACACAAGTAGAAGTCATAAAAGGATTTGATAAAGATATAAAATTATTAGCTTTTTCTATATGAGCAGCACACATATGAAAATGAGGAAAATATTCCACTCATAATACTGACAAAGACTGAGTTTGGAAGGAATTATACAAGAAAGGAATATGATTTATACTTAAAATACCCTACTCGAGGGCAGAAATATGATCTGAGAAAATAGAAATCTATACTATGCTCTTGAAAATGAATACTCTTTATTATAAAAGATTCTGCTCTCCTAAAGATAGTATATAAACAGTGCAACACCAGTAGAATCCCAATAGTATTGTTAATGGGATAAAATACTCTTAAACTGATGAATAAAGAATGGTAGTATTAAAATACTATATTAAAACTAGTCAAAAGCCACTATAATAAAAAAGTACAGATGTGGTATAGTGCTGTACCAAAACATCAGTAAAAATAATAGAGAACTCAGAATTAGGTATCAGGATATGTGTGTGTGTGTGTGTGTGTGTGTGTGTACTGGTGTGCGTTTTATTGTAGAGAAATTTAATTAATAGTCTCATCACAACCAGATATATTCTTAGAAGAAAATAAATTTGAGGCCCCTAGTTTGCATTAATTCCAAAAATAAATTCCCAATAGATTAAAGAGTAGAAAGTAAAAATGAATATTAATCATTTTAGAAAAAAATTAGTGTACTTTCAGTATATGTACTTTGAATTGGAGAAATGTTGGAGAAAGCTTTAAAAGACAGGATGTGTGGGGCGCCTGGGTGGCTCAGTCAGTTGAATGTCCGGCTTCGGCTCAGGTCATGATCTCGTGGTTAGTGGGTTTGAGCCCCGTGTCAGGCTCTGTGCTGATGGCTAGCTCAGAGCCTGGAGCCTGTCTTCAGATTCTGTGTCTCCCTCTCTCTGAACGCCCCCTGCTCACGCTGTCTCTCTCTCTCTCTCTCTCAAAAATAAATAAAATATTTAAAAAAGAACTTTTTAAAAGATAGGATATGTGACATATACATATATATACACATATACATATATATTACATACACACATAAATGTTAAGATAGTAAAGCTTTATGGTGTTATTTATAGTGCAAGAGATACAAAATCAAAGTCACTAGACAAACAAGTCAGGGAACAACTTTTAAATTCAACTCATAGATAAAAATTACTATCTATACTATATGAAAAGCTCCCTCACAATTTATAAGATACAGACAATCAACCCAATAGCAAAATTGGTTGGGGATATGAATAAGCAATCGACAGAAGAACAAGCATGATAAAATGTTCAACCTTCCCCCAGTAGGCAGGGAAAGGGAAATTAAAATTGCCATGATAATACCCATCAGTGTAGCAAAAATAAAAGTGTAATAGCACCTATTATTAGCAGATGGGAGCAGGGCAAGGGCACTCTCAGTCATCACTGGTGGAAACGGGAAAAGGCAATTCATCATCTCTATTAAAAATTTTAAATGCATATACAATTCTACCATGAAATCCCACTCCTGGGATTCTGTAGTATAAAAATAAATGGTCTAGTACATAAGCATATATATATATATTCAAGGATGATTACCGCAGCATTGTTGCTAATAACACAAAGCTGGTAGCTAATCAAAAGTCCATTAATAAAAGAATAGCTGAATGAATTACAGTGATTCTTACAGTAGAATATTATACAAGAATTAGAACTTAATGATCTCTATATACTACTTGCCTTAGAGGAATTTCCATCCATTATATGTATTGCTAAGATATAGAGAATTATATATCACTAATCCCTTTAAAATGCCTTCTCACACCTTGTGTGTACGTGTGTGTGCATGTATATGTACGTAAAATTGTACCTATGTGTACATAATGCATAAAGAATTATAGGAAAGGATGGCCACTGAAATGTTCATAATGTTTTCTCAGAAAGGTGGATTTCAGGTGACTTCTAGTCTTTTCCTCAATGTATTGTTTGTTTGGGTTTTTTTTGTTTTGTTTTGGCAATGACTATGTTCAATTTCTATCAGGAGGAGGAAAAAGCAATTGACTTTTCTTCATTGTGGGGAGGAAGAAATTGGACAACTGCTTAGCACTGTATAAGTAGGGTTACCTCATATTTTATTCATAAACAGTAAACACCTACAAAAATGTAAATGTCCAAGATTAGGATTTTGTTAAATAAATTATCGTCTGTCTCTGAAAATACTTCAGAGTAACCATCTACAATTATACTGACATGTAAAATATTCATGTTTTATCATTAATAGAAAGCAAAACCATTCCATCTGGTAAAATGTGTGTGTGTGTACGTATGCATGTATATGTGTACAGATATAAGTATGTATTTATATATACTATAATATATACACATCTTGTATTTATTATATACTATATATTATACACTATAATATATAATCTTGCATATGTCCTATAGTAATATATAATCTTGTATATATTATATACTATAATATACAAACATTTTGATTATGTGTATATATGCATACACATATAAGTATATATTTATATATACTATGATATATAAACATCTTGAAAGAGATACACCAAGATATGTTAACAGGATTTATTTCTTAGTGCCAGGTTTTAATTTTTTTTAATCTTTATTTTCTAATTCTTTCCTTTTATATCATGTGTGACTTTTGGCAACAGAGAAAGTACTAAATTTCCCTTTTCTTTTTCCACTGTCCTTCCCCCAGTTTGGGTTGGTTATTCTTCAATACTGAGGAGGAAGAGGAATTAACAAGAGAATGGAACACAGTTGGGAGATCTTTCTGGTTCTCAGTTTGAGAATTTGGAGTTGTGCTAGAATTTAGCTTTCATTAGAGGAAATAGAAATGCATTTCTTTATGTGCCTGGGTGGCTCAGTTGGTTGAGTGTCTCAGTTTTGGCTTAAGATCATGGTCCCAGGGTCATGGGATCAAGCCCAGTGTTGTGGTGTGAACTGAGCATGAGCCTGCTTGGGATTCTCTCTCTCTCCCTCTGCCCCTCTCCCCTGCTCACTCACTCTCTCGCGTGCATGCTCTCTCTCTCGCTCTCTAAAATAATAATTTAAAAAATGCGTTCCTTACTTTCATTTTTCCCTTGCTGATAAATCTTAAAGTCAAACACGAAAAGGTGATGTTAATCGTATTAGTTCTAATCATGGCTGCATGCCATAATGATTCATGTTTTCCTTGGTTATTCCCTCCCCATCTCCCTGGACCATTTTCCATGTACCTTAATGAACCAGTGTGTTCATTCCTATAAGGTCTATTTATGAGCTAGAAAGGAAAGACAGACTGTCACTTCAAAGTCATAGCTTGTTTTAACACTTCTTGACCTGATTCACCCTATCTGACTCCAATTGACTTCTGGCCATTTCAAAACATTAAACCCATCCTCAAAGGATAAAGTTTACCACCTCCAAAGAAATCCCAGAGACTGTGCTGTAGGCACCAAATTAATGTACAAATGAGGAGTTCCAGAAGTGGGCTGTGAAGGAACCCAGGTCACCTCCCAGCCCAATTCCTGGGGGCACAGCCTAAGGCTGGAAACAGGTTGGTGTTTATCCCTTTAGGATGAAGCGATTTAGCCAACTTTTCCCCTGGTCGCTGCCAACCTGTGCCCAGATTTCTCCCAGAACTTAAGAAGTAAGATACTCATTTCCCAATGTATTCAATAATTATATTCCTATACAGGCAGGGAAATTTTTAAATGTTTATATAAAAATCAATTTTCTCTAAAAAATAAATAAAAAACAGGGAATATCTTCTGGAATTGAATTCTTTTATCCTGTTTGGGACGCCTGCATGGCTCATTTGGTTAAGCACCTGACTCTTGGTTTTGGCTCAGGTCATGATCTCACTGTTCATGGGTTTGAGCCCCACATGGGGCTCTGTGCCGACAGCACAGAGCTTGCTTGGGATTCTCTGTCTCCCTCTCTCTCTGCCCCTTCCCCACTCTCTCTCTCTCTCTCTCTCTCTTTCAAAAATAAAAATAAATAAATAAATAAATAAATAAATAAGTGTTAAATTTTTTTCTGTTTCATATTAATAGAGGAATAAATAGTTAAGGGGAGAAAGTTAATTATATAATAATGACCAATAAGAAATCACTAGATAATGGTTAATTGAGTTATAGACAACGCGGGCTTACAAAAAGGAGCTACGTTTCAACTCTCCATTATGGGAATTCTTGCATGTGAAGTTTTCGTCATGCTCAGTCAGGTTTGGAACTTTTTTTAATGTTGGGAGGAGTTAAATGAACTATTCTCAATCTGCTAATGTCTGCACTTTATTGCAGATGGGCTGCAATGGTGCAGATGTACCTTTTGCAAGATGGGCTAATAACTTCCAATTTTACATAAGTCTTCACTGCCTTTTCTTATAGGGCCACCCTATGCTGTTAACTCATATTAACAGTAACTGTTTTGCCTAAATGATAAAACTAAGTTAGAAAACACACAAATTCATGTGGCTTGACTAGTACAGCCTCATGTGACCTTAGAAGGAAAGGAGGAGATAGCCAATGCCATGCCCTGCATCTTGAGGAGACTAGCAGACTAGCTTTATACCATTTGCACTTGACTTTGTTCTATGTTCTAGTAAAAGAGTCTTCCAAAATTTTGGCAAGTCATTTTAATCCCATGTTATTCTGAAATTTGCACGTGCACATTTTATTTTTTTATTTAAAAAATTTTTAATGTTTTTAAAAATTTATTCTTGATAGAGAGAGTGACCGCGCAGGGGAGGGGCAGAGCAAGAGAGGGACAGAGAATTGGAAGCAGGCTCTAGGCTCTGAGTTGTCAGCACAGAGCCGGACGCGGGGCTCGAACTCAAACGGGGCTGTGAGATCATGGCCTGAGCCAAAGATGGATGCTTTACCGACCGAGCCACCCAGGTGCTCCAGCATGTGCACATTTTAAAACAATGTTAATTCAATCCAGGGACCGATGGAGACTTAAAACTTGTCACTGGTCACTTTTAAATATAAATGAGACCAGATCTATTCTTGCATAGCTGTGTTACCTGGCTCTAATCTGAGAGATAGTTCTTGATTTGGGATCCACTCCTGCCCAACCCTTGGTTTGAATGTTAAATCAAGCGGTTCAGACTCAGGCCCCCAGTGGATTTCAGTTAATATCACTCCTGAGGAGTGTAGCTTCTCCATATCTTTGTTATGTATATTTCAATAACATTTATACAAACAAAAATGAGGGCATCTCTGCCTCCCAAGGTGAGCAGGCATCCTGTGCGGAGGTCCCAGGCTCTGTGGATCAACAAGAAGTGGCCCCATCCTGGGGAAGGTTGGGTTTAGATAAATGAATGGGACATCAGAAGGGATGAGGTGGGGAGGGGCCAGAATTAGGTCCGAAGCAGAGAAGCCAACCCAAGGAGAGGCAGAATCAGCCCCAGGATGGGGTAGGGGGCAGCGAGTCTCCTCAAGCAAAGAGATGCAGAAAGGGGGACTATTTTATAGGGAGGGGTCTTATAATGTATCGGAGTCCCTGTGCTTTCCGAAAGCTGCACTCATGTAGAAGAGGGGGCTCTGAGTTGTCAATATAAGCCACATGATTTTAAACTGACACTACGTAGTCACTCTTCAGCCAATGTCTAATCACATCTAGAGTCCAATGGCTTTCTAACTGTTCAACAGAGACCCACAGAGAGAAACACACCAGAATGCATTACACCCAACCATTCACTCTTAACTGAAACCCAAGTTTCATAAAGTAATGCTTATTGTTATTACACATGACCCTCTGATAGTTGCCCTGCCTTGTGTTCACTCCCCTTCCCTCCCTTGCATTTCTAAAGATGCTGGTTGTGACCCACCAAACTGACCCCACGACTTACTGATGGGTTGTCATCTGCAGAATGAAAGCCTGTGTTAGCTCCTGACAGTTTGGCCGCTGTTTCACACAGCACAGGCCATGGCCATCTCCTCGAGCAAAGTCTCTGCCCCACCTTCCCCTCCCCCATCCCTTCTCCACGGCCTGTAATGACCACTCCCTCAGTTTATTCTTCCCTTTCACTTTTACCTCATCCCTCAGTTTTAAGGAGAAGAAAAATGCATTTCCCCAAATATAGAAAACACCTCTATCCTGGGGCCAAGATGATTTTAGGGATAGGCTAGTGAATATATTCTTTTACCAGCTTTATCCTTTTTCTCTGATTGCCTTCTCTTCATAACAAGTGATGCTGGCTTTCTCTTTACAATAAAGCTAACAGCTGCATTTTACTGAACTCATCTATGTCAGGCACTATTTTAAGAACTTTACCTGTATGAACCTGTTTAATCCCCATCACAATCCTATGAAACCCTTACTATTATTAGTAACACCATTTGACAGATGAAAAAATGGGGGCACAAAGAGGTTAAGAACTTGCCCAAGGTCACACAGCTAATAAGTGGAGGAATCGGGAGATTATTACAAGAAAGTCAATTCAAGAAACAGCCTGGATTAAAGGATTAAAGTCCTCATTCTACCGCTTTTAAGCTGTATGATCTTAGGCGAGTTATTTAACTTGGCCAGGCCTCAGTTTCCTCGCTGAATCTAACATACCACCAATTTATGTGCCACTAGGACCGGGTTAAAAGTATAAATCAAATCATGACTTATACGCTTTCTTACCAGTTACATGGTGCATTCAGATAACAAAAAATGTTAAAATATGAAAAAAAGTAACACCTTAGAATCAATGAAATATACAAATATCACCTTACCTCACAAGAGGTAGGAAGAACAAATGAATCAAATGTGTATTCTGGTTCCTGGCCCATAAGTGGTTCTTCCTAAATGTTAACTATTCCGATTGTTAAAATGATTTTGCCCACTTGCTAAATATAGGAACCGAGTCTCAGAGAAATTAAACTACCATTTTCAGTTTGCCCAGGTAGGAACATTGGCGGCGCCCTGATCTAGTAGAGGTCTTGAACTGTCCTGCTGCCTCTGGATGCCTCTCCCCCTGCAGGTGAGCTCCGGACTCTATGGGGACGCCAGGTCATTGCGTTTTTCCCTTTGCTTTCAGTGCCTAAACCAAGAACTCCTGGGACCATTACCTTCAGGGTCTCCCAGATGGACTTTCCTCTTTCAAGAGTGCTGAAGGTCGTAGCAAAGTACTACCTCCCCTCCCATTCCCAGGAGGATGTCGAGACTCTCTGCTCAAGGCAAATTACCAAATGCATAAAATGCCCATTCCACTTAACGACTTTACTTCCACTTTTCACAAGACACTAGGATGTAGCCAGAAATAGTCCAAACCCTATAATCTTTCATAGAGCTGCGATAAGTTAAGTGGGTAGTGTTACTCCATAATTCCTCTCCCAGGCACTTAACATTGACATATGTCCCTCCTCCTTTTGCTCACAGAATAGATGTTTGAAAAAAATGTCACTTGTCTGTGAAGAAGGAAAAAAAAAATCACTGAAATGTGGATTTCCACTCCCACCTCCATATGCAAGTTCTCAGAGCTGCTGTCAATGCTCTCTTGAATGGATATGTCTCTATGAAACACACACACCCCTCCTCGCCTACACACATGTGCACATGCATACATCAATGAGTGTACATGCATGAATACTGCACACCTTTGCATGAACATCTCAGTCACATAGATTCTCCAACTTGTATTTTAAATACTTTTGCTCCATAGCCTCAGGTTTGAGGTAATCATTTTCTGTTTGGTTAATGTGCCCCAGAGCTGGCAATAGGTTCTTTGGGAAGCAGGACGGAAAGGGCTAACTTGGTAATAGCTAGAAGACAGAACCACAAGACCTCTGCTTAATATTGGGGTCGTTGGCAGGCTGCCTTGGAAGGAACACCGTCTTCTGGGGAGGCAGGCACTGGATGGGGTGAGTGAGCCCTGACTTCCACACCTAAGCACAAATCTTTCTTGTAGAAAGAGCACTACGTCTTGGGTGATGTCTTAGGGCAGACATTCTCATACTGGAACAAAGGTTAAATCTGACACTGTTAATTATAGGTTTTCCAGATAATTATTTTCTCTTTTACCCTGTTGGGACTGCTTATGTTCTCAGAGAAAAGCTTCCTGTGGTGAGCTTTTCTTAACTTGTCACCCTCTTTTGTCTTCAGGGAGAGCACAAAGGTAAGATGGTGCCGCCCAGTCGTACATGTCCATTTTCCTGCCGTATCATCATGACACCATATCTCGGGGCATTTTGCTGAAGATTGTCCTCTAGAGGGAAGAATGAGAGCACACATATGGAAAGGTGGATGTTGAGTGTCCCCTGTATCTCCTTGAGAGGTCTGAATTTTAACACTTTGAACCATGACCCTAAGCTGAGGACTTTCTATTGCTTTTCTCTCAGGCTGCACCCTCCCTAGTGGCCCTGTTACGGTCAGCTGTCCTTTGTTGTTAACTGACATTCACAGGTCCAAAGGGAGCCTGAGGAAGGGACACACTGTTTCCTTAGCTATTTCCTTCAAACTGCACGACAGGCCTCCAGCAACTAGGTCAAGTGGCCCGTAGGGTCTCAGCTTGGGGCCTGGGGCAAGCCTGTGTGGCCGGGGCAAGCTTGTTCCCCACCACAGGGAACGATAAGGCTTCCCTATCTCTTGGAGGAGCAGGTCCAATGCCCTTTCTCCAGCCTAGAACAAAGGAATTTTTTTTCAAGGAAAAAGAATATTTAGTTGCTTTACAGATCTGAATCTAAAAGTGTCCCCCAAAGGCAGTTAAACCTAAAGGTCAACTTTTAGTCTCTACCCACAAAGGTATCAATTTAATGGATGTTTTCCAACTTCAAAATTCCAAAGATCCAATCTACCCTAGGAACCCTCATTTTGTATATATTTGGCAATGACTGAATACAAGTTTGTTAAAACTTGTATTTTTCTTTACTTACTATGTATGTATCCTCTCATTATTTAATATTTTTCTATTCTGTGATTTTCATGGACTGTCTAGAGTTTCATTGTGTGGTGCAGCAGCCAAAATAGGCTGGGTTAAGCTACAGTAATAAACACTCTCCAAATCTCAGTGACTTAAAAACATTTTCCATTTCTTGCTGTGGGTCAGCTAAGAGCTCTGTTCCATATTGTACTCACTCCAGGATCCAGGCAAAAGGAAAAATGACCATAGAAAATTATACACCAGTCCTAAAAGTTTCTGCTTGGAAGTGACATGTTATTTGCTTTTACATTTTCTTGTGAAAGCTAGTCACGTGGCCTCACTTAGCAAAAAGTGGACAAAGAGATGTAATCTTATCATGTGTCCAGAAGGAGAATTGGAAACATTTTGTAGATAGCACTAATGATTACCATATATGGACATAATATAATAACCAATAGCGTATTTTGCATACACATTTTTTGCCAAATTTTGTGTAAGTCAAATAACTGATTAGATGCATATTTCTTAAAGCTGTCCAATGACTCCCAGTGAATTTCAGGTGGAAATGTTAGTGAATGCAATCATTTATACTGACTTGGTGCAAATCTTTTTTAAAATTTTTTTAATGTTTATTTATTTTTGAGAGAAAGAGAGAGAGAGAGAGACAGAGTACGAGCAAGGGAGGCTCAGATAGAGAGGGAGACACAGAATCTGAAACAGGCTCCTGGCTCTGAGTGGTCAGCACAGAGCCTGATGCAGGGCCCGAACCCACAGACCATGAGATCATGACCTGGGCAGGAGTCGGATGCTCAACAGACCGAGCCACCCAGGCACCCCAGACTTGGTGCAAATCTTAAACAAATTGCATGGACTTGTATCTTAGCCTCCAGCATTGCTCTAGATGACAACAGTTCAAAGTAAAGTAGGCAATAAAAGAGTCATAATATTCAAATCTGCTTCCTCGATTGCCTAAAAATTGTTTCTTTATTGTCTTTTTTAAGTTAATGATCAATCTTCTACACCTTTGTATAGAACAATCTCCAACATTATCAGATCCAGCTAAAACTTCACCAGTTTGCAAATTACCCATCAGCCATTGCCTCTCCTTCTAAATCTATACAATGCTTTGGATGTCTAAGTGAACATGTGTGGCTTCAGGTGCTATTTTCCAATCTTCTCCAGGTGATCCCACATGGAAACTTGCTCAGACACCTAAGTACATATTACGTCTAGCTATGGACAAATCCATCTACAATCTAATCATATTCTCCATACTCAATGACATTAAACTTATGTAACAGCTAATGAACTCATGGGCTAATATCCAACATTAGCTTCAGGAGCTGGCTTATGTCCAAGGTAAATCAAGATACCCAGGGAGGTAATAACACAAAACATCTTGGCAAAATCAAATTCAAGGACAACTGTTGTTCAGGACCAGATCTGCAACTGGTACCTGTGTAAATATTGGCTGGACAGACTAAGCTGGTGACTATTCTGGCTGAGTTGTCTTGTCATAACTGCAATATGAAAGGCAATGTGGCACTACTTTCCATGTTTTGTGAAAAGTACAGATCACATTCAAACTATTGCTGTCCTCATTGAAATATCCATCCCACCATTCTATGTCTGGCATATATTATAAGTGTACTTCAACACTTGAAACTGGTTATAAATTTTTTAATAATTTAAGGCCACATTACCAAAATGGCATTCATGGGTACTTATGTGTGTATGTGGAAGGTGGTGGGGGATAGAAAGAAGATTTTTAAGGACACTTCAGAAAGACTGGATGAAACAAAGATAAATAGGTTTCTTTACTATAAGACTTTATAGTACCTTAAATATGCTAATGTGATTGTAAATCTCCAAGAGATACCTAATGTTTACCAACATAAATGACCATAGGACATTTTTTAAAAATTAAAAGAAAAACCAAAATATCATTACCATAGAAGGAAATGTTCTGTCTCGTTCCTGACCTGTACGCTCTACGAAAACTTCTTACAAAGTGTATTCAGCATATCTCCTTTAATGTGATATTCACCTTATGGCCCTTCCTACACAAACCCATCCATTCAGAGGGTGGAAAACTCAAAGGGCCCAAAACAGTGATGGTATCAGAGGGGCTGGCGCTTGCTTTCTTTTTTTTTCCTTCCTTCCTTCCTTCCTTCCTTCCTTCCTTCCTTTCTTCCTTCCTTTCCTTCCATCCCTCCCTCCTTCCTTCCCTCCCTCCTTCCTTCCCTCCCTCCTTCCTTCCTTTCAAGTTTATTCCTTTTTTTGAGAGAGGGAGTGGGAAGAGGCGAGAAAGAGAGAGAGAGAGAGAGAGAGAGAGAGAGAGAGAATCCCAAGCAGGCTCCACACTGTCAGTGTGGAGCCCAACACAGGACTCAATCCTATGAACCCTGAAATCATGACCTGAGTCAAAATCAAAAGTCAGACGTTTAACTGACTGAGTCACCAGGCACCCTAGGGCTGGGGCTTTCATAAAAGAAGTTGTAAATGATGGAAAGAAAGGGAGAGAGGAAGAAAAAAGAAGATCCTATAAGGGTAGGGGTGCACAGAATAGTTTTGCGAGGGAACTGAATATAAGAAAAGGAGGACGAAGAGACTTTGGGAAGCCTTGAGATACGTGACAATTTTAGAAAGAGAAAAATGAGAAAAGAAACATTTAAGAACTGATGTTGTGAATTATGAACTGGATCTCCTTTAGCATTCTTTGAGAAATGCAAGAAAGGGAAAGATAGCGATCACACCTGGTTATTGGATTGTGTTTCTTTGAATGCTCACCATGTTGAGACTGGTCCCCTGAGCCCTAGGATTTTTTCAGGTTATAACACAACATCTCCACACTGGTATTCCACAAAATATCTTTAAAGAATTGCTGAGTAACACTGCTTTTCAATTCTATACAACCAGGACTAGAGATAGGGAATTAAACAAAATATTTATTGCTTTTGGCCCAAAGGCCTTTTAAGATTCATGGAACAAGGATTAGAAACAATGGCATATTTTTTTTGATTCTAAAGATTGAAACAAAACTAAGAATGAATTTTGGAGCATGAGACAAGGCTACATCTTAGAAATTAATCTCATAAAGAAAATATCAAAGCAATACTTTCCCACATAATTTTAATTGGTGCTTTGATTAAAACACAAATTTGTCAATTCAAGTAAAAACATTAATAATTCCATTTTTAATTTACTCTAAGCCTAAGCCATCTATTTGGCTAACTATAGGTATTAGTTGCGTTAACATATCATATATCTCATCAGGTTGTTAGGATTAAATGATTAATATATGTGAAACACTTAGAATAGAGCTATCATGTAGTTGATTACATACATTTAGTTGTTATTTTTATTACCAAAAGTTATCACTTTAAACATTTTTTTGCATTTTTTGCAACATCTCTGATGTGGGGATGGGGTGCCATATATTGATTGGCAGCATTTTTTTTACTTAGTGGTATATAAGAGTGTTTCTGAGAATTGACAGTGTCTTTGAGTCAATAAAATATATTATTTTTATTTCCTTTTCTCCATTATTTTTGGATGTTTTCTGTTTTTTTTCTCTTCCACAAGGATTGTCTTTCTTTTCACACTCTGATAGTTAAATACATACCTCATATATTATAAAAAAAAACAAAGTACTACCAGCCCCCCCCCCCATACCCCAAAAGACTTGTCAGGGTGAAAGATATTTGTGGATAAGCAAGGTTTCAGCTGATATATTGCCCATTTATTATACTTTGGGAAATATTTGATAAAGGATTTGAAATAAACAACAAATTAACCAGAAGAGAAACTTCAAGACACGGCTGTTAGGGAAGAGAAGACTTGGTGTTGAGTAATGAGCCTTGTAAAATACATAGACATTTTCTTAACCAACATCCATGTAATCAGTTTGCTGGGTTTACTAATAATCTCCATTTTCTTGAATATCTGTAATACAAACTGTGGGTACATGAATCTGTATCATTTAGGGGGTTTTGGTTACAAGCGGTGGAAACCTATTCTTGCCAACTTAAACAGAAAGGAAGATTTGGGGAAGGATATGGAACAGTGAAAAGAATAGACTCAGCTACTGCTCCCAGTAATGATCCATTTGGGACCTTTCTTTCTTGGGAGCTACTGCTGGACAAAATGGGTCTACTCTTTTTTGAGCTGTTTGTCATCCTGGCCAAGATCAAAAGTCTGGGGAAGGAGCCCATGAATGGCAGGGGTCATGTGTCTGTTCCTTAGTTGAGACAGAGCAGGGCACCTTGATTGTAATCTTACAAAGCTGTCTCCAATGAGGAGGAATCAATCTTCAAGGAACCACGTACTGTTATCAAGGGAATGTGGAATAGAGGCTGGCCTGTGAAAACCCAACATATGTCTACTACCAATTTGAATGACAACAACCCGCAGTTGGTCACTCTAGAATGTTAAATGCCACAATCAGTTATGGAAATCCATTGCAAACTAGAAAGAACCACAAGCATACCTTATAGTCCATGTATTCCAGAGGACATTATAGCATGTAAATAAAAGACTTGAGAGCAGCATGGGTGGGGCAAATACCATCCAGCCCAACCCACTGTCAATGTTCACACCCTACATGGAGTACCATACAGGTGAGATTGCAGGCCATAAGGAAAAGCACTTCCAAGGGCACCCCCAGATTCCTCCATGTTCTTGAAACGCTTACCCAGCTATGAGTGCTGCATGATCATACAGGTCAATCTCATTAGCTCATGTTCAAAATACCTAAATTTGTTTTAATGCACAAGATTAATTATAGCTGGTGGCTTGACTTATACATCGGATGATTCATCATGTACATGTAAACAATCTTCGCTATTCCCAGGGTTGCATGAGTCAACTTGCTCTCATTAACATGGGTGAATGCTAGCTGGCCTTGTTTCCATCCCCTGGCTTTTTGGTGTTTTATTCCGCTCCCAGGTGCCACTTTTTCCTTCCTGACTCACCTTCATTTCCTTGTCTTTGCTTTTGCAGTCCTACTGATTACACAAACAAATGCCTACTCAGGAGGCCCATGTTCCCGCCATGGAGAAAACCAAACCAAAGGAGAGCTGCTGAGCTTGTCACCTGCTTTCTTGGCAGGAGCAAGACATTAATTTTTGCCATGGCAGCTGCAGCAAGAAGTCTGTCCCTCAGGCTTGGCAGGAGCAGAGGGGCAACAAAGGCTTCTGGGGATCTAATCTGCAAAAGTCCCTGGGGCGGAGTCTTTCTTGTTTCCATCTGCCACTTTTTACAAGGTCTGCCTTATTATTAGTGCATGTATTGAGACCTACCTTTTCCACTCTGGCTTAAATACAATATTAAAGACGTTTAGGGAGATACCAATAATTAAAAAGTTGTCAAGTCAATATTTTTGTGTAAACTGGCATAGGGGACTGAGAGAAATTATAGATATTTCTTGTTCAACATAGCATTTCAACAGAGAATCAGACAGCATTATTTTGATTTCTGTTTTTGCTTATCTGTGCATTAAAGCATATTACATGCATGGTTCTACTAATGGCTGGTCCTGCACAGAGGCAGGTCTGACAATTCCAAGAAGCTTTTCCACAAGCTTACTTGTGAATCATTTGTCCCAATTTGCACTCTGCAACCTGACTTGCTTCCTATCCTTCTCGCTCCTGAGCTCTGGCTTTTCCATTTGTGACCTTGCCATGTTCCTTAGATCTCACACTTGGCACCGGTTTTTTAATTATAGCTTTCTACCTCCTTTTTTTTGAAGACAGTTTAGATTTCCCTCTGGCTTCATTTCCTTCATCCATCAGCTCAGACTTCAGCACCTTCAACATCTCCTCTTTGACCTGAAAATGCCTATGAAGAGTATCTGCCTCAACTCTGTGAGCAGAGCCCAGAAATTTAATGAAAAAAAAAAAAATGAATGAGGAACTTATGGTCTATTTGAGGAAATAGGGTTACATACATTGAACAGCAAGATTTTGGTGCACACAATAAATATTCAGAGATAGAAGACACTTAAAGCCCAACTTTTGAAAATAATTTTGAGGACTAGGGGTGATAAATAAGATTTATCTCCCATACAAGTTCCAATCAGCTGGTAGTACCAACTATAGAAAAGGATTCTACAGCTTCATCTAGGTAGAGCAGAACAGAGCATCTTGATTAGTGAGGTTGGCCTTGAACAAGGCAACACACATTTGCTATCCCTGCTGTTATAAATGACCCACCATTTAGAAATTTTAAAGTAGAAGAGTTTTTTTTAATGACATCAGTGTTTTAAGGAGATTAATTTGGCTCTGTATAGAATGGATTAGAGGAAGATAGGGTATTTTCAGAAAAACATGTTAAAAGGCTCTTGTAGTTTGATCAAAAATTGACAAAATGGCAAAACATAGCTCCCTAAAGGTGGCAAAACAAATGATATAAACTGGTGGACCACAGTTCTCTGGGAAGGAAGAGGGCTGAGCCAGGGTCCCTGAGATTTGGCTGGATGTGGGCAGAAAGTCAAAGTGGCAGAATCAGTGATTCCTTATGCCCTCCTGAGGAGGGACCAAAGGTCAGAATATTTATTCCAGTGGGCATCTGTACTGAGGGCAACAGAAAACTATGTTCAATGCCATTTGCCAACAGAGAGAGTTTGACTATGACCTTTTCTGAAGGACATGAAAGATCATCAGTTTATACCTCTGGATGGGGCTGATGAGAATAAAAGCAAGGGCCAATGAGAGTCTGTATTTGGACAGCAACAGGAGATAGAAAGAAATTGATACAAAATATTTTAAGATGTAAAATAGAAAAATATCAAATGAATGGCATTTTTTGAGTAACTGTGACATAAATGGAAAAAGTAGAAATGACTCTCTAGTTTCAGATCTGAGAGATTGGAGGAACCCTTAAGAGACAGAGAGGGGAAGCTGTGTTGGCGTACAGCAGAGACTGCTACATTTACCCCAACATCTGTCTTCTCTTCTCCTAAAGAGCCAGAGCTGCACATTTTTAGCTGGGTATGTTATAGCTAATGGAAAAACTACATTTCACAGCCTCCTTTGCTGCTGGGTGCCCAAGTCTATGAGTCTTTGCCAATGGGATATAAATAGAAATGACATCTGTAAGTTCAGGGTTGTACTTTTAAGAAGGTACGTGCCTTCCTCTTCCTTTTTTTTCTCCTTCCTACTGCCTAGGTGGCATCTGAGGTGATGTGTTGAGCCCTCTGAACCATGTGGGCAAGGACAACTCTCTAGAGATGAAAAAGTGGCATGATGGAATTCTGGTCCTTGATCCTGCCACATGAGCCCAGGACTGCTAACACCTGGGGCTGTTACAGAAGTAAGGGGGTGGAGATCTATCTTTTCTAATTCATCATTATTTTGGTATGACATCTACACCAATAAAGTAACTTCTAAAGGAGTGACTTCTGTAAGGAATGTATTAAAAAGTACACGCCAGATAATCAGTCATTTTGCAATGAGATGATTGAACTGCTTGGTGTAATCTTCCCAAAGATCAGAAAAATAGAGGAGATGCCAGAAAACTAGAGACAACCAAAGGAAGGGAAAGAGGAAGCAGGTGCACCCTGCAATGAGAGCCTAGAACTCTCTAGAGCCTAGAACTGATCCAGTTCTAGAACAGGAGGATCCAGGAGCATTCAGAACAGGAGATGTGTTGCAGGAACCAACAAAAGCTCACAAAGAACAAATACCAATTCTCATCTTGTTGTGACTGCAGCCACCATGCTCAGTGCTTTATGTGAATCATCTCACTTCATCCTCACAATAATCTTATAAACTAGTTACCATTATTGTTCCCACTTTACAGATGAGGAAACAGAAGCCCAGAGGGTCTAAGTTACTTGCTCAACATCACTAGCTATGAGTAGTGAAGCTCAGAGCCAAATCCAGGCTGCCTGATGCTGGAAGCTGAGCTCTTAGTCAGGACACAAGACGGCTTCTTACAGTAGCACAGAGTACTCCCTGTTAGAGCACAGAACCCAGGAAGGACTCCTGGTCATCTGAATATAGCCAGATACCATAGGGGAAAGTACAAGGTGCCATGGACACACAGCAGGGCCAAGGGAAATGTGGCATTCCCCAAAAAGATCTGAGAAAGCTGGAAGAAGCAGAGAGTTCTCCAGACAGAGGACACAGTAGACACTCAGAATTAAGCAATAGAAGGGAGAGCCTGGCTTATTGTATAAATGCAAGTGTTTCTAGTATTACTGCAGGATAGGGGGCAGTCTGAGAAACGAGGCTGGAAAGGTAGATGGTCCAGAGCATAAAGGGCTTTGTATGCACATATATAAAAATTTTGGACTTTTGCATGAAAGTAGTGAGAGCCATTGAAGGATTTTAAGCAGGAAATGATAAGACCAGATTTATGCATTAGAAAAAGTGCTCCATTTTCTCTGTAGAAAATGGACGTAGCAACCTCCTTCCTCCTTCCTAACAGAACTCCCAGCTTGTTCTGAGTGGTCATATACATTAGGGGACGCTCCTGGGGGGTTTCTAGAAAGGTTTCCTCATGCCTAACTGGAGCACAGGAGAAAAGATTGCCTTTCCTATCTCTGGACATTTTGGGGACAAACTATGATACCAGAAATGGATATGGTTATCAACCTACTAGGCTGAGAGTGAAGCTACCACATGGGGGAGTTTGAGGCTAAGAGATGCAGAGGGAAATGGCACCAGAGCACTTTAATTTTCCAGGTTGGGGCTCCCTTTTGCCATTGCTGCTACAGGGAAGCCTAGAGGGAAGGCTTGCTGCCATCACACAAAAGCTCACTATTATCCATTGGCTGGAGATGTCCCTCCTGCCTTTCCAGATTCATTCTCCATCCTTTTCTTCCCAAGTGCAGGATGCATGAAGCTGCCGTGTCTAGGGACTGCATCAACAGGCTTACCCTCCCTGCAGCTGTCCACTGAGTTGGGACAATGGGAGCACCAGCAAGAGATTAGAGGGACGAGGGCAGTGAGGCAAGAGTATTGCCTCCTGTAGATCCTCCAATTGAGGGCTCTGCAGAAGGCAGCCTCTCTCGTGCAGCTTCCAGCTCCAAGAAGGCAAACCTTTGTTCACAGTCCTCTTGGTCTCTGAATTCGAGTAATGGCTCCCCTTCTTCCTCCTTTGGGCCTAAGATGGGGAATAGTGCCTCACTAACCTGGAGCAACTACACTCCCCCTTGCAGTTTCTTTATACCCTTTGAAAATAATTCCTTTATTAAACTCTATCCAGTGTCCCACGATGAGTGTGTCGTCGCTTTCTTACCAGGATACTGACTGTGTACATGCCACACTGTTTTCAGCTAAGGCATTTGAGAAACAGATACCAAGACAAAACTCTAATGTGTAAGAAGCATGATGGAAATCTGACCCCAAGAGAAAAATGGGGAAGAACTTTGGATGGAAGCATTCTAGACTGCCATGCAATCTAAGAAAGTTTTGGCTAGGCTGTCTGGGGGTTCTCATGCCAAGTCAGCCATCAGAGGAGTCCCCTGATTCCCAAGAAGGGATCTGCCTTAGTATTTTGTGTGCTTAGTCACTGGTGGAGAGCAACCCATGGAAACTGGGGCCTCTATGTAAATACCACATGAATTTGAGAGCAAAGCTATGTCCTGGTGGTTGGAGATCTGTGAGGCACATTCTTGTGGCCATCACACTCATCCTATGAACATTTTTAGCACCACCTTAAGGCTTGTGTATTCTTCCTACCCTCTATGACCAAGACTCTATTTTTACCTTGCTGTAACTATTTCCCCCTCAAAAAGTGTTGTGTTGAAATTTAAAATGTGCTTTCTTAGCCGAAAAACGATGCCAGGGTATCTCGCCATAAAAAGATTAGCTGGCTTCTCCCAAATGGCCTTAGAGGGTGTTGTTTATTACCTTACAAATTTATAATCATCAGCAGGCTGATAATTAGTCTGGTAAGCTCAAAGCTTGATAATGTCAGCACACCATGCAGTTAATCTCCCAGGGCAAGCTCATGTTCAAGAGGCTGATGTAAAAAATCAGAATGCCAAATTACTCACTCTTCATGAGAAATCACCTTTTAGGAGAACCAAGACTATCTGAAGTCTCTAGGATCAATACACCCCTTCCCTACAAAGGTAGAGCATAGCCAGAAGATTGCTTGTTGGATGTGACACTAGTTCAGGGGGAATTAGATAAACCAAAGATTTACAGCATCAGGGCAAACTAGCCTGGTACATCATTCGCCTCACTCAGGGATGGTCTTAGAGACAGGATGTGAAGACTCAAAACACAATGGTTAGATACATCTACCGTTAGAAATGGTATTGCATACTCAACATACTCCACTGGATAGGGTTTGAACACTACTAACATTGATCTCTGTATCTTTTTTCTGTTTCCACGGTTGACTGTCACAACCACCACTTCCCTTTGCACCTGCCCACCTCCAGCTCCCAGCTGACCCAAAGTTCTTGGAAACCATTCTGTCTTTTTCCATTGACTTTTTACATCCCATTCAAAATATATTGGTGTTAGAGTTTAGCACTCAGAAGGCAGTCCCATTTCTCCCATTTCCAAATTCTGGGGACCCCTTGGTCAAATATTATTAATAAAGCTTTTTCCTCCTGTCAGGGCTCTGAGCTAGGAAAAGGAGCCTCAGGGTATATTCCTAGGTCTACTTAGTTTTCATCTCTGGCAGAAGGCACCCTCCAACTGTCTCCTTTCCCTGCTAATGGAGTTTTAGTGATTCCTTTTTCTAGGGATGTGGCTGGGAAGAACCATTGGAAAACCCTAGCCCTCTCTGATTCCCACCTGTTTGAAGGGGAAATATAGTTGACCACATCCAACAAAACAGCCAAGTAATTTCTACAGCCAAACTTCTGCCTTCTAGGAGCCTGCCCGGCCCTCCTGGCAAGGAGAGGTCCCTTTCCCCAATTTGTAAAATGGTCCCAGTCATGATGTCATCCTCTCTGAGACACATACTGATGGTAGAAACACACTTTTTGCTTTTCCTCTGATCACACTGTCCTCCTCGGCCTTAGCCCACATTACTCTTAATCTGCTTCACTCTATTAATAATGCACATCTAATTCTCCCATTCCACTTTGTGAGAAAGCAGCAAAATGAGCCTTGCCCACATGCCTCCCCCCCCACGCCATGTCCTTTGTATGCCCATTACATCTACCAGCTGGAGAGGCATTTCCCAGGTCCTGTTTCTCTGCTCCTCAGACTCAGAGCCAGAGAAAAAGCCAAAAGACTCATTTATTCTCTGTCAAATGTGGGTAGAGCAGGGATAAGGTTCTAAGCGTCACGAAACCCAATTTATAGGCTGGTTTTGTCTTGGACTAACTCAGCAACCTTGAACAAAACACTTAATCCTTCTGGAATGCAGGTATCTCCTCCTGTTCAAAAAGTGATGGTGACATTTGGCCCAACTCACCTCCAAGAGCTCTTCAGAGGTAAAATATGATAGTGGATGTAAAGTACAGTAGGAGATATAAAAGATACAAAGAGCTCTATGGAGGCAAAGGACTGCATTTGATGTAGGTGATTTTTTATGTTGGTAACATTTAGGTGTGTTGTGTTCAACACAAGAAGTGGTCTTCAGCAGTCTCCACCAGCCTCATGTAGTGCACCAGTATTTTAAAGCCTTTGGGACTTCATTCAAGTCCCTAGCATCTCCTGAGAAGCATAGGACTTGACTGAGAAACACTTTTAATCACAACACATAGGGTGAGAAGTATATTAGTTAGGGCTCTTCTGATTTCCAGGTATAGAAATCCATCTCTAAATACCCAGGTCAAGCCATGGGAATTTATTAGAGGTAGTTAGGTTTTCATAACTGTGGAACAGTTAGAACTGCAGCTCAACCTTGGGAAAAACTGAACTGGGGAATTGAGCTTTGCTGGTAAACTTTTTCTCCAACTCTCATCTGCTACACTACACTTCATTCTCTTAAGAGGATTTCTTTGAAGAGGTGTTTAATATGACCACTTTGAGGCGCCAGGCTTCATATTTTATACCTTTACCTCCAAAATGGGCCAATGATCTTTTCTCAGTTCCAGCTCAGAAAGTTCTGGGGAATGATTCTGGTTCGTCTGTCTTGGCTCAGATGCTTGCTCCTGGACCAATCAACCAAAACCAGAAGGACAAATGACCATGACTGGCTAAATTGAGTTAGATCCCACCTTGAACCAGTGGCTGAGACTCTATCTAATGGTACCTTATGGTAGGAGTAAGGGTCAGGGGTCCACAGGGGGATAACTCTGTGATTTAGGATCATTCCCAGAAAAGCGGCATCACTGGAAGTTGTACAGTCAATCTAATTGCAAGGCGTGAAGGCGAGCTGATATAAATATCTCCATGCTTGATTTTTTTTTATCTAAATGAGAGTCATACTTGTCTAGGAAAGACAGAAACTGAATGTTGATTCTACTTGGCCATGCCATTCTCAGAAGGGGAAAAAACTCTTGGAGCCTTGTCTGGTTCTGTTAGATTAGTGTAGACTCAATGGCTGACTATTCATGTGAGGGAGACAGAAAGAGAGGAGACAAAAGTCTGCCCAGATATTTGTCAGTTTTTCTCCAAGGATATTGGCTTCACAGTGATAGAGATATTGTCATCCTTTCTCCTCCCCCTTCTGAGCATCTCAAAGGATAGTTCAGACCACCAGCTTGGTGTTAACTCATTTCCATGACAACAAATTACTACTCTTTCCTTCTTTCCTTTCCTTTATCACTTACACATGATATGGAAGGGGCAGCAAATGTCAATATATTTTCACACCAAGAATAAGAACTTATGTGAACAGGAAAATGTGCCTCATTAACTATTTTCAAGTACTAGAAAAAAGGAAATATATGTATGAAGTTGATCTTTTTCCCCCAAGGAATACAAATACATTTAATTCTTCTTCCAAAAAAACAGTAAATCAAATATAATTCATTTAAAAATGCAATTAATTATAGGTCAAGTCCTTTGGAATTATAATTCTTTTTCTTTAACCGTAGAGTGTCTTATAAAAACTTTGTGTTTCACGTACAGAGATTGCACAGAGAATTTAACCAAGAACCTCGGTCAACCCAGAGTGATACAGAAAATTTCCATTTTAATCAAAGGCAAAAAAATATGACTTTTTTTTAAATATGGAGAACTCCTAGAAACACCAACAGAGTTTGTATGAGTAATTTCAGACAAAAGAGTTACCTGATGAAGAATCCATCCCAGAAAGATAAAAAGAGGAGAGGGTACTTTCTTTTGTTTCTAACATTATTCTTTCTTTGCTTTCCTGATATGATTGTGGGCTTACATTGTGCAGTTGCTCAGAGACACAAAATGTTACGGTGGAAACAAATCTTTTCACTGAATTCTGGGTTTATCTAAAGCACTTGATCACTGGAAGAAAAAGGTTATGTGTGAGATCAACCTCATCCTCAAACAGTAAACAACAACTGAGCTGTGAACTTTGTGATGTTCAAGAGTACTCACTTGGTAACTGTCGTGGGTTGAATGGTGGACACCCCCATAAGATATGTCCACATCGCAATTCCTGAAATCTATGAATGTGACTTATTTGAAGAAAGGTTTTTAAAGATGTGATTACTTTTAGGGTCTTGAGATTGAGATCATCCTGGATTATGTAGGTGGGCACTGAGTCCAATGACAAATGTCTGAGAGACACAGAGGAAATGCACAGAAGAGGAGATGGCAATATGATCGCGTAGGCAAAGGTCTGAGTGATGTGGATGCATGTAAAGGAAAGCTAACGCCAGAGACCAGAAGAAACAAAGACCAGATTTTCCCCTAGAAACTCTGGAGAGAGTGTGGCCCTGCCAACATCCTGACTTTAGACTTCTGGCCTCTACAACTGTGACAGAATAAATTTCTGTTGTTTTAGGCTACCAAGTTTGCAGTAATTTGTTATGGCTGCCCCAGGAAATGGATACGGTAACCCACCCAGATTATGAAGCCAGGAAACATAAAGAATAATTTAACCAATCAAAAGAGCATGTCCACTGAGAGTGGAGTGTAAAATGGTCAGCACTGAAACTCAACACACCCTGCAGGTACAGGCTACACATAAAATTCAGACATCAGTCTGGCACGCTTTGCACTTGAGGGTGTGCACCCAGAAGACAGCATTCCTTCAGCACCTACCACATGTTAGACACAGCACCAGGGGTTGGCCTCTACCTTATCTTGGAGATCATATGACTAATCACCCATATTCCCTGGCCCACATCTGCCAACATTTCAGATGAAGGCTGTTCCACCAGCTGGAGCCCGGAAGTGAAGAAGATAGGCATGTGGTGAGGAAACAGTGTGACTGAGGACAAAACCACAGAGTTTGAGGGATCATTTATCATCGGAACACAACCTAGTCTGTCCCAACTGACAGAGAATCTTGTCCAATCTTAATGTCCTAATAGAGTAGTTCCAATCATCTTCATCTTAGAAATAGGAAAACAGAGACTCAGAGAAATTCAGTACCTTGCTGGGTGGCACATGACTAGTAAAAAAAAAAAAAAGGCAGAACCAGCACTGACATCTTGAATGTCAGGGGAATCCGTAAAACCTTTTGAGTTGAGTTGATATACAAAAATATGTTTCAGGAATATTAATCTACTGATTAATCTGTTATTCTATGAAATGTGGAATGGTTTACAGGAAAGGAGATGGGAAGACCATGGAGGAGATTATGAAGTAGGGAGAATTCACGAAAGAGCTAGGTACCCTTCTCCAGGCTGGCTGTCACACAAACACCTAAAAGGCTGTGAGGCATTGACTCAGGCCAGGTTGAAGTACAAAACAGGAAGAGAAGAATAAAAACTGGGAACCCACTCAGGAAATTGCCAGAGAGTTCTGGAGTCAGACAGGCCTGCATTAGAATCCTTGCTAAGCCCCATATTCTCCCTTGTAAAGTGGAGTAATCAGAGCACATTCCTCTTCAGGTTGCTGGCGGATTAAATTAAACAAGGCAGGTAAAATGCTTAGCACAGAGCCTGGACATGTAAGGGCTCATTAAGCACTAGTTGGGACTGTTGTTATTTCTAAATTTACTTCTGGTATGGTCTGTGCCTCGCTTCTTGAGAATGAATTAGGAATTCCAGATGGCAACTTTGTCTAGGAATTTCTCACAGGTATAAGGAGGCTTGAACACTTTTGCAGAGCAATGCTCCTTACAGATGGTTTTAAAAGATCATTAAAACCTTCTTTCCTCTATATTCCGTGTCCTTTAAAGGAGAGGATTCCTTTAAGTATAAAATCTCCTCACAATCAACATTCATGAGGAGAAAGGATGGGCGGGAAAGAAAATGGTAGTCAAGAGAATTCCATGTTCTTCTTAGTACCAGAAGGAAGGAAAGAAAGAAAGAAAGAAAGAAAGAAAGAAAGAAAGAAAGAAAGGAAGGAAGGAAGGAAGGAAGGAAGGAAGGAAGGAAGGGAGAGAGAGGGGAATGATGCACACTATATTAAATGCTTTCACATATCTCATGTATCCTTCACAACAATATATTAATCCTCATAAAAATTTAGAAAGGTCTCATGTTTCCCAATTAATAACTTCTTTTTTAAATTATGTAAATGATCATTCAAAGAAACATTTATTTAACTATTACTTGTCAAGAACCTGCTACTGTTGGCCAGGCATTGTGCTAAGTCCCAGGTACACAGTGGCAGCAAAGTACAGTCTCTTCTCCTGAGGTACTTTCAGTCTTGTGGAGAAAGACGGCTTATAAACAAGCAACATATAATTAACAACTCATGATGCATTCTCTGATGGAAGCAAATGGTGCCTTTATTGGAGAATAATAAGATGGTATAAATAGAATGTTTGGGGAAGGCCTGGAAGATGAAATGGACCTAATTATGTAGAGAACAGGGCAAGGACGTGTATTTGGGTAATGACAGGAACAAGGGAGAGCCTTCTGGCTGAGAGTTGGCACATTCAAAGCTCCTGAGGCATGAAAGACATGCAATGACTGAGAACTCCAGGCACTGGAGGCTGGTGTGGTTGTGACACAGTGAGTGAGGAGTGGAAAGAAATAGTACAGAAGAGGCAAGCACCAGATCCCACAGAGCCTTGGGGACCCTGGTTGGGAGTTTGACTTTTATTCAAAGTGAATTAGATAGCAATGGAGGGCTTTTATGCAGGAGAGTTTTCTTTTATTCATATAGTATATAACATATGATTTAAATTTTTTAAAAGTATGTTCTGGAGGTGGGGGGGGGACGGAATTGGAGGCAAACAGGAGTGTAAAGGGGTGCGGATCTGTCAGAAGTCTTCCGGTAAATGATGACGGTGGCTTGGACATGGAAGGTGACAGTGGAAAGGGAGAGGACTGGATGAATTCCAAGTATACATGTGAAGTTGATGTGGTGGAAAGGTTGGATGTAAGAGTTGAGAATCAAGGATGTGAGTTCTTCAACTGCCAAGAAGTATATGTGGTGTTCATGTAGACATCCCCAAAATTAGCTCAGTGGCCTAGGAATATAAAAATGTTCAATAAATGGTGACCTTAACTAAACTGGATATGTTCCTATGAATCCCAGAGATATTTCTCAATCCACACCCAAGTTCTTGTCATGACAATCTTCCTTTGTTTGATTCATCCCACAAACAAGCACCTCAGGCAGTTTCTGGAGGTATTTAATGGCCCCACTGTTCTCTGCACTGGACATACTATGCCTGGAGCATTAAATACCACACAGTCAGCAGGACTTTGATGAAACAGAGAGTGGCTGGAGAAGGGCCACTGAATGATGAAAAACTTGAGTATCGTGTTTGTGGTAACTAACTCCAAATGCTTCAAGGGCTTGTAGCAGCTGCTAATGGGAGCCTTCCCCTGCCTGGCCTCGGGCACTAAAATTCTGCAACTCAGATTCAGCCTGACCCATTCCCCGGGCCAGTTAGAGCCTGATCTGACTCTAATTTTGGTCTGAATTCTACATCTGGGAGCTTTAGGAGGGTTGTAAATGTTGAGAGAGATCTCTTTTTCCCCACAGCCACTTGCTCTTCACATTCTAAGGGAGCCAGACTGATACCACTTGCCTCCTTTTTGGTGGCACCATCTACTCCTCTTGAAAGGATAACAAAACCTGTCTTTTCTTCTCTGGAGCCAAATGCTTACATTGCTGGGTAGAGATCTTTCTACCCAGATTAGGAAGATTAAATTCCAAGTTCTCTCTCTTTCTTTGAAGGGGAGGATGGTAAATGTTCCAGCTCCCATATTAGCATTGAGATTCATAATTTCAGAGCTCTTCTCCTGGGGTACAGACCTCCTCCCAACATGTGCTGGGCCCACTGCCTCTCACCTTGGCAACCCAAGGGGGAAATGGGAAAAGAGAGACCACCATTATAATATTCCAGACTTAATAATCTGTCTGCCTCTGCCCAGAAGCCTCATTTTAACTGTCAGGTTAAAATAAATATAGATATGAAAAAACTTATCAGTGACTTCAGAGATTAGGTTATAAAAGTACTGAGGCTTCCTTCTCTGTGTGTGTCTCTCTCTCACTGTCTCTCAAGTCACTCCCTCCAGGAGAATCCAGCTGCCATACTGGAGGTACCATATGGAGAGGTCCACATGGCAAAAAACAAAAAACTGAGGGCTCTTGCCATCAGCTATGTGAGGGAGCTTAGAAGTGGATTCCTCGGCCCCAGTCAGGCCTTCAGATGACTTAAGTCCTCCTGACATTTTTGACTACGACCCAAAGAGAAACCTTGCCCCAGAATCACCCATAAAATTTCTTCTGAATTCCTCCTGACTTACAGAAACTGTGAGATAATAAACATTTATTTTCTTAAGGCCCTAAGTTTGCGGATAAGTTATGTAGTGAAAGAGAACTAATATAGTCAGCCAGAGCTGATTTCTGTCTAAAGAACCCTGATTATTACAGTGTATGAATACTTAGTATAGAACCTTGCAAGTACTCAATACATGGTAAAAACTACTATTATATTAAAAGAGTAAGTTTACTTATTCTGTATCACTCCAGACAGCAGATCTAGAACTAATGGGAGGAAGTTATATGGAGGCAGAGTTCACTTCAATGAAATTAAAAAAAAATCCAGTAATTAGAAGGGAGAAATTTACCTAGCCAACTAATGAATTTTACTAACTTGAAAGGATTCAAGAAGAGGAGGGAATTACAGATGCTGTACTGTGAATTAACTTCTTGCATTGGGAGGGAAGTGAAACTAACCAACCCTTGAGGACCCCTCCAGCTTTAAGATTCTGTCATTCTACAACTCGATATGGGCTAAAGATGGTTGCTTAGTGTCATCATAACCAACCTCTCCCATTTCCTGGGGCAACCCGCCCAAACATCAACTGAGGAGGTCATAGAGAGAAGGGGAACTAGAACAGGGAGGATTTATAAGAAATATATCAGTGCACCCAGCCAGCAAAAGACAGGTTAACATGAAACTTACAGAGAAACTGAAAAAAAAAAAATCCTTGAAATAAGACAGAGTGTTTTGGCAAGCCAATCCTGCAGGCAAATGGGAAGGGCAGCCAGGAGTCTCAGAATGGTACAGTCAGGGAATGACTAAAGCATGAGCCAGAACCTTGGCAGCTACTACAATCAAATATCTCGGAATTCTGCAGAGGTTAAAGAAATGATTGTGGCAAGATTTCATGAGTGCAGCAATTAAAACGAAGAGCAGATCTACCTTAATCTGGAAAGTGGTGTGAGCAACCTTGACTCCCTCCAGAAAATAGGAAGATGCTGATTGCCAGGATATCTCTATCAAAACCCAGAAGACTATACAAAAGCGGAGCCAACAGACTAGCAGTCGTCAGCAGAAGCCATTGGCTAGAACCAGGAGGGAATCATAACCCAATTCCACTGTTCAAATTACTGGGAGAGGAAATGTCTACTGTGTAATCCACAAAAAGATCAAAAGTAAGTAACTGCTGTGGAGATTTGAAAAAATGGAACTCCTCAAATGGAAATGGAATGAGCTGAAAGGACAGAGGTACATAACCAAGCAGACCTTGTTTGTCGGCTTGTGTTTGCCTTCCCTTAGTTCCCCTGGAAGGTGCCCTGATCCTTTTTTAGAAAGCCAAATTTCTTTTATTCAAAATGTTTTTTGTGACCATAGTATGGTTATACAGACAGAGCTGGAATATTTGGGATTTATGTAAATTTGGGAGTTTGTTCAATGTTGAAGAAGACCCAGAATGTTCTCAATCATGTCCTTGGGGCTGAGACATCTGGAGGCTCAGGATCCACTTGGGGGCTTTTCCAGGGCGATGGCTGGAGGCTGTGTGTAGCAAGAGGCTGAGAGAACTTAAGGGGATAACATCACCACATGAGACCTGCCTGATAGAGACAAACATCTCTAAATTGGGACAAATGTTACGTTGTATTCTTGAGGAGGCCATCTCTACTCACAATTGCCTCCATGCTCACTTTGGAGTGTAAGTTACTAAGATGATGAGAGCAGAGCCAGACTGAAAAGAAAGTTAAGAAAAGACATCTTAATGTGTAGAGGAGGCTCTACCTATAAAAAGCGCTGTGAGAATTTACACCTTTAACTTCAGCTTTTGACATCACATGGTCCACTAGGACAGCTCCGGGTCTATGTCATAGATCACATGTGCCGCACATCACATGATATGGTGCTGCCACAATGGAACTAATTAAGTCTTGTAAGGCTCCACTGGTCAGGCTGTATCCATATTCTCGGTCTTATGCCGGGAAGGCCATGAATCCTAAGGCAGAAGGTCCTCATCGATGTTAACAAAAGAGATTAAAGGCTCACAGCGTCCTCAAGAAATGCGATTTTAAAATGAGAAGAAATTTTACGTTTTGGCCCTACGTTTTGGAAAAGAAATGCTCCCATGATTTCTGAGGGTTATAAAATCAACAGATATAGATTGGAATCCTGTTTTTACTTTCTTTAGTATGTGACCTAAGCAAGGGATATAATTTCTTGAGTCTCAGTCTCCCACCTTATAAAACAAGGAAATATCATATTATTCCTAAGGCTACAATAAGTAATGAGTTAAAAGTGCTTAACACAGTACTTGGCAAGCTGTAGAGGCTCACTAAGCAACAGCTATTATTGTTATAGGTACAACATAAAGGCACCTCCTTCAAGCTCAGTGGGGATACAAAGGGACAACCCTCCATTACCCATCGTCTACAATGGGAAGCCTCACCCCGCAGGTCCCACTGACTGCTGTTCCTGCAGGCTTGAGAATTAAATACCAGCAGTTTAAAGACTGGTATTTAAGGAGCATTTTCTCCCACTCTCTATTTATCTTTGTTGGTGGCTTTCCTAACATCTAGATTCCCAGAACCATGGCAGGGAAGGAAAATTAGTAAATAGTGTTCTGGTTTATAACTGTGTGCAAAGTAATAATTTGCTACCTCCAGAGGAATTCTGTGATGTTTGCTTAAAGTCAGCAACTTGTCATGGTAACAGTTTTTCAAAATAGTTAAGCCAACAGCTTTGACTGGTTTCTGACATTAATTAGCTTGTCTATGTGCTGTGCACTGTTCTAGATACCACTGTAAAGAGTAAGTTCTGTAAAGAAAAATAATGCAGAGGATGGAGGCAGATAGTGATAGAAAGGGCAACGGAGTGTACTATTTTAAACAAGGCATCCTTAGAGCTGAACAGAGAACTACAGGAGGTCAGGTAGGGAGGCATAATTATATCTGAGGAGAAGGCTTTGAAACAGGAGAAAAAGCATGTGCAAAGGCTCTGAGATGAAAGTGCTGGCATGTTTGAGCAAAGGAGAAAGTGACCAAAATGGCATGAGCAATGGGGAGAATGGGAAGAGATGGGGTGAGGAGGTAGCAGGGAGACATTTTTATTCGAAATGATCTATGAAGTCATTATAGGATTTTACACTGGAGTCACAGGAGCTGACACAGTTCAACTGTACCATTCTGATGCTGGATTAAGAACCGATAGAAAATGGGACCCAAGGGCAACAGTAGGAGAGGCACAGCTATTGTTATCATGTAGACAATAGATAACTGGATGAGGATGGTGGTGGTAGAGGTGATTAAATATGGTCAAATGCTGGTCATATGTTGAAGGTAGAGCCATTGGGATTTGTTAATTGATTTGACATAAGACATAAAAGAGAAGTCAAGGATGACTCCAAGTGTTTTCTCTGGGAAACTGTGATGATTAATTTTATATATCAACTTGACTGGGCCACAGGGTACCCAGACATTTGGTCAAGCATTATTCCACATGTGTCTGTGAGGGTGTTTCTGGAGAGGATTAACATTTAAATCAATAGACTGAATAAAGCACATTATCCTCCCTAACATGGGTGGGCCTCATCCAATCAGTTGAAGGTCTGGATATAAAAAAAAAAGGTTGACTCTGTCTTAAGGAAGAAGAAACTCCTTGCTAGACTGCTTGAACTGAAACATTGGCTTTTTTTCTAGCAACTTTGGGTTGCCTCACTGGCTTCCACTGGCTTCTTGGTTCTTCCATCACCTGGGAAACCAATTCCCTGTATTACTCCTGTTTCAAATCCTAAGTCGTTCCTGTTTCTCTACAGGACAGTGACATAGAGCTTGGGAGGACCTGGCCAAGGGTTCCATAAGGAATGAAAATTTAACAGCTCCCTGGAGTGTTCCTGGTAGGTGGTAATATCTAGAGCAGGAATTCTCTATCTTGGATACATATTAGAATCACCCAGGAAGTTAAAAAAAAAAAAAAAAAAAGCAGTATTTGGTCCAATTGAATCAGTCTCCAGGGCTGTGACCCAGACATTGGTGTTTTCTTAGAAATCACCTACAGATGGCATCAGAGCATCAGAGGGAATTTTTTTTTTTTTTTTTACTGTGATGGGATATAAAGAAAATTTTGCTTCCATGTGACCACATAGCCTTGGAAAACCAATGTAGACCAAAGATGAAAGGTATATCGAATAGAGATTTCCCCCCCCTAATTTATTTTATTGAGCTATAATGTGTATGCCACGAAATGCACAGATCTTAAATGTATAGTTCGGTGAGTTTTGACAAATGCATATACTCTTGTAACCCATCCTCCCACACTCCTATCCAGATAGAGAACATTTTGTTTACCCCAGAAAAGTTCCCCATGCCTTTACTCAGTTAATTCCAACACTCTTAAGAAGACTACTGTTTTGTTTTCTACATGGTTTTGTCTAAGACTTCATATAAAGAGAAGAATGCAGTATATACAACTTTATCTTGTATGTTTCTTTTTTTTTCTTAGTTTTTATTTATTTTGAGAGAGAGATAGAGAGTAAGTGGGAGAAGGGCAGAGAGAGAGGGAGACAGAATCCCAAGCAAGCTCTACACTGTCCACACAGAGCCCCATGTGGGGCTTGAACTCACAAACTGTGACATCATAACCTGAGCTGAAATCAAGAGTTGGATGCTTAACCAACTGAGCCAACCAGGCACCCCTGTGTTTTACATATTCTAATAACCACAATGTTTTATGACTCATTAGTATTGTTGCATGTATCAGTAAATCATTCTTTTTTATTGCTCACTAGAATTTCATTGTGTGACTAGACCACAGTTTGTTATCTTAATTCTCCTGCTGATAGATATTAGGGTGTTTCCGGTTTGGGGCTGTTATATATGAGGCTGTTATAAACATTCTAACAAATGTAATTCATAATCATGCTGGTTTTCATAAAGGCCTTTATCATATTTTCTTTCTGTTCATAGTTTGCTGAGAGTTTCTGTAATGAATGGTGAATTTTATCAAATGCTTTTTCTGCATTAAGATTATCACTTTTTTTCTTCTGTTAAAGTCATGGATTATATTGATTAGTTTTTAAATGTTAAACTATGGGGCGCCTGGGTGGCTCAGTCGGTTGAGAATCGGCTTTGGCTCAGGTCATGATCTCACGGTTCGTGGGTTCGAGCCCTGCATCGGGCTCTGTGCTGACAGCTAGCTCAGAGCCTGGAGGCTGTCTTTGGATTCTGTGTCTCCCTCTCTCTCTGACCTTCCCCTGCTCACACTGTCTCTCTTTCTCTCTCAAAAATAAAGAAAAGCTTATAAATAAATAAGTAAATGTTAAACTAACCTTGCATTTCTGGGGTAAACCCACTTAGTAGGATATATTATTTTCTGTATTATTAGATACTATTTGCTAATGTTTTGTTAAGGATTTTTACATCTATGTTCATGAAGAATATTGGTCTATAATTTTTTTTTCTTGTAATGTCCTTATCAAGCTTTTGTGTCAGGGTTACGTTGGTCTCATAAAACGAGTTGTATTCACTTTTTTTTCTTCTTTCCAAAAGAGTACATATAAGGTAGATACTACTTAAAGGTTTGATGAATTCACTAGTGGAACAAACTTGGCCTAGGATTTTCTTACTGGAAAGATTTCAACTATAAATTCAATTTCTTTAACAGATAGGGAACTACATGATTTTAATTATTATATTATATAAATTATTACATTATTAAAATAAAATATATGACATAAATTATATACTATATTATATAAATTATAATTTTTAATATATAAGATTTCTATTTTTGTGTATCAGTATTGGTTCCTGTCAAGAAATCTGTTTGCATCTAAGTCGTCAAATTCATTGGCATACAATCTCTCATATGATTACTATATTATCCTTTTACTGTCTGAAATATTTGAACTGATACTCCCTCTTTCATTCCTTGTATTGGTCATTTGTGTTTCTTTTTTTTTTTTTTCCTTGATCAGTCTTGCTAGAGGTATATCAATTTCATTAATCTTTTCAAAGAAGCAGCTTTTTATTTTCTCTGTTGTTTGTCTTATCTATTTAATTGCTTTCTGTTCTTTCTGGTTTCTGTTCTTATTTTCTCTCTTCTGATTACTTTGGGTTTACTTTGCTCTTTTTCTCTAGGCTTTTAAAGTAGAAGTTTAGGTCACTGATTTTAAAATGAGGTTTCTTTTTTAATAAAGTATTTAAAACCATAAATTTTCTTCCATCCCTGCTCTGCCACATCCCACACATTTTGATATGTTCTGTTTTCATTATTATTTGGCTTGAAATATTTTCAATTTTTTCTTGTGATTTCTTTTTGACCCAGGAGTTATTTAGAAGTTGTATTGCTTGGTTTCTATAGATTTGAGAAATTTTCAGATATCTCTTTATTACTAATTAATAACTTAAAATGCATGATCAGAGAACTAACTCTATAATTTAAATCCTTTTAAATTTAATGAAACTTGTTTGGTGGCCCAGCGCATACGCTTATCTTGGTGTATGATTCATATGCATTTGCAAATAATCTGTATTCCCCATTTTTTGAGCACATAGTGTCAATTAAACAGTGTTCTTCAGATCTTCTAGATTCTTACTTGTTGTTCTCAGCAAGGAGACTATTATGATATGACTAGATACAGTTTCCTGGTGTTTGTCATACTTGGAATTTATTGAGATTTTTGAGGCTTTTCAGGGACTACAATTATAAATGTGAGATTTCTTGGTGTGGTCCTAAGGTCACTGAGGTTGTACTTATTTTAAAAATTCTTTAAGATTTTTGCATAATTTCTTTTGATCTGTTTTCAAGTTTGTGGACCTTCTCGTCTGCAGTGTCAAAACTGTTAAGCCCATTCAGTGAAATTTTTTTTCATATATTGTAAAATCACTCGGACAATTTACATTTCCTTTCATGGTTTCTATAACCTTGTTTTAACTGCTCTTCTGTTCATACATGGTGTCCAACTTTCTTTTAAATCCTTGAATATAGGGGCGCCTGGGTGGCTCAGTCGGTTGAGCGTCCGGCTTCGGCTCAGGTCATGATCTTGTGGTTAGTGGGTTCGAGCCCCGCGTCAGGCTCTGTGCTGATAGATAGCTCAGAGCCTGGAGCCTATCTTCAGATTCTGTGTCTCCCGCTCTCTCTCTGACCCTCCCCTGCTCAAGCTGTCTCTCTCTCTCTCTCTCTCAAATAAATAAAACTTTTTTTAATGTTTTATTTATTTGACTTTTGGGATGTGCTATGTTGTTGACAGCCTTCCTTCAGTTAGTGTTGAGTTTTGTTCCACCTGGCAGTTACTTTATTTGCAGCTTAGCTTGATCTGGTCGAGTTTGGTTTTAGACTTTGTTAGGGCAGATCTAAAGTTGTTCTTACTCTAGGACTAGAGTGGCATACGCCTAATATTTGATTACTCTGGAATATCAACTAATTGCTGTGGGATTTTAATGAGGTTCACTCTCTGGTTTATCAGAACTGAAATATCTCTGGAGTTCCCATTCAGATTATACCTCACAAACAGTTGTTCTCTGTCAGACCTCTTGAAGCCTCATCCTAAACATGTACAGCCTGGTACCCAGCCAAGACCCAAGGAGATCCCTATTCAGAATTTGGGACCTCTCTTCTCTCAGGTGCCCTACCCTGAAAATTCTGACAGCCTCAGCATCCCTGAATTCTGATCTATCTTTTCTCTACCCGGAAAAACCACTCTGATTTGTTTGGGCTCCACTCCTCTGTGCCTTGATTTACAACATAGCCCCAGGCAGATTTTTTTACCTATTGAATTTTTCATAGGGATTAACGGGAAGTTCATCCGTGCATTTTCCTTCTCTCAAAGATTATGCCCCTTTATTTCCTATCATTTAATGCCCATCACAACTCCATACATTTTGCCCAGCATTATTGTTGCTTAAAGTAAAAGGGAAATCTAATACCTATTTTTCTATTATGGCTGGTACTGGAAGTTGTATCCGGTAAGTTTTTGCTCCTAAGTTTTGCTCTAAGACTCTAGGAGTTTTGTAAGTTACTAGGGAAGGAAGGGCTAGGAGAACAAGGGGAGGAAGAAGCCCCTAACATTTAGGCTTCAAAATGTCAATACTGGAAGAGCTTAAGAGCAACAATCCTTCCAAGGAAGGAGTTGAATTTGTAGGTGAATATCACTTTTGCATAAAACATCAAGCAAATAACTATGGTCTATTTCAAAGAATGGGAGAATGGCTTGTTGATGGATAATATGGAGGAGGTAGAGCTTCTTTAGCCTACTATTTAAGATATGACTACTAGGACGCCTGGGTGGCTCAGTTGGTATGGTATCCAATGTAGGCTCAGGTCATGATCTCGCCGGTTTGTGGGTTCCAGCCCCATGTCGGGCTCTGTGCTGACAGCTTGGAGCTTGAAGCCTGCTTCAGATTCTGTGTCTCCCTCTCTCTCTGCCCCACCCTGCTCATGTTCTGTCTCTCTCAAAAATAAAATAAACATTAAAAAAAAAAAAAGACATGACTACTAAACACCTGTTTTTTTCAATAGTATGGAAGGCTGGAGAGTAAAAGTGAAATTTCAATTGATTAAAGAAAATAAAGCAATGTGGTCTTTCTTACACAGTGTTTGGAGAGTAAGTTTTAAATCCTCTAAAGAAACTCTTGTCAAGACAATGTTAGTTAAGTGGGTCTCTGCTGTGGCCATCTGCCATCATGAGATATTTAGTTCTGATCATAAGAAAATTTTTAAAAAAAAACCTATAGTAACCCAGGTGTTCCTGTAAACTCTTGAAAATCACCCAAGCCATGAATAAAGGTCTTTCTCTCAGTCTAAAACTATGAACCATAAACACTGAAAGAATTACATTTCTCTAGTGTGCTTAGATCAATGAAGAAGCAAAAGTGGAACTAATATCCCTTTATGACATACATTTATGCATCTGCAATAATTATCCTGCTGATAATTACAACAAAATACATTTCGTAAGCTATTAGCTAAGCATACTCTTTATCATTCATTAAAAATTTGGGGTATTTTTTTTCATGTTTAAAGAAGAAAAATGTCTGAAGGCGTTCAGTCCTGATTATAAGTTTTTGAGCTCCTAGAGAACAAAGAAATCTACTCTGGCTCATTGTAGCAGTAAAAGGATTTTAACAGCTACAGGTTGCTAAAGGAGGCCCAGAGATGAAGGATTGGAAGGTGCCAGGAACAAGTAGGAACAGTGCCTCCACCTGGGCTGCAGAGCTGCTCCAGTGACACCTTCAGAGGCTCCCCAGCTGGGGCCGCCATCACAGCCTGGCACTGGACATTACCACTCGCTCCTCTGTGACTGCAGCTTCAACACAGTGGAGGTCTCTGCCTTCCTCCTTGCCAGATGGATTCTGTGCAGAGTTTGCCTCTTGCCATCACCAGCTTCCAAACTAATTCAGAACAGATATGTCTGATTGGTGGGCCCAGATTCCATGGTGACACTCTTGCTACACAGGAGGCTGAGAAACCAGGTTCTGGCTTCTATACATTCAGAAGATGAGAGATCACCCCAAACACAGGGATAAATTTCATCCATAGCTGCTAAGCATAAGCCAACAAGTTAAAGTATGGATAAATAGATAAGGAAAACAAGGAGGAACCTCATAAAATTTTTGGATAAACTCCACTATTTTATTGTTATTATTATTATTATTATAGAGAGAAGGAGAACACCAACACGTGTGTGAGTGGGGGAGAGGGAGAGAGAGAATCTTAAGCAAGCGTTGTCAATGCCCAGCACAGAGTCCAATGCGGTGCTTGATCTCACAACCTTGAGATCATGACCTGAGCTGAAATCAAGAGTTGGGGGTGCCTTAACCAACTGAGTCACCCAGGCACCCCAATTCCCCTATTTTAAAAATTTGAGGAAACAAAGACACATGGACAGGAAGTGACTTACCACACATCTTCCTCTTTCTCACTGTAGATTCACTTTTCAACTCACAGGGATGACAAGTACCACGTGTACTCCTTTTTTACACTTCCACAGAAGACACCTTCAATTGACTAGGATACTCATTTTTGTTGAGCCCAGATTTAGCCTTACAATTGTCCTCAACACAGCCCCTCGAGCAGCCACAACCACAATTGGCACTAGAAGTGAAAACTATCTGCCATCCTTGTACAGCATGAGGCTGACATTCACTCAATAAATTCTTAAATGAATTCGTGAATAGAAGAAGATTTAGTATAATTAACACCCTTGGAGTCCACAAAAGATATTTGAGGTTATTTGTTAGATGATCTCTTTGAGACTTAATGCTAATTATGCCCAGTTGTCTATGCTGGTTACTGGCACAAATTCGTCATTTGTTTAGAACTGTTAAAAAAAACGCCAGGCTGCAACTTGTTGTCTTGCCAACAATAGCACCAATCTCCCCATTCATTCAGACGAAGAGTTTTCTCTCTTTGCCTTTGTCAAGTATCCAAGTGGGTGAGACAATGGCTTGGGAGGTTTCTTCCTGGTACGGGAGGCAATAAACACCAAGATGCCCCTCTCCTCCTGTCATTTCCCTCTAGAAGTGGGTTGTCACTACTGAAATCCAGTTTGGGTTTCACTATGCTGTATTTGTGTGCATCTAATCCAGATATGAAAAAGGACTGGTTTCCTATTTAGATACTTCAGCGAGTGTAATAAAATTTGTATAAAATGGTCACAGCCTTTTTTTTTAAAATAAGTTATGCTATTGGATGCAAGTGGCTGAAATTTCAAATTCAAATTGGCTTAAAAAGAAAAAAAGGAACTTTACTGTTTTGTTGACAAAAACATCAAGGAACAGATCTATTTCCTGGGACTCAAACACGGTTGCCTTCAGACTTTGCCTTCTTTAGTGTTAGAGCTTGTCCTTAGGCTTCATAAAATAGCTACTGGAAGCTCCAAATTCCTACTCTGCTAGGCTCAAATCAGTGGAATGGACAGAACTTGTTGATGTCTCCTATAGGAGTATTGTTATTCCCTCCAATTGCAACAACTGGGTTCCTGTGAACATTGGGGAACCAATTACGGTGGCTTGGGTGATTTGGTGCCCTGATTGGCCATGTCTAGATCACGTGTTGCATCCTCGATCTGAGGATGCAACCAGTACTATTATGCCTAAAAACAGTCAATGTCCACTCTAAGGACATACTCAGACACTGTCCAGCAGGGAAGAGAGAGCATGCTCAAAGGGATAATTGAAGAGAGTTTAATGAAGGGACCACACATGAGGTGTGGGCAATGGTAAAGAAATCAACAAGGGATGGAGAAGTGCCCAGAACTAAGCAGTGGGATGGACCAGTGGAAAACCATTGCCATCCCCTTGGACTGAAGGGTCAAGGGAAGGGAGCTGTTGCTGGGGTTGGGTGAGAGGCATAGCCCTGGGTATAAACTACCAGAGTGGTGGCCACACACAGAGGAACAGAGCCATTACCAAAGCACAGCCCAGAAGGGAGGGAGTATGGAGAATAAATTCCTCCACCCTCTCTTTCAATTCCTAACCTCTTTCTAGGGCCTCCCATTGGCCAAACCTAACCAGAAGCTGGAGGGCAAGGAGGTGGGGGTGACAGCAGAGGCCAGTCTCTTGGCATAGAGAGCAGGGTAGAAAATGTCTATAGAGTGGATCTGGAGAGGCCAATGAAGAAAAACTGGCACATCCTTTTTCTCTAAATCAGGGGTTAGCAAACTATAGCCAATGGACCAAATCTGGCCCACCACTTGTTTCTATAAATAAAGTTGTATTGGAAAAATACAATATACAAACATTTATTTACTTACTGTCTATGGCTGTTTATGTGCTATAATGGCAGAGTTGAATATTGTGACAGAAATTAAGAAATATACCAATTCCAGTGTGGATGTGTTTCCCACACCACCAAACAATCCTCTGACACCAGCTGGATGTCCTACTGTTCAGTTCAATTCCTACACTATCTACTTGCAGACAGCATCTGGTATCCCATTCAAAGGCTCAGTAAAAAAGAGAAATTCTCATGGTACCTGGAGGAAAGAAGACAGGACACACTGTAAATTGATGGCCTATGGGTCACATCCAGTTGTATATATATTTTTGTTTGGTCTGTACAGTGTTTGAAAAAAATTAGTTGTCAAAATTTTAAAGTTGAGGTGTATAAAAATTTATCAGTTTCTAATGTCCCCAGGAAGATATGGCAACAGGCCCTCTTTACTCCATGGCACTATTTCCTTGGAGAAGAGCTGCTGCGTCTCAGTCTCCTGGGCAGGGCGCTTGCCACTCCTGTGTGTGCTGGTCTCCAGGGGAAGGGGGACACTGCCTGTTTGGTCTTGGGGAGGCTGCATTACTCATTCATGTTATCTGTCTGTGGACAGTTTTTGTTTGTGACCTCCGACTATGGAAAACTGTGATAGCTTTCTACAAATGTTTTAGAATGAGAGAGAAAGAGGCTTACTCCGTACTGCAGAGGAAGAAGTAGCGCCCACATAGTTTAGATGAGTTGGGGGGAATGGAGGGAGCAGCTTTCTAGAATATGGACTTTAGCTCCATGTCAGAATGAATTTTAGACACTTGACTGCTCAGTCCTGAAATTGTCACAGAAAGTGTTTGGACACAGACTCCCATCTATCAGGGAAAAATGAAGAAGGGATTCTTCCCTTCATTACCTTGGGAATTGGATTCTATCCCCTTTAAGGAATTCTTCAGAATGCTCTGATTTAATACAATTTTTTTTTATTTTGGAGAGAGAATGAGAGAGCAGGGGAGAGAAGCAGAGGGAGGGAGGGATGGGGGTCAGGGAGAGAGGGAGGAAGGGAGGGAGGGAGGGAGAGAGGGAGAGAGGGGGAGAGAGAGAGAGAGAGAGAGAGAGAGAGAGAGAGAGAGAGAGAGAATCTTAGGTAGGTTCCAAGCTCAATGTAGAGCACAGTGCAGGGCTTGATCCCACATTGATCCCACAACCCTGGAATTATGACCTGAGCTGAAATCAAGAGTCAGACGCTCAACCTACTGAGCCACCCAGACTCCCCAGTATAACTCTTTTTAATTGGATGACACACCAACATTCAGAAAGTGTTAAAAGGTGCACAAGGGAAAGTCAATCTCCTGCTTCTGTCCCTCAGGACTCAGCTCCCCTCTGGGAGGCAACCATTGTGCCTTCCTTTTGTGTCTTTCCAGAGATGCTCAATGTATATGCACACTTATGTATTTTTCCTTGTATAAGTAATACCTCACTATAAAGAGAGAGAAAGAGAAAAGCCTTACAGAGAGACTTCCAGATTTGCCAATACATACACTTTTACCAGTCCCCTCCTGGGACTTCTTCAAACATGCAAATCCAATCATGTGAATCTCCCACCTAAAACCCTCCAATGGTTTCCCATGGTTCCTAGATTCTAGGACAAACTCTACTTGTTTTCGTGTCTCCTTGGCTTCCAAGGCCCTGTGTGATCTGCATGCTGCCTCTCCTTGGCTGTCTCTTCCTGGCAATGTCGTCTTACTTCGCTGTTCCAGCCAGACTGAACCGCCATGCACCTCCTGCTAGGAACCATACCCTCCCACATGTCTTTTATTACATGCTGCTCCATTGTATCTTACTTCTGCTTGTCCCCAGTGGTCACGTACCAAGGCCTTCCCTGACATCTAGGCAGAGTAAGTGTCCCTCCCCCCTGCTCTGTATCTGCATCCTAGGTTGTAACCCTCCCTATAGTTGAAGGTCATTGCTTCCACAATTGCCTGTCTTCCCAGCCAAGCTACAGGAGAGTAGGGACTCCTCTGTCTTCACTCATCTCTGTGTCCTCAGCATTCAGCACACACCTGGTATAGACAAGACACTAAAACACAGTCACCGAAGCAACGAATGAGGATCATTACAAAGGACAAGAAAGATCACAGGCTCTCCTACTCACACCCCACTCCATGTCTTGGCACAAATGTATGTTGGTGGCCGGGTAAACTTGCTTTCTCAGAAGCAAGAGAGCATTTTTATGATAAGAACCCAAATACCAAATGTCCGTTTTCTGATATTCAAAGATAAGTCACACTGTATGAGACATGCAGTAAGTATTTGCTTTAATCTATCAGCTGCTTAGCTCTGGAAAGCTTTGATCTTCTGACAAATGAATCTGAATCTGCATTAAACAGCCACTAAACGGATCGTAATTTTCTGTGCCCAGAACCATAAACCAACAGATGTTTGGAAAGGGCATCTGAGGAAATGAAAAATGATTTATAATACTATAATGGTACCAATAATTTAGTGCCCCCAAAACAATCGTATTTAAGAACTGTTAAAAACAAGACAACAGAGCCAAAATGGAGGTGCTTACACTAAGCCCCCTATTGCCAAACCAAGACTTAGTTCCTGTTTTAGCTCTCCCAGAAATGCAAACTTAACTAATCAGAATTCACCTAAACACTGTTAGTTAAGTAATCCGCCCGATAGACCCCTGATATGCCCTATAGGAAGGAAAGTCACATTGCAATGAACAACCTGATTTTTTGCCTAGTGTACCTTCCTTGTTCCTGCTCCCTTCTGCCTATGAAAGTCATTCGTTTTGTTCCTTTCTACCCGCTAGATTGGATGCAGCCCAATTCAAATTGAGATTTGCTCAGATAAACTCTTAAAATTTTTAATATGCCTCAGTTTATCTTTTAACAGTTCTGGTGTTAGAAGATGGAACCCCCAGGAGGAAGGGACATGGGTACCTGTTGGGGCCTGGCAGCCCACTGCCTTCTGGCTGCTCCAGGAGGGGGTGGGGAAGTGTTTTTCCGACCCTCTGCAGCTTTTGCCTTCGGAGCTTCCAGACTTCTCTGAGCCTTTCTTTCTTTAAACCAGGTCTGATTTAAGCTAGACTGAGGGGGAGTCGGCCATTGTGAGGGCTCAGGTGAATCAAATTTTGTTTTAAGGCTGACCAAGCAGGTTAAGCTACCAAAAGTAATCTTTAATTACAGTGGCCACAGCTGAGAACCTTTAACCTAGATGAGCTTATCCATGTACAAGGTACCCTTCAGATGAAGGGATCTCGGCCGAGCATTCCCTGCAAAGAGTAAAGGGAAATTTGTTTTTCTTCCTCTACAGTTTCTGGTGACTAGGATGAGATCCACGGAGACACCCCCCTCACTCCAGAGCCCGGAGACAGGATTCTGGGCAAACTGGCAGAAGTGGGCAAAGGGCGAGAATTCTTATCCAAGTGACTCTCCCAGATTTCTCTGTGTGCTACCTGGTCAAGAGAAGCTTAGGCTTTTGATCAAAGTTAATCATCTAGAAAAACATTCCTGAGAAGTGTCGTCAACACCTTAATTGTCTGCCTTGGCACGGTCTCAAGGCTGTGGTTGTTACTTGAAGGCTGGAGCAGGATCAAGTTCTGACCACTGTCCCCTTCTGGGGCAGAAGATAAGTAAGAACCTCCAGCCTCTTTTCCAAGTCAGGGAAATAAAAGGAGCCGGCTGAGGGAGTTGAACGAGTCCTCTTTACATTGTTGTTAGAAAGTGCATTTCCCTCCAGGAGATCATATCCCTTTCTCTGGCCTCCCTGGCTGCCTCTGGCCCCACAGTGGGTGAGAGGTGAGATAAGAAAACTTGGATCTTCATGGATGGATACTTTGTTCTGTGCTCCAGGGCTCAAGACTCAGGACCCGGGAAGCCCCTTTGTGTTTGCATCCAACGGGGCAAGAGCAAGAACCACAGGACCTGGATAGAAAGAGCTGCCAAGGGACAGCCACCCCCCCTCCCCACCCCATGCCTCCTCTTAAAAAGCTCCTGTCCTGGGGCACCTGGGTGGCTCAGCCGGTTGAGTGTCTGACTTCGGCTCAGGTCATGATCTCACAGTTCATGGGTTCGAGTCCCACATTAAGCTCTGTGCTGACAGCTCAGAGCCTGGAGCCTGCTTTGGATTCTGTGTCTCCCTCTCTCTCTGCCCCTCTCCAGCTCATGCTCTGTCTCTCTCAAAAAATAAATAAGGCTAAAAAATTTTTTTTAAGAAATAAATAAATAAAGCTCCTATCCTGTAGGTTGCCACCTCCCAGCCTGTTAGGAGGAATCGGCGCCTTGAGTCTTATAAGCATAAGTGGCGTGACCCCACTCTAAAATTGTAGCTGGCATTCTTACACCTTCCTGATAATTTCGTCCAGTGGCCCGTCTACCCTTCCAATGAGGCTGTCTTGAGATTTTGCCTGTGCAGTGGGAACTGAACAACAGAAAGAAAATAGGACCCTCTCCTGACATTTTTCAAAAGCTAAGCCCTTAAGAGGAATAACAAGACAACAAAAATCAGAGCATGAACAACAGATTTGGAAGATCCCATGAAAAGGAGGAAAACGAAATGCTCTTCAGATGTTGTGCGGAGGGATACACTGAGCAGGGAAATCATGAGTACATGGACTCTGGCAAAGGGGAACCGACATTTTCTTCCCGGGCACAGCCCGGGGCGGGGGTACAGCAGGAAGGAGAAATGGTCTAGGAGGTGTGTGTGGAGAAGAGCTTTGGGTAACAGGGAGCATGTCCTGGGCCCTGGCGAACTGACCTATGTGTCTGAGCATGAGGTGCAGTCAACAGGGCCCCTCGAGACAGGCTCCCTGAGGTTTTTGTGGCTGAGCAGGACCCAAGAGGGACACAGCCACAGCTGAAACGAAGGGGGCCCTGGCCGATCAGGAGTTAGAACAAGGGCTCAGCAGCACACTGTGTGTATTGACAACTGACCACTGCTGGATGGAGAATCAGAGACACAGATATGGCCATGTGGGAAGTGAGGACCCAGCTGAGGGGTCCTGGAATGCCTTGGCTCCTTCACTCCTGGACTATCCTGCACAAGGACTCAACTGAGATCACATTTCCATCCCCACCCACCTCCCCCAAGAAGATGGAGGCTTATGACATAAATTAAGTTACCTACCTGGGTTGACTGGTATCTAATATCCTATTGAGTAGAATTCCACTCTTGGGAAAAAATAAAGACTACATGGATCCACTAAAAAACACTGAAAAGATATACATCCAACATTCATAGTGGTTACCTCAGGGTGGTGAAACTACCGGGTCTTTCTCTTTCTCCCTCTCTCTCTCTTTCCCTCTCTTCTTCCTTTTTTTCTTTACTTTTATCTTTTATGTCTCTCTCTTTCTTTAGACGTATCTGCTTTTCTAGGTTTTCATAATGAACTATTTTCTAATTTTCTACAATCAATTTATTTTGATAGGAAAAGTAACACAATAAAATAAGAAAAATAAAAAATAATCAGCACTTAGGGTTGATTCCATTCCATTCTAAGGATGAAGGAGATTCCACTGATGTGTGTTTGGTTTTCATGTGTGGCCCGGGACAAGCCAAGGATCTCTTATGTGCTCTGGACTTTTTTTTCATCCTTCCTCTTCTTCCAGAAATATCTGGGATTCTGGTCTTTCTAGAAAACCTCCAAGAATCTTCTTTGCGGAGGACCTGCCATTTGTATCTGCTAAGTTGGCTTTTGTCCTTCACGTTTTGGGAGTTTGCAGTTCAAAGAGATTCCATTTAAGGCACTTTCCCACCTTCATCCAAGCAGGACACTGGCTATCTTATTTATCTGTGCTTGAGAGGCTGACATAACACACAGCGTTTGATTCTGAGGGCAAAATCTAAATAACATTAAGGGCATTTATCAAGAGGAGGTAATTGCATCAAGTTCCCAACTCTTTGTAATATAGAGAAATGGCTAAATTAGTCCTGTTTAGTTTCAATCAGAGAACCTACACCCTCACTCTGATAAGTGAATGAACCTCTGATAAGAAATTAAATTAATATCTACATGATAATGTGGTAAGTCAGAGACCTCACTCCTTCCCCCTGTTGCCTATGTCCTATTGCTTCTACCTGTATATTTCCTGCGTGAAAACAACTTTTCTCCATCTTGACAGACACTTGCCCAGGCCAGGTATGGATACTGCCATCTTAGCTTCCCAACTGCCATCTTAGCTTCCCATCTGGTCTTCAGAAAGTGCCATCCTTCTAAAATACAAGTGCGATCCTGCCCTTATCTCTTCCAAAGCTCTGCAATAGATCTCCATTGCTCTTAGGGTAAAATCTTTAGATTTCTCCTGGCTTCCAAGGCTTTTCATTAGAGGTTGCAGACCAGAAGCCTGTGGGATGATAGGTTTTGCTTGGCTCACACAGTGTTTTATAAATTTCAAGTAAAGCCAATGTTTATAATTTTGAAAACTTTGTGTACAAATCAAAATGGAAGGGTTCCCTTGGAAGATCAGGGTATCTGGTAACACTGGGCACATGCTCTCACATGGAAAGAACCGTCTGGAGCTGAGGAGGGTCTCTCTCATGGATCCAGCTCTCCCAGTCTGCCCCACGCTGTTATAGTTCCTTCCTATGGTTCTCTGAGGTTACCTGTCTGATGCTGTGGATAGGTAAGCTCTATGTGACTGACCCCTCCCCCCCCCGACACTGTCCTGCTTCATCTCTCACTGCTTTCTCTTCATACATGCCTGATCCAGGTCGACTAACTTCTCTCAGTCTCCCCCTACCCACCCCACCCTCCCCTACACACAATCTGGGCTCTCTCTTGCCCTAGTGTGCCTATGCTGTTCCCTCTGCACACTCCACCCCAAGCCACCTTGGGGATGTCTAATTCCAATTCATTATTCAGGTCTCAGTGTAAACGTGCCTTTCTTAGGAATGTCTGCCCTGACCTCACCTCTCCAGACCCAACCCCAAGTCGTGTTTTAATTGACCTTCCTAAGGGTCCCTTCTTGTGTACAGCCTGGATTTGATGCTCAGCAATATGTGCTGCCTGGACATCTGGTGAAATTGAGAGGGCCTCGAATGGCGCACCTGCAAGCTCCCCTCCCCACTCTGCTGCCACAGCCAAATGACTCTCCTTACCAAATGGCCCAGGTGTAGTTCCTGCCTCTCTCTGACTAGCGGGTTTCAGTTCCCTGCTTCCTCATGGAATTATTCAAACAAGCCAATCACATCTCCTTGCAGGAACCAAGGACACCCCACCTTCTCGATACTACAAATCTTGCCACTCACAGCCCTGATGATTCACTCTGTCTCCGAGTGCAACCCTTTTGTGGCCTCGTATGGCATATGGTGAGCTCCTCCCCCAGGCTGTGAGTATATGTGACTTACAAATGGCTGTTGACCTCACCTGTCCAGTGTTGAGGGGTGTGTATTCAGCTATGCTTATAGCCCTTGGTTGGAATTCCCTCCTTCAATAATAGGCAATTAAAACAGCCCACAGAGACCATAACTACTTGCTCACTTGCCTTCCCCTGCCCTGCCCAGACCATACACCAGGGACCAGGGACCAGGGAAACCAGGACAGGTATACTGTTTGCCTCCAAATCCCCAGTACCTAGCACAGAGCTTGGCACACAGCAGGTGCTCCGTGAACTCTTGTTGGAACTGTCCAACAGGGCGGTGAGGATGTTATCAGTGGAATATTCATCCAGAATGCAGGAGGTGAGCATCTTTCAGAGACTGCGGAAGAGGTTTGGGCTGGATACACTGCACTTCTCAACTCTTAGGAGTTTGCAATTCCAGTAGTCTGTCACTTTGTCTCTTCAGATTCATGCTATTCCCCGTTTTGCCAAATAAGACACAGTAGAAAACCGGCCATTTTTCACCACACAACAAAGCTCTCAGTTTTCAAGATGCACTCACTAATGTTAAACAACCTTCGTTTTCAAGAATTAGGGACCCAGTTCAATGAGCAGGCCATTACTATGCAAAATATGAAGAAGCTGCAGAATTGAATGCCATTTGTTCTGAAGAGCACTATCACAGCCCCTGGGTGTTTACTGGGAGAAAAAAACTCTACCATCTGCAGATGGTTTAGCAACAAATTTATACCATTTCCATGAGTTAGTAATGCAGTTCTAGAAATGAATCTAATCAAGGGGCTGTTTTAGCAGCGAGGATGTTCTCACTTAAATCCAGAAAACCATTTCCGTCATTTCCAGAGTTTTAAAGATCAAAATCCAGCTGAGTTTGTGTAATATGCCATTTAAACATCTTGGCAATAAATGTATGTGTTAAAATAGTAGCAACACCAATGGGTTATCACTGAGCATTGTAAAATATCATCTTGTAACATCATGGTACTTCAGAGAGGATATATTCACAATTTAAATCGTGTTCCACAATTTAATGTTCCACTTTTTCTTTCATTTATTGAGTTAAAACCCAAACTATTTCAGAGGCATAAATTTTGCATATTTTAGAGTTATAAATTTTGCAACTTATGCAAAATTTACGTCGGTCAGACCAATCAGAGGAGGAGCTGGTAATGCTTCATTTTAGGTTATGCCTGCACATGAAACTAATTGGTCTTAAGTTCAGTTCATAATTTGATCAAACTTTTTGGCCCAAGAAAATCTTAGTTTTGTTCCAACTATCCCAGGGGTGATGTCAAATAGAGACCAATTATCAGAACAAAAACCCCTGCTCTCCAAGGGAGACAAAGGAGTGAAGTGGTTCTGAGATCAGGCCTTAGATTTCATAACCCTGGGTTCTAATCTTGGCTCTACCACTTACTAGCTGACAATCTGAACACCCCCAACCTCATCATCTTAAAATGACAACAATAGGAATACTTACATCATGGGGATGTTGAGAGGGTTAAAGGTGAAAATGCATATAAATGCTTAATCATAGCTACTGGCACATCAAAAGCATTCTTTAAATGTAAACTATTATTATTATTATTATTATAGATCAGCTTCACAAAATGTCCCAGCAGTGAAATCTTTGATGATTTGATTCTGCAACTGGCTACTGGAATTTAGAATTTGCCTCTTGGATTGCCATTGCCATTGGTTCCCCACCAGTTCCCATAGTTTAATAATGAACATGTGACTGTGCCAATTCCCAGAAGGAAAAAAGCCAAGGAAAAGTAGGGATGAAATTTGGTATTATAGACAATAATATAAAATCAGGAAGGGACATTATCTTTGAAGACATTAAATGAATCAAAAACCCAGCCAAGGCATCAAGCCTTCCAGGTAAAAAGATCATTATTGCACAGAAAGTGGCTGGCAGCAAATTTCATCTCATCTAGGACTTGGCCGTTTGGAGTCCAAGACACAAAGCCAAGTGACTGCAATGATAGTGGGCATCTCAAGTAGTTTCGATTTTCCACAACCGGACCGTTTTCCCATGAGATTTGACATGGAGAAGTAGGCCTTGGTACTGACATGTTGTATCCCAGTCTTCAATACCTATCCAAAGCTCTGATTTTCTGCATCACCAACACACATCACTTTGGACGTTGTCTACTAGGACAGACAAGGCTATCCTACTTAATTCAGAAAAGGGCAATCATTTTCACCTGGATAGAACCAACTATGCCCTGCATTCTGAGGATTCTCTCACCACTATTTACTTGTAGGAAGGCAGGTAAGAAAGTATATTCTCCTTTACCTCCAAAGAGACAAGTACTTAATGTCTCCAAAGAGACACACAGTTTGTTTACAATGACATTTGTATCTAAATTGTTACAGGTTAATGTGATCTACATGCATAATTTGAAAATATACAAACATACTCTGGACAGGAATCATGGTTATCTTCTTACTGTTGTATGCTTAGAATCTAGCTCAGTGCCTAGAATACAGTGTGCATTATTGAATATTTAATGAATGGATAAATGGGTAAATGAATACGTATGAGCTCGCTCACTTTTGTGCCTCTGTCTGAGATCTCATTCTACCTTTGTCCCTTCAGTAAACTTCTACTCATCCTAAAAGTTTCCACTCAGTTGCCACTCATCCTGTGAAATCATTCCTTTCATTTCACGTAGGGGAGTCCTCTGTCTCTTCTACCATAGGCTCCAGTATATACTTCCGTGTCAAGGTTTCAATATGCAAACAACAAAACCCACTCGGGCTGGTTCAAGCAGAAAGAGATTTGTTAAAGGATATTGGCGGTGGGTGGCGATGGGGTCGGGGGAAGACTCACAGAATTTGTAGGAGGTGTCAAGAACCAGATCTTAATACTACCTAACTGGAAATAACAGCCAGGGGAGAGCCAGATCACACTAGCTGCTTGGGGAAGACATGGCAGCAACTGCTGTTGATTCTTAGCACTGATCACCCAAAGTGACCTGAGGAGACAGACATAGCTGGCTACAGCCACCTCAGAACTGGACACTTCTACCCTCGTCTCATCAGAATACTCAACCTCCTTGTATAAGACTGCCTTCTCATGGAGATCATTTCTGCCTCCACTTGTGCTAGAACATGTCATTGGAAGAACGCAGGCCACAGGCCTGAACTCCAGCTGCAGGTGATCTATGAAAAGTTAAGTTTTAGTTTTCCAGTCTGTGTAGCAGAGGAAGGCAAGCTAGAACGTGTTGTGTGAGCCATCCAGCCATATGTGCCATGCTTCTTAGCACCACTGTCTCCTTCACTTGGTATGAGTTCCTTAAAATCTGAGAGAAAAAAAGTATAAGCACCATGAAGGATCTGTGCAGAAATTCCAACATCTGACCAATAGGAGTTCCAAAAAGAGAAAACAGAGAAAAGGGAGAGAAAGAAATAATACCAATGTATCTCTCAAGGTGAAAGATAAGAGTTTCTCTGCTGAACAGTGTGAATTTTAAAGGACCCCCTCCTAGACACATCTCCAAGAAATTTCAGAACACCAAAGATAAAAAAAAAAAAAAAAAAGATCCTAAAAACTTCAGAGAGAGAAAGAAGTCATCTACAAATGGCCAAGAAGGAAACAGACTGGTACAGCAGCACCAGGTGCTGAAAGAAAATGGTCTTTGACTTAAATTTTATCCCAGATAAAATGTTATTAAATAATAATAGCAGAATGGATTTTTTATATGCAGGACTCAGAAAGTTTACCTCCTATCCATTGTTTACTTGGGAGTTACTAGAGAAGATGTGCTCCAGTAAAATGAAGACCTAGATCAAGAAAAAGGAAGTCGTAAGATTCAGGGAATGGTGTGTCCAATTTAGAGGAGAATGGAAGGGAAGGAAAACACCAGCTAATTATCAGTCCCAGGACGCCATCAGTCTAAATTACAGGAAGTAAATGGAGAGTGCCAAGAGGAGGTCTCTGGGGAAGAATAGATTGTCTATAAAGTAGATATTATGCTGGAGACATTTCAGAAACATAAGCAGATGATAAAGACAGAAAATACAAAAATTAAGGCAATTAGAAATTCCAGGAAAGAACTATGAGATGATTGTTATCATAGCACATTACTCTTCCTCCAGAAAGATAATACTGTAAAGTTTGTTTAATAATTTTTAATCTTTAAAACCAGCAAAAGACAGAGCATGCACAGCAAAGACTATAAATATTATGACTCTTGTTAGTGTAAAGCTGCAAATTCTGATGAGAGATGTAGGAAGGGAGGGAAGGTTACAGGAAGGAAAGGGTGACCATGTACTAATGATGTCTTACAAAACTAGGAGTATAGTACTCAGCATCCTTACCCCCGTCTTCTAGAATAGCACCCCAATTTTCCTTTGGGTCATTTCTCCTTCTCAATACATGCAGTCTTAGTGAGATTGTCAACCCACATGTCCTACACTCTCTAGCCAATGAGTGAGCATGTGGCCCAATATAAGCCATTCAGACTTTCTCTTCCTGGTAAATTAAGAATGGCCATTAATTCACATTGGGTGGTTCCTTAAAGAGACAGTACATCAATTCTCAGAACAACTTTAGATTCCCAGAACAACCCCTAATGGTGGCTTTTCTGAAGCCTCACTCGTCAGCCTCTTCGATTCTATGGGTGTCTGTCCCCCTCATTAGCCCCCAACCCAATTTTTGCATAAATTAGGAAGAATTGGTTTCAGCTGATAAGATATAATAAGATAAATAGAAATTCAGTTATAGTGTTTTAAATTACAAAAGCTGGAACTTAAAATAGTGATGTGAGATGTAAAGTGGTGTGAGTATGTGAGATTAGAGGAGGGATCCAGTGAGCAAAACTCTCACATCTTAACAAAAAGTCAATGTAAAATGTGTAAAGCTGATAAATCAGGAAAGGGCAATATAGCAAATCAGCAATAACTAAATAAACTAAATAAATAAATAAGTAAAACTTTAAAATTCAAGAGGAGAAATAGTTTCTGGACAAAAGGGACCAGGTAGGGAGAAGTAGGGCAAGATATGATTTCTTTTTATTATAATCTCATCTTAATTTTTCCCTCTGTATAGGCATTAACTGATAAAATTTTGACTGTTAAAGATGTGGGGGGGGGGAAGATTGTTGGTCTATCTATAATGTAGAATGTTCAGAATTTCAAAGTCTTCTTCTCAAATTAGTCAGAAACCAGCCCCTGGAGGCTGTTCTGGAAACTGGCACATCATATAACAGCTCTGTCTCAGATTCTGAGGGAGGGAACAACACTGACCCCATTGGTAGATCACCATGGGCCTCCTGGACTGGGGGAGGGCTGTTGCCACCTCTGAATGCCCTCACCTGTGGACCCACACCTGTGGACCGCTTCAAGCATGTCTGCCTTTTCTCCACATGCCCTTGCCAAGCTTAGAGTAGTTGGCACAGGAGTTGAATACTTTGGGTTGTTCTCTGCCCAACTCCTTAGCCAAATTTCACCCTGCTTTCCTGGAAAATCAGAACTAGTCTTATCTCTACCCTCAAGGGATAAGAAAAATATCATCTCCATATCTTTAAGAGCAAGCGATTTATTTTGAATGTGAGGCACAGTTTTTACTGTTCTTGTATGGCATTTTACTGATAAGACTGGAGAAATCTTGATAGTGAAGGTGCGGAGATGGCACTTTTCCCGGGGTTAAATTACGGGAAATCAGAAACTTCAAGGTGTGTTTATTTTTCTCTAGAGAGTGAAGCTCTGGAGGTGGTTAAAGCCATGCAGGGAGATTGTTAGGCAGGATAGACCTTGTGAGAGTAGATGAGAGAGAGGGAGAATCCCACAGTTCTCTGACCAACCATCCCAAAGAGGAGGAATTATGTTGCAATATTAGCATTTAGCTCAACTGTCAACAATGACCTGAGTTATAATAGGAGGCAAAAGGTGGCCACATGCACCCTTTCCCCATCTTCCCATTCCTGGGCCTTTGGATGAGAGTGACCATCTCTCCTTTTCCATATCTCTCTGCCATGTTGATCCTCAGTCTGAAAGATGGCAACTATTCAGAGGAGAGGAATGAAGGAATCTGAGGCTGGAAGATCTGAGGGAAGGAAGGAGATCAGTTAGAAGTTTTCAGGCTGCAGACTGAGTGGACTCAGATGAAGAATTACATTTTAAAGGCAAGCTGCTCTGTACCTTCAGCATGTCACTGAATCATATCCGGGAATTCCCAGGGGTGTCTCATATGTGGTCATGACCAGTCCCCCTCATCTTGTACTTTGGTTCTCTTGTTACGGTGTTTGCTTCCTTGGCTCAATTAGGAATTATAAGATGGAAGTGACAATTCTGCCCCATAAGAAAAATGGATGTAATCACTGCATGTCAGAAGGAATATGCCCTGTAAAAAACAAGATATCATGGTCATTATCACAGTGTAGTGCCTTGGACAGTAGTAGGAAGTGCTGATACCAATAAGTTGACCTTATAAAATTTATCCAGCATATCATTTGGGCATATCACTGGGGGATTCCAATCCCAACCTTATAGACCAATATTGGTCTATTGGCACAAACTTATATGTCAATGGAACTATTTTAACAAGTTACAGTGAACTGTTACAGTGAATTTAAACTCAGTTGAAATCTCACATGATTTATGTTCAAATTCTGGCTCCAATATTTACCATCTGTATAACTCTATAGGGACAGATCTAGATTTTGTAGGGCCTAAAGCTTGGCCCTTGGGGATCTCTTTAAGAAAAATAATACAAATTCATGAATTCAAAATCAATAGCAAGTCTTGTAAGAGGCTTATGTCAGTGAGAGGCTTGAGCTTCCAGCTTTATTAGTTTCATGGTAGGCCTGCCTCCAGGTAGACCCTGCCTCTGGGAAAAGTTGCATGATCATTCTGGATCACGGTATCATCACCTATAAAATCAGAATAATAATCATTACTTCATAGGATATATATTGTACAAGGTATCTTGTATTGAGAGTTAGCATTCTAGAACTCAGAAATTGGTCACTTGTTATGAATACCCAAATGTAGAGAGGCCATATATTGTCATGATTAGATTGAAGCTTTTCCTTTTCCTGAATTCTAACTGATTAATTGTACATGTATGTAGACAGATCCCCATGAACATAGGGACAAGATGTTCGTCAGTCAATAACATAAACTCTCAGAAATAGCACCAAAGTATTGCAATGCAGCAGGCATCATCAGATGGGATCTTGGCGGCAAGGACAAGGAAAGCAGTTGGAGGGACCAAGGCAGATAGCGTGAAATGCTGTAGGTCTGAAGGTTGACAAAGACTTTGCCCCAGTTACCACATCACCCTTTTGGAAAAGTGTTTCAACCAACACAACCTCATTTAAGCCCTCATGGCATCTGTGGTGGGCAGAGCAATGGCGATGACCACTCTTCAGAGGGCCTTCCTTGGCCAGCTCATACCACAGCCCACTTTACAGAGCAGCCAAGAATCATCAAATCAAACCTCTACCTTCATCATCACTTATTGAGTGTCTCCCAAATGTCAGATATTGTGCTAAGTACTTTACCTGTGTTTTCTCATTTAATCCTCTATGTACCATTATTTTCATTTGACATTGAACCATTGGAGCTGAGGTTCAATATCTTGCCAAGGACTTGCAACTATCAAGTGTCTAAGTACCTATGAAAGTTTTGAGCATTTTTATAACTATGTTAACAGACTTGGAACCCATTTGGAAACCCTGAGACAGTTTGGAACCCATGGAGAAATTACCAAAGAGCCATTGGCTGCATCTGGAACTGAATCTGTATCCTCTGTAAGAGAATATCTTCCCCTCAAGGACTGACAGGCATAATATCATCAAGACTGCAGGTGGATTTGGTCGTTTCTGGGCTGTGTCCTATTTACCTCTGTATTGCTGATGTCAAGTGCAGTTGCTGCCTAAATGTTGAAGATGAGGAAGTGAATAAATACTTTGGTCATGTGGCAAATGAGAAGTAGGGCTTTGAATCCTAGGTCTCTGGACTCCTAGCCAGTGTCCTATTACTATTAAGTCTGCTACTCTCTCTCTCTATGCAGATTTGGCTGCTGTAACAAAAAGATCCAGAATACAATGGCTTAAACAGCATAGAAGTTTATATCCTTCTTATGTAAAAGTCCATGTAGTCATTTCAAGAGAGAAAGAGGTGAGGAAGAGCAAGCCCCTCCCTTGTATTCACCTAACCAGGAAGCTTCATATCACTTCCAGGCACATTTTATTTGCCAAACTAGTCACGTGGCCACATCTGGCCATGGGGAATGCTGGGAAATGGAGCCCTTATGGCCATCTAAAATTTCTATTACCATAAAAGGCAGGGGAATGGTAGTCTTGGCCAGAGGGGCGAGCCACTATGTGCAGTGGGAAAAGCACTAAGGTATAGCAGGGTTTCCTCATTTGCAAAATACAACAATAAATATGATTACCCTGAGGCTCCGTGTTTTCAACTCTAAATAAAACAACAGTGGCAATTCATTTAGTGAGCATGTTCTATGCTCTGGGTGCTATACCATATACTTGCTTTATATAGGTAATTTAATTCAATCTTCCCCAAAACCCTCTAAGCCCGGCATTCTTTTTTATCCCTTTCATTTTAGAGATAGGAAACTAAGCCTCAGAGAAGTAAAGTAACTTGCTCAAGGTTTCACAGTGAGTGTGTGAGGAACAAAACCTGAATGGGGCTCACTGACTCCAAAGCCACATGCGTGGATCCCCTCTGCACAACCCTAGAACGGAGATGGTCTCAGTGCAGAATCTGCCCCGCACGGTTGTTTCACCAGCATGAAGGTGACGCGACAGATGGAGCACACAGTTGGTCCTCTCTTTCCCCCAAGGAGGGCAGTGTGCCACGATGGGGTTTCAGGCTTCCTTGCCTGTGTCGAGTAAAGAACCTGGCTCCGGAATGGGGACTGTCCAGAAACAGTTCATGGTTGCTGGAGACAGGCTGGAGCCGAGAGGAAGAGGAATCCAGGTTTGAGGAGAGAAGAGGAAAAAGCAATAAACTGAAAAATCACAGCTCTGCAGGCAATGGAATCTATTACTCAGAGATTAAAATGTCACAAGGAGTACACGTCAGCTCCAGACCTTGGAAAATGTTTTTTCCATCATAATTACTTCTTGCCACCAACACAAGACTATTTCCCTTTCTGGGGAGGAGATTGCCCAACTTGATGTCTTTCTAGTTTTCTGCAGACCTCAGAAGTTGCTGCTTATGTCTATTCATAGTATTAACAATGGCCAACACCAATGGGCACTTACCATGTACCAGCTACTCACAGCTTATGAATCCTTCAATAACTCTGGGAAGTGGATACTTTTCCTTTTACTCCCATCTTGCAGATGAGGAAACTGAAGCAAGAGATGTTAGCTAATGGTTAACGGTTAACCAGCTAACCTCACACAGCTGGTCAGTATTTGAACCCAGCTCATCTGTTCAGGGGTATGATCTTAAACACTCTTGGAAACTTCCTCCTCACAGTCCAATTCTGTTTGTGGGAAAATGGGAAACAACACAAGTCCTCCAAGAAAGAACCTGGCAAGCTGTCTCTTTTTTTTCCCCTTTCACATTAAGGCACAATATGAGCCAAAAATCTAAGGCATGGAGCAAGATATGTCAAATCCAACCCCAGTAGGGGTTAGCAAACTAAATTAAGATTCACACCCAATGGGATATGTACTAGTTAACCTTCAAAAATGATGTTGTAGAAGGATATTGTTAAGTCGGTGAGGTCATAAACAGTTTTTACAGTGGATTTGCATATAAAAAAAGTTTCCCTATACACACACACACACACACACACACACATAAAATCTTATACACTGAATCATCACCAGTCCTTTTACATGAGTAGCAAGATTTTGTACAAACTTGTTCATCTGATATCTCTCCATCCCATTTCCACCAAGATCCCTATAGGAGTTCTCAAAGCAATGATTTAAGTTCAAGCATCTTTGAACTTGAAATTCTCAGGCTTGTGCTTAAAACCACCTGAGAAACAAGCTCAGTGACCCTGGTCTCCCTCCGAACCAAACTCGACACCATTTCCTTTCTTGTTTTCTTCTGAAACAAACCTGTAGAAGTTTCGGACAACAGTATTTGTAGAAGAGTTGGACAACAGTATGAAGAATTATCTTTCTCCTAAAAATTTGGTAGAAAATTGCCAATCTGATGGCTCATTGCCCCTGAAATACTTCGGTATGTAATTTCTTCAATCAAGGACATTGTTCTGTATAACCCAGTTCAACCATCAAAGTTAAGAAATAAACATTGATATGTCACTACAATCTGATCCTCAAATGGGGATTTGAGTTGTGCCAAGTGTCCCAATCATGTTCTTTATGGCAAAACAGTCCAGTCCAGAACCAAGTTACAGTTGGTTGTGTCTTGTCTCCTTCAGTCTGGAATAGTTTTTTAGTCCTTCCTTCGTCCTTCATGACCCCTGAAATTTTCTGAAGATGTCAGGGTCACTTGTAGGGTGTCCCTCAGTTTGGGTCTGTCTGCGTGCTATGACTTTATTAAATGAACATTTGTTAAGTGGGGCACAGGGTGCCAGATGGTAAGCCACAAGAGAAATTGGAATAGAGGTTTATTACTTACAGGTCCTGCATGAAGTACACGGCACACCTCGAGGGTCCACACTGCAGGGTCAAGGCAGAGTGCAGTCAGAGACAGAGAGAGCCTGGATCACATGCCTTTCTCAGAGTCCAGTCTCAGGTGCAATGCAACTCCCCAGTTAGGGCCATATTGATCAATCCAAACCAAAACAGTGGGCAGATACCAAGGGCCCCTTACGCTTGGTGGGAAACCCCTGCTATAAGGAAAGGCTGTACTGATTTGTTGTTGCTATGGAAGAATGTGAAAAATGCTTTGACCACCACTGAGGATGTGTTCTCTTTCTGTGTGTGACCAACAAACAGTAAGCCCAGGAGATGTCAGGAAACAGAAAGAGGTAAAAAGAAAAAAACAAAACAAAACCTCAGGGAATTCAGCCTCACATTTGGAAATCATGTTCTCCTCTATCATCATTATTGACAAAGGCAAAGACACTGGGCATGCGTTATGATTCTGGCATTTGAGAGCAGGTGGGGCCAGGACAGTTTTCCTGTGGGCATGAGAGGGCAGCCAAAGTAAGCTGGCCTTCCTCATCCCAGAGTCCTGTCTCCCCTACCCCACTCCCTCCTCTTCCTCCAACTCCCTTCCTTCATCTCTCCAACAGCCATTAGCCAAGATTTCAGGGAGACTGAACTTTAGGCAGAGTGGGAGCCCCCTAAGCTTTTTTAAAAATTAAATTGTTATTGGGTAAAATATACATGTCATAAAATTTACTTTTTTAACCATTTTTAAGTATACAGTTCAGTGGCATTGAGTACATTCTCTATGCTTGAGCAACGGATACTGATTTTCTTACAGTTCTGGAGGCTGGAGGTCCAAGATCAAGGTGTCAGCGGGTTAGGTTTCCTCTGAGGCCTCTCTCCTTAGCTTGCAGGTGGCCACCTTCTTGCTGTGTCCTCACATGGCCTTTCCTCGTGTGTGCGCATCCCTGCTCCAAATTTCCTCTAATCAGTTCACCATCCAGATTGGATTAGGGCCCACCCTGACAGCCTCATTTCAATGTAATCTCCTCTGTAAAGGCCCTATCTACAAATGCAGTCAAAGGCTGGGGGTTGGGGCCTCAACATATGAATTCTGAGGGCACACACTCAGCCTATAACAGTAACCTTCCTGAGAAACAGATTCCTCAACGGGATGAAAACCATCGTGGCCCCCTCATCAGGCACTGGTTCGGCTGATGCCCACAGAGCACTTGGCACAGCACCCGAGCACAGCAGCTTCTCTGTGGGAGCAGCTAGCATTAGTGTTGTGTTTTTCCAAGTCTTTGCATGGGCTCTTCCAGCACATATTGGGTGCTCACTTAACAACGTGTGTTCCTGGGACACCTGGGTGGCACCGTTGGTTAAGCGTTGGACTTCGGCTCAGGTCAGGGGTACCATGAGTTCAAGCCCCACGTCCAGCTCTGTGCTGACAGCTTGGAGCCCGGATCCTGCTTCGGATTCTGTGTCTCCCTCTCTGTCTGCGCCTCCCCTCCTCACACTCTGTCTCTGTCTCTCTCTCCTTCAAAAATAAATAAACATTAAAAAAAAAACCAATGTGTGTTACTTCTCTCATCTTGGATTGAGCAGAGGCTGGGGCAGCTTGAGGAAGGAGCCTCGGGATCACAGCATTGCGGGAAAGAGAAAAAATGGGGAGGCAGACACAGACTTCACAGCCTTCACCTGCTAAACCTCCCTGCCCCAGCCAACCCGGGATTACAAAGCTGCCTTATTTTAATGATGAACAGTCATAACAGTTACAATGGACTGAGAGTGTGCCCAGCCTTGAACCAGGCGCTCTGGAGACGTCTCATTTAATCCTCAAGTAGCTACTAGTATCATCCCTACTGCTCAGATGAGAAAACTGAGGCCCAGAGAGTTTAAGGAGCTGGCATCACATAGATGCCAAGCATTAGAGTCAGCTTCAGACCCAGAAGTTCTGTTAGGTGAGCCCAAAAGCTTCTGATGACAATTACATAAAAATTACATATGCCTGTGAATAAGGATGGTAAAAGTACTTCTATAATAAGAGGGTATGGTTAGAGGCAAGGATACTGGCTGATTTTTCTTTCATGTAAAATTTTCCACTTCTTCAATAGCGTCTATGATATTTATTCTTTCTAATTTAAGTTGTTTTAGGCAAAGACGTTGCATGTTGGGGCACTTCTCTCTTAAGGATGAAAAGAAAACCACATATACCACTTCTCGGGGAGGGCTGCTGGGTGTCCTCACCTGGGATTTGAAAAGCAGACAGACACCTGGCCCCTCACAGCTCCATCCGTCTCCAACAAGGATAGATTTTCAAAACATTCAGGGTTTTTTTCCTCTTAGTTTCTTTGTCTTCTCTTCCCCTGCTCTTTTTTTTCTTCCTCTCTTTGTTTTTCAAGCCACTCATGTAAGTGAGCTGTGTCAACTTGGAATACGTGTGTTGTAAGTTCTGGGTCCCTCATGTTCCAACGTGAAGATGGATCTCTTAGATTTGAAGAGTTCTGGGAAGAATCACAGAGGGGTGGGTTGTTCTGTTTGTTTTCCTGAGCTCTCAAGGGAGTAATAAAACCCTAACCTCACCACACCCTCCCTTCCAAACCAATTTCTCAGTTGTTCCTCTGAGAAATCAGTCAAGCCCCTACACAGGTCAGCAGGAAAAATCCCTCCGATATACCCTAACTCCCAGGGTTCCATTAAAATGACTGTCTTTTTGCTAAATGATTTCTGACATCTTTGTCCTAAAGCTTAGACAGATTTTTATCTGGAATGATCAAATTCATATGAGATACAGAACATCAAAAGTAATTAAGTATCCTCAATGCTTTCTCCACCATGACCCAATCTTATTTTTCAGCCTCGCCGAGACCGCGGTGACATCTCCAAGTCACTCACCATGTCCACACCAGACTGGCCATGAAGCCAGTTAAACAGCTCCTTCTGAGAAAACATGGGTCTTCACACTTGGCATTGGGTGACCCCCATGCCTGCCACAACTTCTGTGCTGAGTCAAAGGCATCTGATAAGGCCCAGACCTGAAGAGGAGACTGTGAGGTGGCCTGGGGTCAGCACACAGCCCCGTTAAAAGCCTGAATGCGACACACAGAGAATATAGCCACACAGATAGGGAGGGAGAGGGAAGCTGGGAAAAGAGAGAAGCAGAAACAGAGGGTGTCTCGAGCAGGGAAGAATTGCTACGTACAGAACAATGGTTTCTCTTCTTTGGGGGAGACCACACTCCAGAAGCTGGAGTTGCTATGGTTCCCTGAATCGTTTTCCAGTTCTCCACGAGGTCTGAATGTGTAGCTGCTGAGATGGCTTTCTTCACTAACTCACTGCAAATAAGTATATCTTTATCAAAAAGCCACATTTCCTGAGGGAATCCCCAAGTTTACCATGGGCTCTTGGTCCTTTTCTGTTGTTGTTGTTGTTTTTTTTTTTCCAAGTGGAAAGAGCTCAACACTCTGGTCTGAAAATGGATCTGTAATCTTGTCTCCTGGACCTATTTTTTCTCATGTGTACGTCTATGCCTACTTTCGGTGTCACCATTCCAATTCTCAGGTTTCTCCCAATACTTTACAAGAGTCTGTCCATTTGCCAGACCCTGTCAAGTCTATCTCCGCAATACAGCTCCAAAATCTCAGGGCTGGTAAACGCTCCTCTCACATTAGCACTACTCTCCCCACTTCACTCTTAGAGACATCACTAACCGATCACTGCACTCTTTCCCACTTACCTAAGCAAGGCTAAAAGCAATAACAGCTCTATTCTTTAAAGGCTTGTTATACACACCAGGTACTGGGCTAACCATTTTGCATGCCTTATCTCATTTAATTCTCATTAAAAAACAACAATAACAACCCTGTAAAAACATACTGTTGGTTTTTCCATTGTACAGGTAAGAGGCTCAGAGAGAGGTGAAAAGTAGCCTGGCTTCTCCTTCCTCCAGCCCTCTGGTCTTTCTCTGTGGCCTCCCACTTGCTGACTCTAGCCGCAGCCGGTCGGCAGGGAAGCCAGGGAAATGTAGTTTGCAAGAGTCCGCTCCTTGTGGTACAGGGCAAAGCACAGGACGCGGATTGGATCTGAGACCAAACAGATAGACTGGTGAGAAGCTTCTCCTGATTTCACAACAAAAAGAAAGGTGTTCTGACTCTGAAAGCCCAAAGCATTTGATCCAGAAATTTCCATCTCCCCTTAACACTTTTTATCATACAGTTACATATTTGCATTTGTGTCTAACATGTATTTGCTAGTCTTTTCTCCTTTGGTCCATAGGCTCTATAGGTCTACTGGGAAGACTCAAGCGTGAATTAGTGTCACTCTTGTCGTACGCCTTACCCCATGCTTTGCTCAATAAATATTTATTAAATGATGAATGATATTCAATGTCTGTGTTTCTTCAGACTGAGCTATGTAGCGGTGTGTCAAGAGGTATGCCAAGCCACAAAACAAACACCTTACATTTCCCTGGAGAGTCAATTTCACAGCATGGGAAGTAACTTTAAACATAATTTTTATATAAAACAAAAAAATAGTCAAATTTACATGATATTTTAAAGATAAAACTAAGTTTGAAAAATGGTAGGCTCTTCATGTATTCATTTTTTAAAAATTATTTTCTTTTCAACAAATGTTGACTGATCATTCTCTATATGCCACGCACCACTCTAAGCAGACGTAATTCCTGCCTTCAGGAATTTGACAGCATGGGGCAGGCATCAGAGAAATTCTATAGGGGCCCGGACAGCAAATGATTTAGGCTTTGTGGGCCAAACATTCCTTGTTGCATTACTCCAGTATAGGAAAGTAGCCATGGGCAAGAGGTAAACAAATGAGTGCCCTTCAAATGCAGTAAAACTGTATTTCAAAAACAGGCAGGGGGCTGGATTTGGCCAGTGGGCCATGGTTTGCTGACCCCCAGCTAGTGGGGAAAACAGACTTTAAATAATTTCAGATGCTACGTTGTTGAAGAAATCCGTGGGCAAAACTAGTGTAGGTCATTTGGTCCAGGAGCAGGACCAGCTCCAAGGGTTTGCAGCCGGTGCAGGCACACAGGGCCCACTCAGAAGGGACCCTGTGCTTGGTTTAATGCGCTGTTGCTGCGGTCTTGAAATTCTTGGTAACTTTGTTTTTGAATTTGTGAAGTCAGAAGGGTCAACGGAGCGTGTATGTACAAAGAGGCGCTGTGCCAGGCGCTAGTGAAGGCACCTGCAGGCCCAAGCCTACACGCATGGCAGTGTGCAGCGCGAGCAGCTGGCCTGGCCGTCCGTGAGCATGCGCACACTTGGGGCTGTCGAAGTCCCGCGGCGGACAGAGGGGCGCCCCGCCTGGGCCCAGACTGATGTCGACTTCAGCAGTGTTAGAAGCAGTGGGCAGGGGTACGGGGCAGCAGTGGAAGCCAGGGGAGGGGTTCCCTTGAGGGGCAGCCTGGGATGCACCCTAGAACACCAGCTGTCTGTCCCCAGAGCCCATCCCCAGAGCCCGTCCCCAGAGCACCTGCAAATATTAACTGTCTACTCCGAGTACCAGGACAGGAACCCTTGGGCTCAGCTAGTAAATTGTCAGCAAATCATTACAAAACAGATGTTTGCACTGACATTGCAATAAAGGATATCAAAAGAGTTATTAAAATTCTTTAAAGAATTTAGAATTTTCAGGTTTGAAAATTGTTGCGATATTGCAAACCAAATACCCATGGGCTTAGATATGGATTTTAAAAGATTTTTTAAAGATTGTCCTATTCAACAAAATAGAACACTATCTTCACACAAAGTTTTAGATGAACCAACAATAACAAGGAAGATAATTTAAAAATTAATTTTCCTTGTATTTGAGGATAGAGTGATCGAATGCATAAGGGGGCATTTTGAATTACATAAAAATCATGAAGCTGCTTTTGATTCTTGTATGACCTCCAAAAACTGCAGGAAGTGCCAGAGGAAATATTAACATTAAAACATTAAATTTATATATCAAAATTCAGAGAATTAGGGGCACCTGGGTGGCTCAGTCGGTTAAGCATCTGACTTCAGCTCAGGTCGTGATCCCAAGGTTCATTAGTTCAAGCCCCGCATCGGGTTCTGTGCTGACAGCTCAGAGCCTGGGGCCTGCTTTGGATTTTGTGTCCCCTCTCTCTCTCTGCCTCTCCCCTGCTTGCACTCTCTCTCTCTCTCTCTCTCTGAAAAATAAATAATAAACATTAATTTTTTTAAAAAAGTCATAGAATTAACATGATTTCCATAAGATAAATACTATGTAAGTAGTATTTATTTTTTATTTATAGGTAATATAAATTTACATATTCAATTCAGAACATACAAGTGATTTTTATGAAGAGCTAACTCTTTTTGGAAAAAAGTTCCACAGGAATCATTACCTCTGAATATACTAAAATTCATATTTCAAAAAAATTTATGGAAAATGTATCCCAGTGTTGTCACAGACTATAAAAATATTCTTACCTGCCCCAGTCATAGTAAATTTCAACGGCCAAAATTAAATTTATCAAAACATCTTTATGACCTTGCAGTTACCGATGGCTACTAAGGTAACTTCCAATTACATGAATTGAAAAGGAAGTTGGTAAAAAGTAAAAATGTTTATGACCTACCGAATGAATATGTATGAAAGTAAACCAGAAAAATCTTGATGTCATATTAATCCATACTATTTATTGTCTTAAGTAAAATAAAACTATGACCTCAAAACATGTTTGGGCCATTAAAAATTTATATTGTTAATTCATATATCATTATCATTCTTACTACATTTAAAAAATAATAAAATATTTTCAAAGGAAAACTTTATAATTTGCCTTTAACTTTCCTTTCTTACCTACTTTTGGAACAAGGGGTCTGTATTTTCCTTTTGCACTGGGCCTTATGAATTATGCAGTCAGCGCTGTTCAGGAATGTGGGCAAGCTTTCCTGAGGAATGGAAAGGCCCAGAAGTAGGAGGGAGCTGGTTGCCCCAGAGCAGTGCAGTTCTGAGTGTGGCCCGTGTGCCAGCAGCATCCTGTCAATCTGGGATCCTGTCAGCATTGCAGACTCCCAAGCCAAGCAAAGAAACTCTGAAGGTGAACCGTAGCAACCTAGTTTTAACCCCCCAGGGGATCCTGATGCAGCCCCACTTTGAGAACCACTGAGAGGAGTACAGTGGGTGCGTTGGGAGGTGTGGGAGGAGGCAGGACCCTGTCCTGAAGGCAATAAGGAGGTGATGGAGGTTTTAAAGCCAAGTCCTTACACAGGTCACAAGGCCCTCAAGGCTCTGTAGGTCCCACCCCTACCCTCTTCCTGATCTTGCCTTCTACCATTCTCTGCCTCAGCCACATGAACATCCTCTGATGTGCCTGGCACTCTCCTGCCTCAGGCAGGGCCTTTGCACCAGTTACTTCCTCTTCCCAGAATGCTTTTACCCCAGAGCTGTCTTGCGTTCTTTGGATATCTGCTCAAATATCACCTTTTCAGGAATGCCCTCCCTCGCCATCCTATTTAAAAGTGCCCCCTTCGTGCCTGGGTGGCTCATTCGGTTGAGCATCCAGCTCTTGACTTCGGCTCAGGTCATGATCTCATAGATTGAGAGTTTGAGCCCTGTGTCCTGTCAGCACAGAGCCTGCTTGGAATTCTCTCTCTCTCCCTCTGTCTCTGCCCCTCCCCTGCTTGCTCTCTCTCTCTCTCTCTCTCAAAATAAATAAACTTAAAAAATAAAATAAATAAAAGTGCTCCCTCAATACACACACACACTCACACCCTGATACCTCTTCCTTGTTTTATCTTTCTCCATCACACATACAATACCTACTGTATTGCTTTCTTGTCTCTGGGTTAATTATCTATCTTCCCCCGTTTCCTAGTGGAAGGGTAATTCTATGAAGGTAATGGTTTCATTACCAATTCTCCAATTATCATTTTGTTCTGTTTCATGTACTGACATATTCCCAGAGCCTATAAGTGCCTGGCAGAAAGGGAACACTCAATAAACATTTATTGAATGAACAAATAAAGAGGTTTCAATTCAAATAAACACACAACTATAATTAATAAGAAAAGGGTTCTCACGACCTGCTTGATAAAGTTGCTAACAGTTGTTCTTAACTTGGAGCGACAGCTGGGTTTGGTCCTAGACCATTAGGGCTCTGGCAGGGGGCAGGGGGAATCCATGTGCTCCCCTCATTTCTTCCCTTATGGTGGTTGAGGCCATGTGACCCTTCTGCCCAGTGACTGTGAATACAAGAGGCGTGTGTCAATGCCAGACCACGGTAGTCAATAGGAGTTTTCCTCCATGTCTTCCTTCTCAGTTGGCTGTGACCATGGAAGCCTTGTGTGGCACCACAAAGTCAGTGCATGGAGGAAAATATCCCTTGACTTCCTCTATGGGAGAAATAAACCTTTGCTGTGATAAATCATGGAGATTTCTGGGCTTATTTGTTCCTGCAGCATAGCCTCGCCGAGCCTGCCGAGCCTCACCACCAGAGTCACTATCAACAGTGATAGAGAGCAAATTCAGAAAGAAATGAGTCTTCTATTATGGAGGATAAGTATTTGGTAGCTGTGAGGAAGATCCTGTACCTGGTTCACGAGTATAAGTATGCAAAAATGCCACCTGCACAATGCCTGGGTTGCAAAACAGAAACTGTGGGATGAATGCATAGAAGTATACGGATTGGAGGTAGATTCTGCGACTGTAGGCTAGGAGCTAGTCCATCAGAATTTGAATCTCAGCTCTCCCACTTGCCTTGAACAAGTTAATTAGCCCCTCTGGGCCTCAGTTTCCTCATTTATAAATAAGGATAATAACATTAGCTACCTCAGAGAATTGTTGAAGAACTGGATGCAGTCAGGGAAGGGAAGTACTGGGTTCCAAGTGCTTGGCATGTACCAACTCCTTAAGTCTTCACAGCAACTCAGTGAGATAGGTCCTGTTTTATCCCTACTTTATAGACAGTGAAACAGATGCACAGAGAGCTTAAGTAACTTTCCCAAGGCCGCACAGCTAGTGAGTAATGGAGCTGGGATTTGAACCCTGCAGTTTAACTATAGGGACAGGGATGGACGGTGAGCAGAGAGGCAGGCAGACTTGAGGCAAATCAGCCCCAACACTGAGTAATCAATTGGCCTTGAGACGACAACTTAACCTTTTGCAGTCATGATTTCTCTTAAATCAGGAAAATAGTAATATATATCTACACCTACAACATGGTGGGTCAGTTGGGATAATGTATATAAAATATCCCCACTCCCACCCACCTGGCCCGGAGTAGATACTCAGTAAACTATAGCTACTGTTATAACCATAACGTGCCACAGGACACAGCCCGAGTGTGTGTCTGGAGTAGTCACAAAAAGGTGGAACATTTGGTCAGTCTCTTCTGCTCCCCACTGGAGTTTATGGGAAGACCTATTCCTCTGTTCGGATATTACACATCTGCTAGTGCAGACCAGGTAACCAGAGGCAGCCCCTTATCAGTTCCTCGGATGCACATGTGATGGAGAGCCCCTGGGGTGGGGCGGGGGGGGGGGGGGAGGTCCTCTCTTTCCTGTCACTGCGACCACCACCAACCACTACAGGCTCCCACAGCAGTGGTGAAACTTCAACAGCAATGCCTGGCCTCTGTAAGGGAAAAGGTCACTTCTGCAGTGGGGGAGGGGAAGGAGAGTGAATTACAAGATTTTTCTTTCCATGTCACATCTTTGCCTCTTATTTACCACCTCTTCGGAGTGACTGGGGCGGGGCGGGGCGAGCTGGGAGGGGCGGGCAGCAACTACTGCCGCTTTCTGATGCTCCTTTCGCTCTGTTTTGGGAGTGAGGCTGACCGGAGGATCGAGGACCGAGGCTCCCCAATGGAGAGGTCGGTCACTTCGGACAGGGACTGCCTCGCCTCCCAGCCGGATGCAGGCACGTGAAGGTCACGGAGTTGCCGGAGGCTGGCAGGGCCCCGGGGCCTTCCGAAAGGCGTGGCCGGCTCCGCTGCACCCGAGAACGTCGCCTGAAGACTCCGGAAGCTGCTGGGCCCGAAGGCCGGCGAGCAAGGCTCCCCTACCCCGGGGCCGCACGAGGCCCGCAGCGCTGCCACTTCCGAGCGCCGCGCTCCAGGCCGGGCTTTCTGCTCTCCCTGCTGGAGGCCCGCCATCCTTACTGAGTGAATTTCCAAGAAAGCAGTTGACAGGCTTGGCAGTGCTATTCCTGGAAATGTTCAATAGGCCATCTTCTGGCAGGGGCTGCCGCCGACGGATGGGTCGGAAGGGGAGACCGCGTGCTCAGCGCCATCTCCGCCCGGCCTATTCCCGGGTGCCCCTGAGCCACAGCCGTCCCCAAATACCACGGGCTGGTGGCTGGCGGGGGCTGCGGGCCTCCGCGGAACTCGCCTCCTCCCCCGCAGGGCGGCTGCCAGCGGGCTTGCTGCTAAATGAAGACAGACGCCCGTGACTATAAATTATAGAACACATCAGCTCCGGCGGATGCACTGCGTGTCCCGCAGTAAACCCTGCAGGGGACACTTGGCCACCGCCAAAGGGCACGCTCGACAGCGGCTTTAAGTCTGTAGCAGTCGCAGGAGAGAGGCCAAGGCCAAGCTGGGCAGAGGAGACCCAGGCAACTCGCAGCAGTTGGAAGGAATTTCCCTCTGATGCGGAGCAGGGAGCGGACCGGGGCTTCTCAGCCTACGCACTACCACTATCGACATTCGGGGCCGGATGCTTCTTTACTGGAGCCTTCGGGGCGCCCTAGGATGTTTAGCAGCGTGCTTGGCCTCCGGCCACCAGATGCCTGGAGCACTTCCTCCTATGCCCCTCCTCCCCCAGTTGTGACAACCAAAAATACCTCCAGACATTGCCTGATGTCCCCTGGAAGGCAGCTGTAGGGGAAAGGAGATGGGGACTCTGCGGGTGATGCCGGGGAAGACAGAGACGGGATCTCAGAATTTGGTCTCCAGCTGAGCTGTGTGAAGCCTGGCAAGTCACAGAATGCTTGGGCCTCAGTTTTCTTGTCTCTAAAATGGGGAGAGAGAAGGGCAAATGCGAGGAATGTGGCGATCAGTTGGGGTAACACTGGGTATTGCACCCCAAGGTAAAAGGTGCCACATAAATAAATCAGCGTAGCAGCAGAATATCTGATGCTTGAGTCCCCACCTCAAAGGGCCTGGCTTCCTTTGAAAGGAGAAAGTAGCTGAATATTTATAAAATTCCCAAGACTCTTAAATTAAACAAGTGCTTTAGAAAGCTTCTTTCTTTTTTTCTTTCTTTTTTCTCCCTTCCTCCCTTCCTTCCTTCCTCCCTTCCTTCCTTCCTTTTCTTTCTTTCTTTCTTTCTTTCTTTCTTTCTTTCTTTCTTTCTTTCTTTCTTTCTCTTCTGAATTCAAACAAGGTTAGGTATGCTGTGGCTGCCTGAGGTTAATGAACATGATTTCCTTTTGTCCTCCTTGGCAGAGGATTTCCTTATTTCTTTCTTTCTTTTTTTTTTTTTAGTCAACACCCTAGGAATTGCATCCCTCCAGTGAGATAACAGAAGATAAGGAAGGGGGAGTGTGTGACAGGGTCCCCCTCTATTTTTTTCACAAAGTTAGCACTTTTTGTTCATCATTAGTGACCCAAACTGATCAATGAAATGCCACAGCCCTATAGAAAGTTACTGTTGCTTTAAATGAGCTTTACTGTTATATAATTCTCTGGCTGACTTCATCCCACCAGCTTTCAAGGAACTATAAAGAAATCTTTAAAGGCTAATGTTTCTCCTGTTCCCCCTGGCAGAAAAAACACAAAGGCAATGGGTAGCCTGAGCTTCCTCAAAGAGCCGAGTCCTTGACAAGGCTACCTGTGTCCCACCCCACCTGCCCCCAGTCTTGGTGTCCTTATCAAGCTCCAGGGAGCCAGGGCCCTTCCTTTGCGGCTGTGCACATCAGAAGACCCAAGGCCACATTCGCTTTGGGAGACTGGACAGTGTGATTAATCAAAGAAAACAAAAAACAGCTCTGTTTTCCATAATGGGCCCATCGAAGGGCTTTTCTAGGAAAAACCCTAATGGAGCTGTTCCTTCTGTTTCCCTAAAGGCTGACAGCCGGGAGGGGGGCTGGCAGGTATGGGAGGAGGTACCCATGGAAGTGTACTCCCAAATAGTCCCTTTCCAGAAAAAGACTTTATTATTCTAACCAGCTTGAAGCACTGAGAGTCCACAGGCAGCAAGGGGCCTGTGGAAGAAAGCAGGCCTCCTTCTGAGGCATCACTGTCCCCGCCCCAGCCCGAGGTACTCACCAGCTTCTCTGCAATCATTCTGATCAGACAGGGTTCCCAGCAGGGGACCTGGGGAAGTGAGACCCTGAACCAAATCAATGGAGAAGGGTCAGAAACGGCGGCCATGTGGCACTGTTATAAAACCAGCGGGCACAAGCTTACCTCAGTAGAAGCACAGTGTAATTCTGGAACAAGGCAAAGACAGGGCTGCAACTAGGGTGAAGAGAGTGACGTATCACCTCCAGCGCAAAATGTAGGGGCACCAGGGAACCCCAGCAATCACATAAATAATAGCTATAATATTTTGATGCGGTACTTCAAAACCTCAAAACTAATGCCAAAAAAAATCCATGATGGACAACATATCACAATTTCAAAACGGGGTTTGGTTTCACGAGCATCGTGTGTCTCCAGTGAACAGCACTTGACTTCAAGCGTCTCATAGCTTCAGAGGGTCTCGGTGAAGCAGAGTAAGCAAAGGGGCCAGGACTCAGAGTCAGGGACGGACGATCAGCCCGTTGGCTACACGGCCTGCAGCATGTCCCCAGCCTCTCTGAGTTCTGCTTCTCACTTACAGAGTGGTCTTAATATTGGCCGCACTTTCCTCACAGGGGTTGTTAGGACCACATAAAATCTTGTTCGTGAAAGCATTGGATAAGCCCTAAGCTGGGGTATCCTTGAAATATATAACAGAAAGGATAACAATAATACTTGGAGTAGTAGGCAACGCGGGAGGTTTTTGGCGAGAGAAGGAAAGAAAAAGCAGGAGAGGAAAAGGTTGTGCCCCTTGAGCTGTGTGGTGGGAGGTGGGGAGAGCCGGAGTCTGGGTTCTGACCGGAAGTCAAGTCTCAGCTCAGCTGTTTACAATTGCAGAGCTTTGGCCCCTTTTCCAACTTCTCTGTGCCTCAGTTTTCTCAGTCTTAAAATGGGGATAATAATGGATTGACCATGCAGTGCATGGCACCTCATATAGTATGGTACAAGCTACATGTTAACCACTTCCACACACACGCACACACACACGCACATCCCTGCATCCCCACACCCTTACTGCAGGCCTCTCCCATTAAGATCTAAGAAAAGGAGGGGTGCCTGGGTTACTCAATCGGGTAAGCGTCAGATTCTTGATTTTGGTTCAGGTCATGATCTCACCGTTTCATGAGTTGGAGCCCTGAGTCGGGCTCTGCGCACTCACTGTGTGGAGCCTGCTTGGGATTCTCTCCCTCTCTCTCTGCCCCTCCCCTGCTTTTGCACTGTCTCTCTCGAAATAAATAAATAACAACGTAAAAAAATGAAAGGAAAGGTGGAGAGAAACAGGAGAGGCAGGAAGAATATAACCCAAGATTGGAGGAGTTAAGAAAAGAGAATCCGGGGGATGGGGGGGGGGGTGGGGAATACAGGAAAGGAAGAAGGAAGAGAAGCAGGTGGGGACAATTAGGTCCCAACCTGAGCTGAAAGCCCTCATAGAGCAAGTCAGTTTCCCAGGAAACATCTGGCGAAAGGATCAAGCTCAACAATGTACTTTATCTGTGATGACACACATAGCTCTGATTCATTTGTTTTACCTGCTGTAGAATATTCTAGAACATGGCTGCATTTATATATCCATTCTCCCAAGGGTGGACATTTAAGTTGTGTAAGGGGGCTTTGATCCTATCGGGAATGTTTGATTTCTTAATTTCGGTGGAAGATACGAAGTTCAATCTCTTGGTCTCTTTTTCTCCTGTGTCTGAAACAGTTGAGCTCATCTAGAACTCCTACTGATTCCGCCAAACTTCCAGGCCTTGTCCTTCAGTTCAAAGGCAGGTGGGGTTACTGGGAGTGGATGCAGGATCCACCTGTCCCACAGAGGAGACAGCTCCCCTGATGGCTCTGCCTGCACTAAGCCACAGCTCGCAGGCCAGTGGCTTCCCAGACAGGCCCAGTGACCTGAGATCTCGCCCTGACCTGGAGGCCCCAGGGCTGGGCCCCACAGGCAGTTCCAGACCCAGTGCTGGGATTTCATGGAAGTCTCCGAGGAGAGATGCTTCAGGGGGAAATAGTTTTCTCCCTGAACAGCTAAGCTCCTCTGAATGGAATCTCTGTACCTTTCATAATGGAACAAAGGGGAAGGCTGTTTGCAAGCTCGGGGAGGCGAGAGTCACAGTTGATCCCCTGGAAATTAGTCCGTGCATTTCCTTACTAAAGAACTGGAGAAAGAAGTGCCAAGAATCCAAAAGAATAAATCTTCTGGAAACAGTTCCTGTTTGCCTGTGGAATGTGTCGCTCCTCCTCTCCTCTCCTCCAGTAGCTTTGTTTCCTAGAGACTGTTTGCTTTGGCTACAATCAGAAGCAGTCTGCATTCCCCAGAGTCCACCTGCTCTGAGCGGTGGCCTCAGACAGACAGCCTGCTGCATGAACAATCCCCTAATCCACAACCGGTCTGGGATTTTGAGCGAGGACTAGGGTGAGGAAAGTGATGTGCTAGCCTTGGGCACAAAGTGTGAGGGGACACCCAAAAACTCAGGAACTGACATAAGTATATTTTAATGCAATATTTTAAAAACTCAAAGTTAATGCAAGAAAAAAATCCATGATGAACAAAACGTCAATATTTCAAATAGAGGCTGGAACCAGAAAGTGCTGGGGTCAGCCTTTCCTTTGTGAATCCTGGTCCCATCTTGGCAGGCCAGGGAAGAGAATGTTCCCACCATCCCTCGAAACAGCCATCTAACCGATGGCAGGACAACAGGGTCCAATCTCTACCGACCACCGCAACCCACAATCCCCTGCCCATAGACCCACACACAGCTCTGGGCCTCTTCCTCCCTTCCGGCCGCTCAGCCTCCTGCCCCTCCCCCTCCAGAACAATTCAGCCTCATCTGTCTGAGGATCCCGTGCATGCTTAATCACACACAGTACCTGCCATGTATAATGGTGTATGAACTATTTACTCCAGTGGCCCCAAACTGCCTGCTAGAGGGCATCTTCTTTAGCTCATAAAAATTTTTGAAAAATTAATTACTTGCCTACATTAAAAAATTGGGAGAGTCTCACCAAAAAAATCCCAATTTCTTGCCTGTCTTTAAAAATCCAAATTTCTACCTTGTCTTAAAAAATCCAAATGTTCCGCAACTAACAACAATAATACCTGTTTGTTGAGAACATGCTAAATGCTGAAAACAGTACTCAGTACTTGAGATATTTTTTCTGTTTTAACTCTCACGGTAGTTCTGTACTTACAATCCCCCATTTTACAGATGATGAGGCTGAGGCTCAGAAAATTGAAATAACCTGGCCTGAATCACACACCTAATAAGCAGGTTGGCCAAACTCACATCAGAGGAGTTTGACTCTAAAGCCTGCTCTCTTACTTCTGTATCATCCACTATCCTGAGGGTGTGGGCTAAATGACTGGGTTTCAGAAGTGTTCCAAGAAGCCTGGAAGCCAATGGGCAAAGGGCCTGGGTGAGTGCATATGGGGTGAGGTGGCTGGCTCCGCCCCCAGGGCTCCTGCTTCTTTTGAAGCAGCTCCTCCCTCCCTTTTTTATAACCATTTTATAAATTGGAGTCCCATTCAAGAATTCTTAGGGAAAAAGAATTCCACTGCTCAGAAACAAAAACGAAGCAAAGCCCCAAGCCCAAATGATCCTTTTAAATCTCTTCTCCACTTACCATGTTTTCCTGGACCAGCAGGAAAACTTTCTCTTCCCACCTTTTGAGCATTTGGGTACTTGTCGGGCCACCTCTTATAACCAGTGAATGATCATGTATCCAGAGCCTGGGGGCCATGGAGCCAAGACCTCCCTCCAAGACATGCTGAGGGTAGAGAGGGGCCGTGTGAATCTGTGCTGAGGCCAACACAGGCTGGGAAATGCTGCATTGAGGACAAGGGTGTGTGGTAAGGATGGCAGAAGCCAAGAGCCATGAGCCTGGCAGAGGCTGTCCCTATGATTCTCTTGGGTAAAGTCTTTTAGTGGTAGTCATGAACTGCAGTCCATCGTGGCTGTCTGGGAACTGAGTGTATTCTTTATGAAGTGTCAGGAAGAGTGACCTCAAGGCAGTTGAGTGTGGTGGGAAGAGCACAATGGGGAACCAGAGCTGAGCTCTGTCACTGCTTGGCACTTCAGGACCTTGGACACATATAAAGTGTGTATTACCTCTCTCTACATACCTTACCCAACAGTTCTAGGGACTTTAAAAAACAGAAAGTGACTTGACAATGAGCGTCTGTCTTAACGACATGTATGTGGTCTGACAAGTCCAAACCAAGAAAGAGTGGGAGCTTCTAGACCCTCTCTGAAGACAGGACTGCTGAAGCTAGCCTTGCCAATGTGATGTTAGCCTTGACTTCAACTGCCATCCATTTGCCAATGTCTCAAAAAATCCAGAATCTGTTCAGATTTCTCTCCTCAGATTCCAACCCATAGTTCTTACTTTGTATTGAACACCTCCACCTCGGTGTCACATACACACTCCTCCAGCAATCCCCTAGATGGCATTCCTCCACATCCCTCGGAAACCTGCTCCTTCAGCAGTGTACAGTTCAGGAGCCGGCATCCCTATCCACACATCCCAGAAATTTGGGAGCCATATTGGACTGTGTCCCTACCTCATTTCTCATGGTTAATCCATGTCAACACTCAATCCTTCCCCTTAAAGAGCTCTTGAATCTACTTCTCTCCAGCTCGAATGGTGTGATCCTGGACTAGACCACCCCATCTCTGACTCAGATGATGACAACTGCCACCTTTTAGTTATCCTGCTTCTGGTCTTGTCCTCTATCCTGTGTCTCATGCTCCAAATCACCAAATAGATCTTTTTGAAATACATACACACAGAATAATGATCATTCTAGAACATAAGTCTGATCGTCTTATACCATGCTTAAATCCCTTTGATGGTTTCCCATTTTTCTTAGGATAAAGTCCTCACTCTTGACCATGGTATACAACATTAGCCCTGGCTCATCTCTCCAGCCATCTCTCTTCTCAGTACTCCACCCAAACCACATCTCTTTCTTTTAGTTCCCCAAATACACTCTATTTTTCACCTCATCCCTTTGTATGTGTTCCTCCATCTGCTGAATATATAGCCCCTGCGATGGTCAATTTTATGTGTCAACTTGAGTGGGCTAAGGGATGCCCAGGGAGCTGGAGAAACATTACTTCTCGGCATGTCTGTGAGAATGTTTCTAGAAGAAATTGTCATTTGAATAATCAGTAGATTGACCCAAGGCAAGTGGGCATCTTATAATCCACTGAGGGTCTGAATAGAACAAAAAGGCAGAGAAAGGATGAATTTGCTGTCTGCTTGAGCTGAGACATCCATCTTTCAACCAGGACTTACACATTTGGCTCCCCTGGTTCTCAGGCCTGTTGGACTCAGACTGAATTATTCCACCAGCTGTCCTGGTTCTCCATAAATTCATTGTTGGCCTCCATAACTGTGTGAGCCAATTCCTATCAGTAATATATATTTACATATATTCTGTTTCTCTTGTGAACCCTGGCTAATATAACCCCATTAACTCCTATTCATCCTTTGGGCCTCAGCCTTGAGGGCACTTTACCCAGGAAGCTTTCACTGACTTTCCAAGACTGAGGGGGATACCTCTCTTGCATTGCCGAAGCTCCTTGTCCTACTTTCATTTTTAGTCCTATTGTAATGCAGATGTTATAATTACATGTTGTTGACTTAACCTCTTTTCCCATCTGGCTGCAAACTGCTTGGAAGTGAGTATGCATTCTATTCTGTTTATATTTGTATCCCTTGAATCTAGGTCAGAGCCAGGCACACAGCATGTGCTCAATAAATTCTTATTTTTCTGACTAAAGTGATCAGACTACCAAAAGTATGAGTCACCTTTTAAAAGAAACATTAAGGATACTACCAGGAAAGAGTATGCTTGCTAAGGAAAATATTTCAGTCAGATGTGCAAGTCGGACTGTGCTCTAACAGTACCAAGAACTGACTATTAATGCCCTGGCAATTTGCTAACTTCTCTGCTTCCTAGAAGTCCACATATTTTGGGAATTTTTTTGGTAAAAGCTGTGAAACAAAATAAATCTCTGTCTATGTATTTGAGAACTTCTTGAGCTTGATTTCTTCTTGCCAGACTGACATGGCTTCAAATCCTTGTTTTAGGTCCTCTGTATTTTGTTGTGGCTTTCTATACCCTCCACTCATCAATGTCCCTAAAGTTGAAATCTCCCCCTGAGGACAGTGTCAGAAAAAGAGCTGTCGTTAAAAGTATATCTGCACCTGGTATTAAGAGGCAGAAGTGTAAGGCTTTTATTTTTAATTTTTAATCAATGTTTTGACCTTGCTTTTACCTGACATTTCCAAACTCTGGACAATCGGTTAAGTTATTTCAGTTATTGTGTTTCCCCACACATCTCTCATTTTCTTTTCCTTTTTAATTTTTTAAATGTTTATCTATTTTTGAGAGAGAGAGACAGAGCGTGAGTGGGGGAGGGGCAGAGAGCGAGGGAGACACAGAATCCAAAGCAGGTTCCAGGCTCTGAGCTATCAGCACGGAGCCCGACATGGGACCATGAGATCATGACCTAAGCTGAAGTCAGATGCTTAACCGACCGAGCCACTCAAGTGCCCCTCTCATTTTCAAATATAGGTAAATAATAGATTCAAAACACTTTGGACCCTCCCTGGTGTGAGACTATAAGAAGTGCAAAAACCTGGATTCAAGTCTTAACTCCACATTTATAAGCTTGTGACCTTGGAACAACTATCTAACCTCTCTGAACTTCATCTTCCTCCTTTGGAAAACAAGAATGATACCAACCTCGCTCCTTACTCTCTTCCTTGAGTGTGGGAAGCACAGCATAAATGGCAATGTCCTTCCCAAACAGTTCTGCTATTAATTATACCCACGACCATACACTGGTCCCTATGGAGTCTCTGTGGACTGAAATAACTTTTTGTGATAATAAATCTCTACCCTTGGCAGGAACAGTTGCCAGTCAGTCTCAATATCCATAGTCAAGAAGCTAAAGCTTTTAAGATTCCTATTAAATGATAGGATTGTTAGTTTTTCTCCCTCCGAAGTAGTACTCATATGCTTTGCTCCTTCTTGTGGTTCTGGGGAGGGGAAAACCTCATCCCATATAGAAAACAGAATCACGGACCTCTCAGTATTTGAACTCTGGGTCCAGAATTCAGCTGGGCCACCATCAGTGGAAAAAAAATCCTGCAAGGAGTGGGGGATGCAATGCCTAAGGATGGAGACTCAAAAGAATTCTGGAGGCACTGAACTGCAAGAAGCCAGGGGCATGGCCATTTTAGCTTGGTGGTGGACACCTTACAGATTTAGATTTCCACACACTGACTCCTTACCTTTGCCTAGCACGTACACCAGAGATCTTTCACTAATAGTACCTTGTTTCATCGCTAAAACCATTCTGAGAGGTTGGCAAATACTACTATATCCATTTTTCAGAAGAAGAAATGAGGAGAGCATGCCTAGATCACATACACTCATGCAGAGTGGAGCTGGTACTTCATATGGGGCTTCTGATTCTAAGACAGGAGCTCTTTCTACCATTCTCTGCTCCCCTCTTGCACAGCTGGGGAAGAGGAACCAATCTCAGAGGAAGCATATATTCTGGAACCCCTTCATAGTGCAGAAAGAGGAGAAAACACCAGGCTGGGGGTGAAAAAGACCTAACCCTCATCCCCAACCATTCACTCTTGGGATGGCAATTTCCTTACTTCTTCAAAGAACAGGTAGCAATAAATGATTCCACGTTCTCTCCCATGTTTCTATTTCTTGAATGTGCATCTTCAGTTATTTTAATGTATAACCCAAATACTTGTGACACAGAAGAAACACCCCCCCCCCCAAAAAAAGGAGTACATGACAAGTTCAATAGCATTTATGGTCTCTTTGACCCCACCTGACCAGTATGGCTGATTTTAAAAGTTGGGATTTCCACTCATGGCTTCTTGGAAATAGGGTTCATTAACTTCAGTTAATCTTTCCACATTTCAATTTCCTTATATGAATGAGAAACACCATTACCCAATGACATTACCTGCGGCACAGGAAACAGGAATTTTTCAATTCCTTCATTCTCGCTATCTTGCCTCTTCCTATCCTCTTAACCCCAACCCAAGGGAAGAGGACTCGCTAGTCTGAGTGGTCAGAGCCTGGGATCAGCGCAGGGTCGTGGTCCCTAGGCATGGTTCTCTTTCTTCTCTGTTTCATGCCCAGTTGTGTGGGTATGTGGACTCAGCTCTCTGACTCTTTGACTCCTCTATGCAAGGACCCAGGGAGATAAGTCAAATCACTAGTCATTTTGTAATCTCCCCCCGGCAACCCCTGTATCTTTCTAGAGGGTACTAAGATCTCAAAATTTAGATTCAGGAAGGAGTGAGAGGCTCTGTTTAGGCCTCAAGGCCTAAGCCATGTGCTTCCACTCATTTTAAATCAAAAGTTGTAATGGGGGTTATTAGCTATTGGTTTGGTTATTTGACTCATGTCCTCTGCCTATGTCTTTCTAGAGAACTGTGGTAGCCAGTCTCCATGACCGTCCCCACTGAACTCCTACTCCTGGTATTCATGCCCTTTTGTAATTCCCTCCCACACTGCACCAGTGTTGATCCGTGTGACCAACAGAATATGGCATACGTGATGGTACGTAACTTCTCAACTAGTTATAAAGAACCCCCTGGCTTCTGTCTTGGTTGCTCTGTCTCTCTTGGATCATTTACTCTGGGGAAAGCAGTTGCCATGTCTTGAGAAACCCATGGAGAGGCTTCTGTGATTCCTTCCTAGAACTTACCCTTCTCTTTCTGCTCCCATCCCCCATGGCCAGTAGCACCCATTCTATCTGATTATCCCTATATGAGTGCTTGTCTGAATTTCTCCAGCTCCCTGAGACCAGTTACGGACATTTCTTACTTGTCTCTGAATCCTCAGTGCCTAGCACAGTACCTGGCATATAGTAGGCTCTCAATAAATGCTTTTCGAATAAAGAATGGAAGGAAATTTAGTTTTATATTTAGCATATGGTCATATCTCATATTTATTTATTTTTTCCATTTTGTTCAAGTATCAACTTTTAACAGCTTTATTGAAATATAATTGATATATAAAGAAGCGCACATATTTAATATGTACATTTTGGTGAATTTCAACCTATGCAAATACATGATACCATCACCACAGTCAGGATCATAGACACATCCAACACAGCATCTCTCAAAGTCTCCTTCTGTCCCTTTGCTGTTGTTGTTATGGCTTTGTTTGTTTCTATGGTAAGAACACATACCATGAGATCTACTCTCTGAGCAGATTTTGAAGTGCACAGTGCCATGATAACTGTAGGCGCTATGTTGTACAGCAGATCTCTAGCATGGCTTCATCTAGCATAACTGAAACTTGGTATCCAGCGAGTAACAACTCATTTCCCCCTCCTTCTGGCCCTGGCAACCACCTGTTATATTCTCTGCTTCTATGAATTTGACTAGTTTAGAAACCTTATATAAGCAGAATGCTGAAGTATTTGTCCTTCTGTGACGGGCTCATTTTGCTCAGCATCATGGCCTCTAGGCCTATCCACATTGCCACAGGGGGAAGGATATCCTTCTCTGTTTAAACCGAATAACATTCATATTTTAAATGTCAAGAGTGTAGTTTGAATGTTTTCCAGTAGAAGCCAAGTGTAGCCATCTAAACCAGATTTCATAGACATTTAAGGTCACTAAGTGTGTGTAGAAGTAAAAGGCAAGTCTAAGAAATCTCTTGACTTACATGGGGTTTCCACTCTGTCTCCAAATGTGGCCTCATACTTTTAGTTTCAGTGTGTACTGCAGAGTTAATCCCTTCTTCACAATGGAGAACTTTATTTTTTCCCTTCTTTGTCCATATGCCTAATCCAATTATATCCAGTGTTTATCAAATTATACTTACTAAGCTGAATATTTTGGCCCCAAAGATGTGTTAATTCCAAGTTTCTTACTGTTGCCACTTTGGGTCTGTTTTTATTCAATTATACAGTCTCCTGAGATTGGCAGATGTTAATTCCAAAAACTAAGTGGACCTCTAAGAAGAGAGAGTATAGAGAGGAAACCACAGAAGCCAGGCTGACATTTTGTTTGTCTCCTAAATCTAGATTCTCAGAATTGGGCTAACATTGAGCCAAAGGCCCCAGGAAATCTGCTTTCATCTTTCTGTGCACTCCTTCCCCTTCCCTCAGAGAAGCAGTCTTCACAAGTTGATCAGTTGATTTATATTTGGGTGGTACAAAGTTCAAAATATTTTTTTTAATAGTTTATTGCCAAGTTGGTTTCCATATAACACCTAGTGCTCCTCCCCACAGTGCCCTCCTCCATGACCATCACCCCCTTCCCCTTTCCCCCTCCCTCTTCAGCCCTGAGTTTGTTTTCAGTATTCAAGAGTCTCTCATGATTTGCCTCCCTCCTTCTCCCTAACTTCCCCCCACTTCCCCTTCCCATGGTCCCCTGTTAGGTTTCTCCTCTTAGACCTATAAGTGAAAACATATGGTATCTGTCCTTCTCTGCCTGACTTATTTCACTTAGCATGACACGCTTGAGGTCCATCCACGTTGCTACAAATGGCCAGATTTCATTCTTTCTCATTGCTGTGTAGTATTCCTGCAAAGTTCAAAATCTTTAACTCTGAAAAATGCCAAATTTATTTTAAAGATGGATTATGAAGGAAAATTATCAGAAGGAGGACATTATATTCATGATGAATCTAAGAAAGTTCTGGAAACAGTCAAACGTCTATATGCAAATTTAGGTGTGTATTCACATACCTCTATACACATATTTAGGTGAGAAAGAGAGAGAGAGAGAGAGAGAGAGAGAGAGAGAGAGAGTGTGTGTGTGTGTGTGTGTAATACATATCCCTTCTTTGGTGTACAGTGCCAGGCTCTCTTACCTTCCTGGGATAATCTCCTAGAAAGCCATTTTATCAGAGCATAGAGTTCCATTTATCTAGTTTCTAAGGATTAGTCTCAGGGTAACGTGATGTAATACATATTGGCAACAATACAAGGCTTCTCTACTTAAATCAAACATCCAAATTACGATCATTTGTCATTACAGTATGACAAACAGTACCTTCTCTTCTGCACATGCAGTGTCTGTGTATGTGGGGTGAAATACTACTTTAGTAGTGAGAAATCCAATTCTTTTGAAAGTCTTCACTCCCTTCCTCTTCCTAGATGATTCTGGGATTTTGATGTGCAACAACATAAAACAAAAAGAAGAGGAGAAAAGCACTTTTTCCTGGAAGCCACAAAAGACCAATTTCTCTTTTGTTGAGCTTTGCAGAACATACATAAGGCAGGATGCGTCCCTAAACAGCTCTGACATATTTATCAGCCACGATGCTTTCTCTGTTAAGAGAGAACAGACACAGAAGTATTGTTTCTGCCCAAAAGAAAAGTGCTGTTTGAATCCTTTTGTACTTCCTCTTTGCAAGGACGACTTGGGCTTCATTAAATTGTCACTAGAAGATAAGATCTCTTGCTTTGGGGGCAGACAGGCCAATGGATTGACTTTGTCACCTCAATGTGGTAAGAGGTATCAGATGTTGACCATGCAGCAATTGGTTAAAAATGATAATCATCTAAAGAAAAGTGCATGAATAGTGTTTATAGTTTCTTGGAACTGGGGGTTGGCTTCCTTGAGCCCTTCCCCCTACCCCCAGCTTGAAAAAAGAAATTGCTAAATATTCAATTTCGTGTTTGCCTACGGGTGGCTAAACCAGTCACTCAGTGAGGTGCTTGTCCTTATTTCTGAGAAGGCAATTTGGTTGTAACAAAAACAAATCTACTGAAACCAATAAGGAAGAGGGGACTTGTCAACAAAGGCCAACTGGAATCAATACCAACTCAGAAAATAGGGTTTTCTGTAAAAGCCACAGAGCAACTGAAAGGCACACAGAGATCTTCTGGGTTCCAAAGGACACCCAAAGATTCCACCGGTTTGGTTGGTCTCCAGATATCAGAGAGTGAACCAAAACTTGTAGAGTGCTTGTAAAAGCTTCCTCTTTAGAAGCATAGCTTGGGAGAAGGGTGGGCAGGGATGTACAGGGATCGTGTGGGAATTAGATGCTCTTCTGTTCTTATGCTCTGAACGTGGCACGTTCTCAACCACGTTTTTAAAGTCACAGTTGTTAAGATGATCATGAAGGATGTTAGAAGAAGCAGAATGAAAATCAAGACGTCAAGTTGCACAGGCTCACCCCTAGGCTTGCCCCCTAACATTAGAATGTGATGAGGACTCCAATGTCTTCCCCCAGTCTCCAGAGACCGCAATGCCAGAGCCAGCGAAAGAATAACTTTATTCAAAGCATTGCTCTGGGGTGTGCAAACATCTATTTGGCTCCAAGGTCACGGAGATCTGAACTCTACTGGCCACCCCTCCTCCACCTGAAGAAGAGAAAGGTGATTAGCTTAGGATGGTGGTCTGAGCCCACATGGCTACTTCTCCTTCCTCCTAGAAAATAAGATGAAATCCCAGGCATTCCCTAGAAAATGCCAGCTGACTGGAAACAGAAAAATTTCTGGGTGATAGCAGACTAGCAAAAATACCAGAGAGCTAAGAAACACAACTGAAGAAGGGAGCTGCTGGGTGAATAAGTCTATAGCCTGTAAGCTTCCTGAGGACAAATGATCATCGGTCTTATACATTACTGTGTCCTCTGTACTTTGGAGAGCTCCTGGCCCAGAGCAGGGATTCAGTAGTGACTGTTAAATATGACTACGTGGTTTTCCTAAGAGACAAGTAAGGTCAAGGTCAACAAGAGAGCCCAGAAGTGTATTGTGGGATGCTTGACTGGGGAATTGAAGCACTGACAAGCCAGTGCCCCCCGAGTTGCACACAGGCTGTGTGGTGTGTGCCCAGGTGTTTTCCCAGGCTCTCTGAGTAACTAAAGGACCAGTCATGGGGACTCACAGAATAAGGATCAGGGCCAGAGAGAACAGAAGGCCATGGCGTTCATATTACTGAATTGTTAGTTAAGGAAAGGCAACTTGGAACAGGCGTGAAATCTCCTGAGGTGTTCCAAGGCGGGTAACTTTCCCTACTGGCTTATTTGGGAAGTGCCACCAACCTGCTGGCCTTTCCCCCTGCCCATGAACCTTCTAGCACAACACGTCTGCCACAGTTGGTCATCACATTTGGAGTGGCAGGCCTAGCAAGGCCTGTTGGAGGGCAACCTCAACAATTACTCAGGAAATGATACCAGTTATCAATACTGATCCATTTATATGTGAAAATGAACAACCCAGAATCACCAGACTTTTGGACCAAACTCAAGGCCTAAAAACTAAATCCGTAGAGAATGGACCTCTGAGAAAAAGAGCAAATGCAGGAAGCCGAAGAGAATTGTGAAAGTGTTTTATTTAGTATCTGAGATACTCTGGATATCACATCACAAAACAAGAGTAAGCTACCATAGAAAAAGGAGCAATCAGAGAAAAATAGAGACATCTTAAAAATTAAAAATTAGATTAATAAGTCATAAAACTCAATGCCTAGGATGAATTACAGAATAGATACAACCGAAAAGAGAACTAGCGATTTGGAAGACCCAGTCAAGGTATTTTCCCTAGAGCATAAAGCAAAGAAGTCAGGGAGAGAAATTATGAGAAAAAAAAATACAGATTTTCCAAAGAAAAAAATCTGTTAAATAGGAATTTACGACATCATAGATAGGATAACAGGAAGCCATTAATAGAAAAATACTCTTTCATGCTAAATAAGGACTCAAGTCTTTAAGTTAAATTTTATTTTTATTTTTATTTATTTTTTTAAAATTTTTATTTATTTTTGAGAGACTGAGAGAGACAGAGCGTGAGCAGGGGAGGGGCAGAGAGAGAGGGAGACAGAATCCAAAGCAGGCTCCAGGCTCTGAGCTGTCAGCACAGAGCCCAATACAGGGCTCGAACCCACACATTATGAGATCAGGACCTGAGCCGAAGTCGAACGCTTAACTAACTGATCCACCCAGTTAGCGCCCCTGTAGGTTAAATTTTAAAAACCATGGGCGCCTGCCTGGCTCAGTTGGTTGAGTGTCCGACTTCAGCTCTGGTCATGATCTCACGGTTTCTGAATTCGAGCCCTGTGTCATGCTTGCTGAAGTCACTGTAGAGACTGCTTCAGATCCCCTGTCTCCCTCTGTCTCTGCCCCTCCCCTGCCCCTGTTCTCTCTCTGTCTCTCAAAATAAATAAAAACATTTAAAAAAATAAAAATAAAAAACCAACAATTCTGGGCCTGCTATGTCCCAAGCAATAACACTGAGAGGAAAACAAATAATCCAGTGAAGAAATGGGTAGAAGACATGAATGGACATTTCTCCAAAGAGGACATC
>CM053571.1:25355707-25373763 GCA_028646485.1 Cryptoprocta ferox
GGAATACTACATGGCAATGAGAAAGAATGAAATCTGGCCATTCGTAGCAACGTGGATGGACCTCGAGGGTGTCATGCTAAGCGAAATAAGTCAGGCGGAGAAGGACAGATACCATATGTTTGCACTCATAAGTATAACAGGAGAAACTTAACAGAGGACCATGGGGGAGATGAAGGGGGAAAAATAGTTGGGGAGAGGGTGGGAGGCAAACCATCAGAGACTCTTGAATACTGAGAAAAAACTGAGGGCTGATGGGGGAGGGGGAGAGGGGAAGGGGGGTGATGGGCATGGAGGAGGGCACTTATGGGGATGAGCACTGGGTGTTATATGGAAACCAACTTGACAATGAACTATTAAATAAATAAATAAATAAAAAGAATACTGAAAGGAGAGGCACACAGATATATTCCATTGATATTTCTGAATTCAAAAATTAAAGAGAAAATCCTAAGCATTCAGTGGTGGGGTAGGGTGGAAACGGTCTCCTATAAAGACATACATCTGGTTGGACTGGTAATAAACGGTTCATTTTTTACTACTGGATTTGGACAACAATGGAATGTCTACATACTTTAAAGAAATAGGATTTCAAATCTACCAGCTATACTAGCTTTTAAGCGAGTGGGGAAACTAAAGACATTTTCCATGAACAAGTATTCAGAATACACACCACAATGGAAGTATAGTTTACTGAAGGATTTCAGTTACATCTACGTTAAAGTCATTTCTTCAGTTGAAAAACCATTAGCTGCTAGATATATGGAATTACTTTACCTCCACTCAGAAAGCTTTACACTACATATGTGATTGAAAGAACAAGACAGGCTATCAGTGGTGTAATTTAACCTTAAACAAAGTTTAAAAAAGTTTTTGTTTAATGTTTATTTTTTGAGAGAGAGAGAGAGAGAGAGAGAGAGAGAGAGAAAGCATGAGTCGGGGAGGGCCAGAGAGAGAAGGAGACGCAGAATTCAAAGCAGTCTCCAGCGTCCGAGTTGTCATGACATGGGGCTTGAACCCACAGACTGTGTCCATGACGATGACCACAGACATGACCTGCGCCGAAGTCGGACACTTAACCGACGTATATTCTGAACAAAAATGACTTCCTAAATAAATAAATTAATAAATATTTCCCATAAGAAGACTTAAAAATAAATAGGAACGTTTGTATCAAGTTCGTTTGTTTTCAATAGGAAAACTCAAAGCAATAGTGGCCTGAACAAAAGAGGTTGTTTCTCACATAAAATAAGCCTAATAGGTACTTCAGGCCTGGTATAAAAAGAGGAGTGTTCTATCCTGTCATCCCCTGACTTTCTGTTCTGTCTTCTTCAGGCCTGAATGACCTTCTTCAAGTCATTTGATAGCCCAAAAGGGCTGCTGGAGTTCCACCCATTATGTCCACATTCCAGATAATAGCAAGGGAAAATGGACATTCACAACTGAGATAACATCTTTTATTATTTTTTTAATGTTTGTTTACTTTGAGAGAGAGAGAGAGCACAGGAGCAAGGTAGGGACAGAGAGAGAGGGGGGGGGGGAGAGAATCCCAAGCAGGCTCCACACTGTCAGCATGGAGCCCAGTGCAGGGCTCCATCCCACTGAAAGATCATGACCTGAGCAGTACCAAGAGTCAGACACTCAGCTGACTGAGCCACACCCCTTAGGGTAACATCTTTTAAAGAGACTTCCTGGATCCCATTCAACACTTCTACTTACATCTCATTAGCCAGAACTGTGGCACATGCTCATACTCAGGGCAAGAGAAGCTGGAAATACAGTCTTTCATTCTGTATGGCAACATATGCTGAGCTGAAAATCCGAGCTGCGTTTCAAAGGAGGAAGGCGCGAGTGGACACTGGGAGGCCACTAGCGTATCTGCACGGAATACCACTTTGTTGACTAGAAAGATTCAGTCTTGTGAAATTCACATTTCTTCAGGTACGTCTATAAATTCAGTGCAATGCCAATGACTTTTTTCCCTTTTAGTTTAAAAAACTGAGGCAAAACCTGATATAGTAATACACAGAACTTAACCATTACAGCTGAATGAATCGGGACAAATGCATACAGCAGTGAAAACAACATGCCTGTCACAACCCCGTGCCCCCGGGACAGGGCTTCATCCTATCAGCAGGGGTCTGGGTGGAGGAGGCCAGCCCTGATTTTCTCTGCCATGCCTGCCTGGAATAGAACTCCAGCGACACCGGGCCGGGGAGGATTTGTAAAAAGCCAGCGGTCTGCCCCCTCCAACGCTGAAGCCATAGCCCCAGACTGGCAGGCTGCCCTCTCGGGCCCTTAGCTCACACACCCGCTCCCTCCCATCCGCAGACCCGGGGAGAGGTCCGGGAATGAAGTCGTGGTTGCTCACATGCCACAGACGCCCACTGTTCTTGCCAAGATTTAGTAGATTTTCTTGAAGAACTATTTCTCTATTTGCTGCATGCTTTTTGCCCTTGGGACAACTTCCAGAGACTTGGAATGATTTATTTAAAAAGGTATTTTTCACCAGTTAAATTGTGTTCCTGGGGGACAGGTCTAGGAAGGCCTGGCTCCGCCCCTAGTATTCCAGTCATCATCGCTCTGGAACAATTTTCAGTCATTCTTGTCTTTATTCTCGTATATATGACGCGTCTCTTATCTGGCTCTTTTAAAGATATGTTTCTTTATGCTCAATTTTTAGCCATTTGACAATGATGTGCCTTGAGAGCGGTTTCTGTTTTTTCCTGCTTGAGGTTTAACTGGGCTTCTTAGAAATATTTCAGCCAAAACTTCCTTAAACATTCTTTGTCCCATTAATTCTCTCCTCTCCTTCTGAATCTAACACATATGTTAGATTGCTTATGTTCCTATAGGTAATTAAGGCCCTGGTGGGTTTTTTTTTTTCTTTCATTTTATTCCCCTTCAATTTGGTGATTTTTGTTGACTTTTCCTCAAGTTCCCTGATCTTCTCTTCTGTGATATTCACACTGGTGTTCATCCCATCCAATATTTTTTCAGGTATTGTATTTTTATTTCAGATATTGTACTTTTCAGTTTTATGATGTCCACACGGTTCTTTTTTTTTTAGCATTTTCATATCTTTCCTTAAATCCCCATGTGTTCAAAATTGTATCCATTTTTCCCCTTAAGTTCTTTTGTTTTAATGTTTTTATTTATTTTTGAGAGAGACAACGTGTGCAGGGGAGGGTCAGAGAGAGAGAGAGACACAGAATCTGAAGACAGGCTCCAGGCTCTGAGCTCTCAGCGCAGAGCCCGACGCAGGGCTCGAACCCACGAACCGCGAGATCATGACCTGAGTCGAAGTCGAATGCTTAACCGACTGGGCCACCCAGGCACCCCCGTAAATTCTTTAACATATTTATAATAGTAACTTTAAAATCCTTATATAGGGGGCAGCTGGGTGGCTCAGTCAGTTGAGCATCCGACATTTGGTTTTGGCTCAGGTCATGGTCTCAGGGTTAGTGAGATAGAGCCCCGCATTGGAATCTGTGCAGAGCCTGCTTGGGATTCTCTCTGTCTCCCTCTTTCTTTGCTCCTCCCCGGCTCACACACACATGTATGCACACCCTCTCCCTCTCAAAATAACATACACTTTAAAAAAAATAAATAAAATCCTTATATGGTAATTCCAATATCTATGTTGTCTGTGGGTCTCCTTTTATTTTCTAGGTTTTTTGGGGGGGGGTCCTCTCTTTTTATTATGGGTCATATTTTTTTGCTTCTTTGTATGTCTGGTAATTTTTATTGTATACTGGACATTGTAAATGATACATAATGGAAACTCTAAATTCTGTTATCTTCCTCTGGTGAGTATTGGGTTTTGTTCCAGAAAGTAGCTAAATTCTTGTGGATAACTTTAATCCTTTGCAGGCTTGTTCCTCGGTTTTATTAAAGGAATTATACTTTATTTTTTGCCCTTAGTCCTAGGACATAGCTGATAGTCCTGGGATGTGGTCCTTCCATGTAAAGCATGATGCTTTTGCTGCATCATAGGAACTCAAGAGATGTTTCTCAAGTCCATCTAATTTGGTAGTTTTTAACTTCAAACTCTATCTCCCTAGAACCAGGCAGCTGATGAGGTCTCTGTTCAGTTCTTTCAACTGTCCAGCTGTTGTTTTCTACTATGCTCCTTGGAGTCCTGCCCTGGGCATTTGCAGTTGAAGAGTCAGCCACGGTTCGGAGAAGATTTTGTACATAGATCTGGGGGCTCCCCCACTGTTACTCCGAACCTTCTGGGACTTCCCTTCCCCCTTCAGTTTGCAGTTGCTCTGGCAGCCCTGTACTCTGGCCTCTAACTCTTTAGTCCAATAAGTCTAAGTTCTACGGATTGCTCAATGTCTGCAGGGGAAAAGCCAGCTAGATGTCGATTATATCTCCTCTAGTTTGTCTCTGTTTGTGGTTCTTCTCTAGTGCCTTGAAGTAGGTCCATAAGCAAAGTTTATCATCATTGTTAGGGAGAAGTTTAGTCTAATCCAAACTACTCTGCCATTACTTAAAGCCAGAAGCCTTTATATTTTCTTAACCATAAAGGAGATCATGTTATATATTCTATTTGATAACACTTTTTAAATTGAATAACGTATTTTAGATATTGTTATGGGTCAGTATATAGTGATTGACCTTATTTTGCCTGACATCTGGTGCTCCAAGTATTCAACTCCAAGGCCCTATAACAAGAGTAAACTTAAATGGAACTATGAGTTATGAGTTAGACCTCTTTCAGTGTTCTTTGAAAGATACTAAATTACTTTCTTTTGAGAACAACTCCTTATGAAGACTGGACCATAGGAGCTCTCTGCAAAGCTACAACATCACGAATTTAAACTATCCTCTATTAATGTGCATTTTGGTTGTTTCCAGTTTTCCCTATTACAAGCAATGATGTAATAAACATCCTTATACATTAATTTTTTTCTCTTTCCTACAGAATCATTATCCTAGGAGTGGAATTGGTAAGTCAAAGTAAATTCACATTTAAAATTTTAACATATAATTACAAATTATTCTCCAATAAAGGCTATCTCAATATATATTCTCCAACAGTACATGCGAATGTTGTTCAGGACTGGATATTATTAATCTTTTAAATCTTTCCCATAAGCATTGACTCTGCATATGACATTTCATAAAAGGGGGAGCATCCAGCCCTTTGTGCTGTTCTCAATCTTGATTCTGATTGAGATTCTAGTGCTCCATCCAATTTTCTGACGTCGTGTCTCAGTCTTGCCTTTCCTTTGACTGAGACAATCAGTGCTGTCTTCTGGGCTCCCCATCAAAAACAATTTGGATTCTTCCAGGCATGCTTCCTCTGGCTCTACCTGTTAAACATCATTCCCGGTCCAACCTGACCCAGAGCTTTGTCCCCCAGTGCTGCTCCGCCATGGATATCCACAACTGACCTCCGTCCTTTCACGTTCCCTCATTTACTTTCACAGTTTACTTCATTTCTCAAAATTTTAAATAGACAATTTTGTCTTTGTGAATTAAAGTCACTGCAATTTCGTTTTAACCTACAACAATTTTGCCAACTTTGCCAGTGACAAATGCTTTAACATGCCTCCAAAATTACTGCTGTAACTTCCTTGTCTTTCTTACCTTTAAAAAGTAATCATTAAGAGAGAAACTTACATATTGGGATATTTTCTCAGTAAAATATATGTAAAGGAAGAGTCAAAAGCACTTTAAAGTTAGAAAACTAGACACATTTTTCTCTGGATTCCCACTGACATAAAGGTATTCTTTAAAAAAGATATAAACTCAAGAGAAACAGAGAATTGGAGGGGAAAGGATAGCTAGAAAAAGTTGCAAGTTGAAAAACAGGAGGAAAGGTGGGGCGCCTGGGTGGCTCAGTCAGTTAAGTGGCTGACTTCGGCTCAGGTCATGATCTCACGGTTCATGAGTTCGAGCTGCGTGTTGGGCTCTGTGCTGACAGCTCAGAGCCTGGAGCCTGCTTCCGATTCTGTGTGTCCCTCTCTCTCTGCCCCTCCCCTGCTCATGCTCTGTCTCTCTGTCTCTCAAAAATAAATAAACGTTAAAAAAATTAAAAAAGAAAAAATAAAAACAGGAGGAAAGAAAACCTATCTAGCAGACCCAGGAAAGCTACATCCTAAGGGAGCAAGCTAAACAGTAGCCCATTTTCCAGTATAGAACCCAAAAGTATCAAGAATTAGAAGGAGTAGGAGTTTGTAATTGGGGATGAAGAGGAGGACAAAAATCTAAGGGGCAACTAGATACAACCCTCCTCCTCCGCAAAAATCCTCCTCCCTACTTTGTGCAATCAGGTGACTCACTCTCTTTCTACTGCAACAGAAAATGGGGTTTATACCCTGGAGAGAGTATAAACAGGTCTCTGAGATGGGAGACACATGGCACAGTTGAGGGAAGCAACACTGTTGAAAACAGAAGGATTAAATAATATTAAGACCCACCCCTAGAGCTCCTAGCCCTCTTCCATTACTTGGTTCTCATAATACTGTGTAGGACATAAGGCAATTCTTCTCTGAAAAACATCTGACAAGCCAAACGAAAGATCTAAAGATACTGACACTAGAATTATCCAATTAAACAGCGCAGCCTGATCTAGTGGTCTTTAAGTCCCACTGACGATACTGAGCTGTCATTAAACATTTTAGTGTCCCCATTTAAAAAAAATGTTTATCCATTTATTTTGAGAGAGAGAGAATATGAGCAGGGGAAGGGCAAAGAGAGAAAGAGAATCCCAAACAGGCTGCGTGCTGGCAGCCCCAATTTGGGGCTCGATCCCACAAATGATGAGATCATGACCTGAGCCAAAATCAAGAGTCTGGTGCTTAACTGACTGAGACACCCAGGTGCCCTGACCCTGGGATGTAAATGTAAACTGAACAACCAAGGATCACCAGACATTTGAAGAAAGCCTTAAACATGAAAGAGATCAAAAACGAAGATATTAATTTGGAGAAAACAGAAATCAAATAATGTGAAAACTGTCAGAGAGGTAAAAGGATATGCTATAAATGTAAAACAGTAGGATGATGTTTTAAAAGGTGCATTCATAAAACAAAAAAGTCTTAGAAATTAAAAAAATGGTATAAATTAAAAATCCAATTAAAAGGTTGGAAGAAAAATTTGACAAAACCTTCCAAAGGATGACAAAATGAAAGAAAACAGGAGAGAAGAGATCAGAACATTTAAAGACCAAATCAGAAAGTACAATATCCAAATAATGTGAGTCATAGAAAGAGGAAAAACTAAGCAAATGGAAGAAATAAAATCACTAAATAAATAATTCAAGAAAAATTTTTAGTACTGAACGCTATCATCAGAAAAGGAGCCTATCAAGTGTCCAGCAAAATGAATAAAATATATCAGCCAAAATATAATTTTTGAAAATTTAAGAATATTTGAGTCAAAGAGAAAATCCTAAAAGTTTCAAGAGAATAAAAAACTGGTTAAATTCCAATCAAAAATCAGAATGGCTTCAATCTTTTCAACAGCAACTATGGAAACTAGAAATGATTCTGCAGGAAAATGAATTTTGTAGAATTTTATGTCGAGTGAAACTAGCAAAAATTAAAATTAATTTAAAAATAGCAATAATTAAATAATATAAAGCCTTTTCAGATAGGCAAGTTCTCAGACAACATACCCACTACGCTATGTTCTCAAGATGCAACTGGAGGAGCTATCCCACAAAAATAAGGGAATGAAACAAGAGAAAGACATGGGATCTAGGACAAAAGGAACCCAACACAAGAGATAGGTGAAAGAAACCCCCTGCGTGTTGGTGAAGGGACATCTCGGGATAACAACCATACTGCAGGTCTAGAGAACAATTAGTCTAGATTGGAGCAAATCAGAAGACTCTGAGAGAAACCTGGGAGGACGAAACTGATAGAATGCCTAAGGCATATGAACATTTTGAAAGGAGATGAAATAAGGATGAATTAGTGATAGATACATAGAAAATAAATAAGACAAATAACTCCAGGTAAAATCAGAAGTTCCTTAAAGAAAAGTAGTCACGGTTCAACATTTATATTATCACATTAATACTGATCCAATCAAAACTATGGTAGAAACATTGGGAGAATGAAGGATAGGAAGTGTGTATGTGGAGGAGAAGTAGCAATGGAAGGTAAGATGTCTTCATAGTGACTCCACATGAGAAGCGAGTAGATAATGCCCAAAGCTTGAAAAATTAGTGACTTAGCAATTCCACTCCTAGGTATGTACCCAAGAGAATTGACAACATATGTCCACACGAAAACTTATACAGATGTTTGTAGCAGCTTCTTTTATAATAGTCAGAAAGTAGAAACAACCCCAATGTCCATCAACAGTTGAATGGATAAACAAAAAATGGTTTACCCATACAATGGAGCATCCCTCAACTTACAGAAAGGAATAAATTACTGACACACGCTACAACATGGATGAACTCTGAAAACATTACTCTAAGTGAAAGAAGCCAGACACAAAAGGCCATGTACTGCATGATCCCATTAATGAAATGTCCAGAAAAGGCAAATCCATAGAGATAGTAAGTAGATTAGTGGTTTTCAAGGCTGGGGGCAGAGGACATGGGGAGTGGCTGTTAATGTGTATGGTGTTTCTTTTAGGATATTGAAAATGTTCTAAAATTACATTGTGGTGATGGTTGCATAACTCCATGAATATATTTTTTTAAAAATCAATGAGTTGTACAGTTATTTAAAAGGGTGAATTTCATGGTATATGAATTATATCTCAATACAATTGTCATAAAAAATCCAGGGGTAGCAGCTATTGAGAGATATGGTGAATCCGAAGTGAAACAGCTAAATAAATTGAAGTGGTTTCCTAGTGGACTAAATTTAAATGAGGGAAGTGGACGGTCAAAGGATGTTCTTTGTAATCAGTCATGTAAGACTATCTGACTCTTTATAGGGTTGCATTACCTCAGTGAAAGTAAAAATGACATTACAAGTGACTGAAGAGCAAGTGGAAAGATCTGGAAGTTCCTGCCAATACCCTAAGCTGACAGCACTGACTGTGGCTTTTATAAAGTCTGGGTCATGTAAGTTGCTTTCAGTATGATTGTTGCCCCTTTACCAGCAATGGGCAGCATCTCTATTGACGTGTTCATTTAACTTGGCAACAATGGACACAAGCTGCATTGAACAAGGTGCTTTTCATGTCTTGTCACCACAGCCCCCTCATTGCCTCAGCACCTGACACATTGGCTTAAATATTTTTTTGAATTAGTGAAAAAACGAAACAAGTTCTAGGCAAACTAGAGGCAAATGAAATAATATATGACACCACCTCTTAGAATGTTGGGGTCCTAGATATACGGGCTGGGACAGTATATGCTGTCTGAGTGTGGTGAAGGGCCAGGGCACAAGAAATGGCACCTCTTACCAGTGCTGTAGAACTGGCACATCGAATTTACAGTAATGTTTCCAGGTTACAAGCTGTTGTGTCTCATGCCAACCTCTCTCTCCCCATTTCCATAGTCATGGACTAGCAATTACAAAATAATCGTTGATAGCCTTCACCCTGTCATCTTTGACTGCGGTTCATTGAATAAAGGGCCATTACCGAGAGGTGACATCTTAGAGAGGAAAACTCAAAAGCAAAATAAATGGCCCAACAGAGCCACCAAAATGGAAGGCTAACCAATGAGGGAGCTCGACAACCAGGCCTGAGGCAGAGAGTAGGGGGCCACAGCTTCCTCACAGAAACCTTCTGATCCCCCAGGTGAGGGTGGGCCTCCTTTCGGTATGCTCTCATCACTCACTGATCTTTTTCTTCTTATCATTTGTTGTAGCTTATAACTTTTCACTAGATTGTAAACTCCATGAGGACAGGATGTATGCTTTCTTAGTTCGCTATGATATATCCCTCACCAGTGCTTGGTACATTGTAAGTACTACAAAAAATTATTTGTTGAATGAATGAATGAACCAAGGAAGAGCAAGAAAGTCTGAGGTGGCATGTGAGATACAGAGCCTGGGGAAAGAAGAGGAAACCATGGTGCCTTGATGGGGGACGCCAACGGCCCGGACATGGGAGGGAAGAGGTTCTTAGAAGTGCCAGCTGTGCCTGGAGACTGAAGCAGTAAAGACGTATACACATGAGTTTGTGCCTGAAGCACTCACCATGAATCTTGAATACTGGGGCCATTACAACCTGAGCAAGCCCTGTACTACAAGGGAGGCCACCATGTTGGGAGATCTGTTTAGTTCACAGTCGGGTGGGACGAGGAAGGGAATTCCTCACATTGTTACATGTTACAAACTTCTGGCTGACCAATATTGACTTCACATAATCTTTGCTGGAATTAACAAATTCAGAGGGTAGGTCATGTCCCAATCCTGTGAGTGATTTAACAAGAGAAGCTGTTTGGAAGGCTGGATATAGTCACAGTCAGCTATAAAGGGCAGGGAGATTGTTCCTCAGAGGGTAGAGTGGGTTAATGACGGTTCACTTCGGAAACAGTTTTGGAGTCTACTCCCTGGGGACAGAAGGAAGGCTTTAGGGTGAGGACAGAGAGTAACGAGATTCTTTAGTAAAGTCAAGGAGGAGCTCAGAGTTCTTTTATCTAGATCAAGTCAGAATACTTAGTCCTCAGAACACTCAGATATGATGACAACTTGTTAGTACTGCCCCCATAATTGTGGGAAAAGGAAAATTTAAACCATTTATCTAAAATCAGGGGTTGCCAGGAATGGAATGTGGAATCCTCACGCTCAGAGAAAGGGAACAGGCCCCTTCTTGCTGAGAATCTGGCTCTTCCTACACTTTCTCGTGCAAAAGGCTATCAGGAGAAGGTTATGAATAGAATCCTTTTCCTTCAGCCAATGAGACAAACGCTCTATTCAAACCCAAGCCGTGCCCTGCCTGCAGACTGTCTCAGCCAGGATTGTCTTGGCTTTTGATGAAATCCCACAGGGCAATAACCACAACCTCACTTTGCTGTGCCAATCACATGACTCTATGGCCGGCGCAGCAGGAGCTATTAAGGAACATCTATTTTGCAAACATCACTCACTTAATTCCTGTAATAATGACAGGAGAAAGGCGCTGACACCAAAAATCCAGCAGGTGGACTGGAAACATGTTTAATATGAAGCTGACGTGGCCATTCTGGGCTCTTGCTGTACCTCAAGAGGTTGTCAACAACAACAACAACAACAACTCAGGTAGACCTGAGTTCAGATTTTGGCACTGCTACATATCTTAGTGAATGACCTTGGCCAGGTTAGTTAACTTCCTGGAGCATCAGGTTTCTGACCTGTAAAATAAGAAAAGTAGGGCTAAAATTCTGGCTCCTAAGGTTGTCAGAGGATGAAATGACACAAAACTTCATTGAGATCACCTTCCATGTGCCTGGGTCATAACAGGTGCCCTATCAGTGCTGCTTCCTCTCTTTTTCCCTCCTTCCCACCCTCTGCTCAGTGCCCGTGAACATGGTGCTCCGGCAGAATGAGTCCATTGGGATGGAGCAGGAATTTAGCTAAGGGGACATCTTCTAGCATTGCCTTATACAAATGCCAGAACACAGTCTCTGTGCAGCCGGTAATGAAGTGGGGGGGAAGGAGCGCATCACCTGGGTCACGTGTTCTGGAGAGTTCTCTCTGTGCTGATGACTGCAGCAGGTCCCCTCTCCGGAGCCTGGGATGCTCTGCTTCAACGGCTGTGGCTGCCCCTGGAGACTGCTCAGCATCAAGGATGTGGAGTGTAGGAACATTTAGACCCAGCGTTCGTTGACTCCCTCTTTCCACAAATATCGAAAACCTAAACTCAAGACAGACACCATTCATTCATTCATTCATGTATCAAATATTTCTATAATATTTCTATTATTATATGCCTGACACTGTTCTAAGCGCTTTACAAATATGATCTCAGTGACTCCTCAGATCAGTGCTGTGAGGCTGACACTATTAATCTCTATTTCACAGGTAATGAAGGTGAGGCACAGAGAAGTTACAGAACTTGCCCAAGAAACATGTGCACAAGACCTACTTTTACTCAGTGACAGTTAACATTAGAGTGCGTCATTGTTTGTCTAGGGGTGATGGGTAAGCACATACTTATTTGTTCACATGTTCATTCACTGAGCCTCATGAATCGCGAAGCTCATGCTGGATTAGGAAAGGCAGGGTCACAAGGTGCAGGTGTGCCCTCATGGAGCTGACAATCCAAGGAGGCAAATGCCCAGTGAGCCTCGCTTGTACCCTATGATTTTGCAACCAGCAAAGTTGGGTCAAGAATGCTGGCTTGGGTCAAGAATGCTGTCATTGCCCATGGAACAAACTTCTTTATATAAAATAAATGACTTTTCTGGGACATTAAACATGTGGCCTTTGCCCTTATAAGGCCCATACTAAGGGGTCAGTTGCACTTGCTTAAACCTTCATAGTTTAGAAGAGAAAGTGTATGTAAGGCTAATGCGCCCATCAGAAACCCAGCAGAGTATAAGAAGGGCCCAGTGTTCCCAAACTTCCTATAGGTATCACTGATGAAGAATATTTTGTATGAGGTGTTAGGTATTTATTTCTATTTGTACTGTAAAATATATACACCAGAACATTGACTCATATTTCAAACATACAGTTGCTTAAAGATTTTTTTAAGTGGGTTAATTCAAAGAAAAAAATGTTAAACTAATAATGGCACAGGTGGTACATTGGATACTGAAAATTATCAAAGTGGCACTCAGCTGACTGGAGTTTGGGAAGCATACAGTAGCTCCCATTGGGGAATGACTGGCATTGCAGGCAAGGCAGCTAGCTCTTCATTGGGTAGGGCGACCTCCCACACTGTCAAATGCTTACTATGGTACCCCCCATGCATGGGGACAACCCCCCCCAAATGCCTCCAAACATTTCTAAATGCCACGTGGTGAAGGGCTGGGGGGATGTAGTTCCCCACTTGTTGGGAACTACTCTTAATGATTTGCTGGAGGCTCCTTTAGGGGGGAAAAAAAGCTATTTTCAGATATTTTTGAAATATAGAAGGAAGAGAAGAAAAAGTCGAGTTCAGTTTCCAAGCGGCAAGAGTACCAGAGTAAGCAAATTGAGAACCCAAATGGGAAGACAGCAAATACATAGAAATTCCTGGCAAGAGTGGGGACAGACAGAAAGGGCCTGGGGCTGTAGACAGAGCCTTCTGGCTTGGGGCTGCTGTTATGGGGCAAGAGCAGTTCCTTCCTGCTTGTCTTACAGGTGCCGCCTGGCATCTGACAATGACCAGAGAAAGTGCTCACTGCCTGCTGAAGAACAGGCAATACAACCTACTGCCTGAACCAAATGCAATGACAGCAAGCCAGGAAGGTATTTTGCAAGAATACACGGATCATATGATAAAAAAAAAAAAAAAAGTGACAGACTCATCAATCATTAAAGCAAGAAAAGAAGGTCCTAGAAAACCACAAATCTCTTTCCAAGTGACCCACAATGTGCTGCTGACAGTGAGGGTGAGTCGTGAGAGGGTGAATTAATTAATGCTGTTTGTACACTGCCCAGGATACTCTTAGTGCCCTTTAAAAATCTTGATAATTTTTGGCACCTTTGAGCCACTAGTTTTCCCAGCACACTCTATGTTTGAGTGTCCTCTGCCTTGGTGTGCCTGTAAAATAAACCTTTCCAAAGATGGTAACAGGTGGTGTCATGGAAAGAAACTTTCGACGTCAAAATGGGTTTGGGAAATACTGCCCATTTCCATTTTGGAGATTCACAATGTACATTAGCACCTTAAAGGCTTTGAGAAAATTTCTTCTGTTCCCTTGGTAATCAAGAAGTGGAAATCCAGACTCTGCCTGTTTTTAAAAGTGAGTGAACCTGTCCCACTATACCCAACTGATGTAATCTTCTTGGGAAGCAGGTTCATCACCACTGTCCCTAGTCTCTGTCTTATCCATCCTCACTTCTAGGCCTTCTCTCACATTCCTCCTTCCTCTAGAAACACCCTTCCCCAGTCTTTCTACTTACTCTATTTTCTGGCAAATCCCAGCTCAAGATTCATGTTCTGGGGTGCCTGGGTGGTTCAGTTGGTTGAGCGTCTGACTTTGGCTTAGGTCATGATCTCCTGGTCCATGGGTTCGAGCCCCATGGGGCTCTGTTCTGACAGCTCAGAGCCTGGAGTCTGCTTTAATTCTGTGTCTCCCTCTCCCTCTGCCCCTCTCCTGCTTGTGCGTGCTCTCTCTCTCTCTCTCTCTCAAAAATAAATAAGTGTAAAAAAATTCAAGATTCATGTTCTATTTATTGTACCCAACAACGGACTTTCTTTTTACTATGAACTTTCTTAGAGCTATATCTGTACAAGGTGGTGTCACGTCATTGTGATTACTCCCATGTTGCCTTGGGATTATTTTCTGGGTGTGTGATATACAGAGTTTGTAAGCAGCTTTGCTTCTTTTCAACTTCTCAGTGGAGTCTGTTACTGTATTTGGAATTATAAGCGCCTTAAAGAAAAAAGCACTTCTTGATACATATCCTGGTGGATGTGCCAATGGCTGGCTTTGTTTCCTTATAAAACCACTTAGACTCTTTCCGTCTCTATGAATTAGCAACCATTGCATAATGGTTGAAAATATGTATTCACATTTTCTATGTTTAATTACTCTCACATTCCTCAAATTAAATGAAATGTCTACTACAACAGATTTTATCTAAAACTGTATAATGTTGGGAGTATTCAAAGCCAAAGTTAAGAATGTCCTCCTGGAAATGGAATTTGGCCTTTTACCTACATGAATCTTAAGAGTGTATTTTTATTTCTAGTATATTCCCTACCTTCCTCACCAACCTCCCCCCCCCCCCCCGCCCCGCAACTCCTGCCTTTCCCATGGTCTTTCTCATATTGGTTAATAGTGATTTCATTCTTCTATTTGCTTAGGACAAGAATCTTGGCATTTCATCACTGTTTTTTTTTTTTTTTACTTTCATTTTTTCTTTTTCTTTTACAGAACTGGGGAGGGGCAGAGGGAGAGGGAGAGGGAGAATCTTAAGCAGGCTTCATGCTCAGTGTGGAGCCCCATGCGGGGCTTGAACTCACGAGCCATGAGATCATGACCTGAGCCGAAAGCAAGACTCAGACGCTTAACCAACTGAGCCACCCAGGTGCTCCATCAACAAATCCATTTGGCTCTACCTTCAAAATATATTCAGAATGTGACCACTGCTCTCCCTCTCCACGTCACAGTTTGTGTCCCCTGGAAACTGACTCTGCAACAGAGTTCAGTGGACAGGAAGGTTATTAAGGAGTGCTCCTGGGATCAACCCCTGGGGAAGTGACGCAAACAGGCTTGAACAGAAGGAAAAGTTGGGCTGGGATGCAGTCACTGCAAAGGCCTGTGCTGACTCCATGAGGAGCCCTTAGGAGTTGTCTTGAAGTGGGGTGAGGGGCCACGCCTCTGTACCCCTTAACTGGCCACAGGATGCAGGCTGCCCTGGGAAGAGATGATGCCAATGGGCAAGATGGCTCTCCTCAGAGCAGACAATCCTTGAAGAGGGCTGCCAGCCAAGCGCCATCAGCTGGAGACCCCCCAGCTGCTGGAGAAATCAATGTTTCATGCCCGAAGGGGAGCTGAGCAGCGTATCTCACATTCAGTACACTTCGCCATGACCATCTTGATCCGAGCCCCCATCTTCTCGAGAATGGTGCAACAGCCTGTCTACCATTTCCTTCAGCCCTCTTAAAGTGTTAGCTAGCGTGATCCTTTGAAAGTATAAGTTAGATGATGTCATGCCTCTGCTGAATGCCATCCAGTAGCTTCCCATCTTACCCTGAGTGATAGCAAAGTCATTACACGGCCCCCTCAGACTCTCGGCCTCAGCCCCTGGTACTTGCCTTCTTGTCCACTGCACTCTAGCTGGTCTCACCTCCTTGCTCCCTAAAAATGTCTGGCAAGTTCCCATCTCAGGCCTGTGCATTTTGCTCTTCCCTCTACCTGGAAGATTCCCTCAGGCCTCAGCATGGCTCCCTCCTTCACCTCCACAGCCTTTACTCATCACCTTCTTATTGAAACCTTCTCTGACCAACTTTTTAAAAGACAACACCACTCCTTCCTCTGGCTCTCACTGTCCCTTTGGGAGTTCTTTTTCTCCATAGTGGAGAGCTCCACGAGGAGAGGAGTTTTGGACTGGGACATCGGCTGCTGTAGCCCCAGCACCGGTACCCATGCCTGGCATTCAGCGGGTGCTCAAAAAATACACATCGACTGAATTTTTGTTAAGTCACAGGCTTCCCATGACTGGTGCAAATGGAAAATTGTTCCATGGGTTCTCTATGTCTCTAGGAAAGTCATAATAGCTTTGTTTCCTTTCCTTTTGTTAAGCGTTGATCATGTAGGCCATTCATTTTTCTTTACCAAAATTAAATGAGATGACAGCTTAAGTGTCTTTTATAGAACGAGCAGTCAAAATGCCAGAATTCTGATTTTTACTTCATACCCAAATCTTATAAAAACAAATTTTTCTTCCAAATTTTATTAGGCTCTTAAAAGTTAAAGAAGATATGGCTTTTGACAATGTTGAACTTTATCTGAACCCTGTGTTCCCTGAAAGCAGTGATGGTTGAGACACCCCCCCACCCTTTTTTGTTCTAAGAAATGACTAACCACCGCAATGGACAACCCGGCCTTCCCATATTCTAAGACCCACCTCCATCCTTCCTCATTATTCCCACAAGACTTATGGATGACTCCCTTGTTTATTGCCTCTATAAAATTCAGGCCTCCTTCCTTTTCTTTGAGACATTTCTCATTATAAGTATTCCTCCTATTGCAATAGCCTGAATAAAATTATATCCACAAGTGACTGGTCTATTTTGTCTTCCACACTATCATAAAGAGAGGACTTGTGTTGGGAGGGTTTATTTTTATTTTTTTTTTTTAAAAAGATTTCAGCCACACACCTTTGTTCTTTTTTTTTTTTTTTTTTTTGGGTAGGCATATTTCTTTTTTTTTTTTTTAATTTAAACTTTATAGTTTATTGTCAGGTTGGTTTCCATATAACACCCAGTGCTCTTCCCCACAAGTGACCTCCACCAAGACCATCACCCCCCATTGCCTTTCCCCCTACCCCTTCCCCCCTCAGTTTGTTTTCAGTATTCAAGAGTCTCTCGGGTTTTGTGGGAGGGTTTATTTTTAGCCTCAAAGATAGTGTTGATTGGAAAATCAGCAGCTGACAATAGTTAAGTGACAAAAGAACTCCCAACAATAGAAAAGAGACAAGCCAAAAGGTCCACGCCCTCAGCAGCAAGCCAGCATGGAGCTCAGTTTCAGAGCTGGGAATAATTACTTCTTCCAGAGGTTCACAGAAACTTGATTCAAGCAGATGGTTGGACAAAAAGATACTGTTGGAAATAATTTCCCAGCATATAAAGTAGATGAGACTCTATATAATTTGCCCCTGAAATCAATGATCCCCAATGTGCTGGGCACAAAAGTCTCAGTCCTTTCCTAAGATCCCTGGTACTAAAGAGACGGGGCAGAGGCAGAAAGCTCCTAGAAGCTGGAGACTGTCATACATTGCATATCTGCAAGCTCTTACCTCTCCGAGAGGTGAGTCTGGGAGGACCGTCTGCCTGCCTTCCCATAGGGCAGAAGGTCTGTGACCAGCTGTATCAAGATCAGAGCTCAGACAAATGGTTTCACCTTTATTCCTGTACTGTGCTTACCCCTTCATACCAGGAATTACAGGCTGGCGAAATCCAACAGAAACATTTAGCTTCGTTCTGTTGGACACAAGGCTTCCAAACACTCTACAAAACCAGAATATGACCAGTCAGGCCTACATGCTAATGAAGTCTAATGCCAGGGACTTTTTGACAACATACAGATTTAGGGTTCTTGGGATGAGTGAACTGAATCCAGGTGTGGTGGGAATCTCCTAAAAATTAAATGCCAACTGGTGTGTGTGTGTGTGTGTGTGTGTAACATGTGTGTTTTCTAAAAGAATGATTCCACAAAGAAGTCTGCATTCATCCTGCAGATTTCACAGACTTTTCACATTCTTAAAGGGATCTATGCCTCCTAAATGGGTAAGAACCACCACCTATTACAGATATTCTGAGCCTTCAAAAAA